>OZ036004.1:1804373-1934373 GCA_964035015.1 Corallium rubrum
GCATGTATAGATGCTTGTAGCCAGATGAATAACAACATACATTCATAAATCGTACCACCAAACCTTAAGTATAGGTATACTTTGACACGCAATTTTTCTGTATATTTTTTAAGGATTTAAAATAATTTAATAATTTTAAATAATTTGGAAATTTTTTAACATGCTGAAAAAAGTATTCTTGTAAGTTATTTTTATTGCGTGTGTAAATTGAAATATTATTTAATAATAATTGTAATAAATAATTATTTTTCTTACTTATGTTGTTTCACAGACAGACAGACAGACAGACAGACAGACAGACAGACAGACAGACAGACAGACAGACAGACAGACAGACAGACAGACAGACAGACAGACAGACAGACAGACAGACACACACACACACACACACACACACACACACAGTCAGTCAGTCAGTCAGTCAGTCAGTCAGTCAGTCAGTCAGTCAGTCAGTCAGTCAGTCAGTCAGTCAGTCAGTCAGTCAGTCAGTCAGTCAGTCAGTCAGTCAGTCAGTCAGTCAGTCAGTCAGTCAGTCAGTCAGTCAGTCAGTCAGTCAGTCAGTCAGTCAGTCAGTCAGTCAGTCAGTCAGTCAGTCAGTCAGTCAGTCAGTCAGTCAGTCAGTCAGTCAGTCAGTCAGTCAGTCAGTCAGTCAGTCAGTCAGTCAGTCAGTCAGTCAGTCAGTCAGTCAGTCAGTCAGTCAGTCAGTCAGTCAGTCAGTCAGTCAGTCAGTCAGTCAGTCAGTCAGTCAGTCAGTCAGTCAGTCAGTCAGTCAGTCAGTCAGTCAGTCAGTCAGTCAGTCAGTCAGTCAGTCAGTCAGTCAGTCAGTCAGTCAGTCAGTCAGTCAGTCAGTCAGTCAGTCAGTCAGTCAGTCAGTCAGTCAGTCAGTCAGTCAGTCAGTCAGTCAGTCAGTCAGTCAGTCAGTCAGTCAGTCAGTCAGTCAGTCAGTCAGTCAGTCAGTCAGTCAGTCAGTCAGTCAGTCAGTCAGTCAGTCAGTCAGTCCGTCCGTCCGTCCGTCCGTCCACTCCGTCCACTCCGTCCGTCCGTCCGTCCGTCCGTCCGTCCGTCCGTCCGTCCGTCCGTCCGACCGTTCGTCCGTCAGTCCGTCAGTCCGTCACATGTCTCAGATGCACTTCTGGTCGTTTTGAAGGTGACCATTTGACGTATGTAATTTCGTTCTTTACTTCGACCCAGTCACGCGCGGCCATTCGAAATAGCGAAAATGAAATCAGCTGTCATCTGATGCTCGGATTTCATGGAAATCGGCGTCTGCACTGTAATGGCTTTTTATCAATTTTAATTCAATTGTTAGCGGTGCTGTCTAGCTTGTTTTTATTGAAATATTTTATTGACACATCGTCCTCGTCGTTTAAAATTTTACAAAGTGAGAGAAGAGCGAGATGGGTGTCCCTCGTAGGACTCAACGTGCTGTGGCAAAACAGTTTTGGCAGTACATGAAGGACAACAAAAAGATGCTTGAGACCAGAACAGAACTACGAGACTTATATCTATACACTTTTAGACCATCTCTTGTGGATCGATCAGAAAGACGTGTTTCGTTTGGTACTGTTATGTACTATTTCAGAAGCAAGTCGATGCGAGTCACGGAATGGCAGCCTCCAGAAGACAGAGAGAATATTATTTATCGTCAAAACCCCACACTGGCCATGGATCAGTCGTTCTTGCTTAGAAGACAAGCCAGGCAATCTTTGGAGGATGCACAGAGAGAAACGACTGAGTTGGAAGATTTGAAGAGGAAACTTGTCTCCACAAGCAGGTACAGACTTTGTTAGTTTGTAGCTGATACCTGTATTTCGATGTTGTTGGCGAGATATTAATTAATTATTACCTCCCCCAAGGGTTATGTTTTCACCTCTGTTTTTCTGTCTCTGTTTGTCTGTCTGTCTGTCTGTCCGTCCGTCCATCCATCTGTCTGTCGGTCGGTCCGTCGGTCCATCTGTCTGTCCATCTGTCCACCCACCCACCCACCCATCTGTCTGTCTGTCTGTCTGTCTGTCTGTCTGTCTGTCTGTCTGTCTGTCTGTCTGTCTGTCTGTCTGTCTGTCTGTCTGTCTGTCTGTCTGTCTGTCTGTCTATCTGTCTGTCTGTCTGTCTGTCTGTCTGTCGGTCTGTCCATCCGTCTATCTGTCCATCCATTCATCCATCCATCCATCTATCTGTCTGTCTGTCCATCTGTCTGTCCGTCCATCCGTCCATCCGTCCATCCATCCATCTGTCTGTTTGTTTGTTTGTTTGTTTGTCTGTCTGTTTGTTTGTTTGTTTGTTTGTTTGTTTGTTTGTTTGTTTGTTTGTTTGTTTGTTTGTTTGTTTGTTTGTTTGTCTGTCTGTCTGTCTGTCTGTCTGTCTGTCTGTCTGTCTGTCTGTCTGTCTGTCTGTCTGTCTGTCTGTCTGTCTGTCTGTCTGTCTATCTGTCTGTTTGTTTGTCTGTCTATTTGTTTGTTTGTTGCTAGGATATTTCACAAAATACTGCATAGGTTTTCATGAAAGTTTGTGGAAACATGGACTATGGATTAACCCATTCAATTTTGGTTAGATTTGATGAGAAATTAATAAAAATCTGACCACAAGATTTTGCGTGTAGAAGAAATGCTTGAGTGCACTCATTATCCAAACATTTTTGTTATCTCTAATATTTATACAATAATGTCACTTCTGTGGAAATCATAGGCTTATAGCCAGAAGCCCATCCACCCATTATTTGGTCTGGTATTTTTTAAAGTGGACTGGCAAAAAATTATTGACAAGACTCCTGAGGACTTGACAATAGCAAAAATAGAAAATGATATATTTTGCTGCTGTTTTCTTTCAAATTTAGATTACATGTAGTTTTGATTTTCAAAATGCTCAAAATTACATTTTTGGAAGACCAGATTTCAAAAAAATTTACACCCTCCCCTAGTGCTTTGCTTCATTTTGGACAGGTACTGTAGATTTTTAATTCTGGCTAAGTCCTTGTCCAATCTGTGTGCATATTTCTCATTGGTTGTTGCCTGTGGTTTATCAGAGGACAGATACACAGATTATGTTATTAATGTGGTCTGATTTCTATAAACCAATCACAGATCTTACTGCAATATCATGAGCCAATGATGTTGCTTGATTTGTATAGATCATAGATCACATCAGAGCTCTGAAGCGATTCTTCTTGTATATTTATTAAATTTCAATTTAAAATTAAAAAGAAATATGCAATTGTGTAGTTCCAGAAAATACCTATATCCCCCCCCCCCCCCCATACACACCCACACAGAAGGCACTGGAGGGACAACCTCGTTCCCAGGGCCATTATCTCCGCTCCCAGCTCGCTGCGAAAAGTACCCTGGCATTGGGCTAGCTGGTCACGTGTCACCCAGATTCTGGGTGATAGCAAAAGATAATTTAATGGGAGGGGATGGTAGCAAGAGACGACAATCACAATTGAGGAAATATATGAATCACCTACTTGGTCAAGAGCATTGTCCACAATAGTCTCTTTCAGTTTCTTCTTCCAAAACAACAAAGCAGGCAGCACATGGAAGATTAAGAACTTTCCATAGCCTGTTAATAGAACAGCAAGTAAGTCTTTACCCAAGAACAAACTTTCCAAGCAAATTACCTGTTTTGGTTGTAAAACTTTGTCCCAGTATGAACTATTTATAATAGCAAAATTAAGACACGAAAGGAAGGTATAACACAGTCTTTGAAAACTTCAACATGGTCGAGCGTAACAATAAGCGTATTAATAGGACCCCTCCCACAATGATATTTTTTGTTCATCAACATGTGACCAGCCCATGGGTACTTTTCGCAGCGAGTGGGGAGTGGAGATAAGGGCCCTGGGAACGAGGTTGCTGGAGGGCGGGACCATTTTAGGTGGACTCAGGTAGAAATGGGTTAATAGACCTTTTTGACAAAACAGTGCATTATGGGTAATTACAAGACTACATTGAAAAGAAACTAGACTTAGTTTCCCACACAGCAAATTTCAAAGGAAATATTTGATCCATTGCTGTGCAATGTGTAGTTTAGGAAAATATCCATTTCCCCCAATTTGTCTAGTAGACTAGTACCTGAACCTCTCCAGATTTTCTAAAAAGCAATCAACTGTTGACCATGCAGCTATGCGAAAACTGGCGTGGACATGCGAGGGCTGAATGTGTGAGGACCATTTAGGAGGAACTGGGGTTATGCCCCACCCCAGGAAAATTCCAAAATCTAGAGACCATTTGAAATGGCATTTCCATGCATTTTGGTGGAAGATTTTACAGAATTCTGTTTGAAGCTCAGAATATTCAAAAAAATATATAAAACACCTAACACGTCATGACTGCAGAGCAGAGGGGGAGATTGGAGCAGACAGAGATGAGGATGGTGTGATGGATGTGTGGTGTATCGCTGAAGGATAGAGTGCCGAGTGTGGAGCTGAGGGAAAGAATGGAGATTGAGTTGGTGTCTGATGTGATAAAGCGGAACCAGTTGGTCCAGTTGGGACATGTGCTGTGGAAAGACGATGGTGACTGAGTGGGTGAAAAAGAGCATGTCGTTCGAGCTGGAAGGTACAAGAGGACGAGGCAGGCTGAGGATGACATGGAGTCAGGTGGTGGAAAGGGATATGAGAGAGTGTGGGTTGAAAAGGGAGGATGCTCCTGAGAGAGAGAAGTGGAGGAAACTGCTGTGGGGTCAGCTGCCAGCCAACCCCCTCGTAAGCGGGGAAAACAGCCGTAAAACGATTGTTGTTGTTTGGTTTAACACGTCATATAAAATACATTTCAGCAATGACTCCCACTAGTTTTCTCCACAGATTTGGACAAATAAAAGAAACAGTCCACATGTCCACCCTGTGGTTCCACCACTGCCACCAGTCTTCATGTCAAACACCCAGTTTTACTCTTATTTGTCAAAGTGAGAGCCCTTGGACATTCTAGGCAGCCGTGGGTAAATTACAAATGACTAAATGTGTACATACAGGTAGTAGCCAAAGAAACTATAGGTAGCCAAATGTTAATCAATTTTCTCTTTGTACCCCAGGCAGTTTCTGGCCAGTGATAAAGAAGGTATCACCATTCTACCTGAAGCTAATGAAGATGGTTTAATTTGTATGGATGCCAATGTCAAAATTCTCCAACTTATTGTTACCAATGGGAGGTCCAGTAAAGTAGTATTAAGATGTGTTAATCTTGGTTCTGGAAGTGATTTCACTGTCGATGACAGAATACATAACATTGTAAGTGGAAGCAAGGTTGCTGAATTAGCTGGCTATAAAACTATTGATTTTACCATCAAGATTAATTCGTCAAACCCTGGAGTATATTGTGTTCCTGTGGCGTTCATGTTCAGGCGAGACCTGGGGGAACCCTTTCATATTGTGAAGTACGTGAAAGCAGAGATAGCTGATGAAGTGGTGACTGAGTTGCAGCCTGTATCACCATACGTGCGTCCAAAACCAGTTGCTATGGTTACTGATCCAGAAGTAGAAATTATTCCAGGGGAACCTCCTCCTATGTAAGTATAATGGTTGATGGTGGTGGTGATGAGGGTGATGGTGGTGTTTGTTTATGATTGTGTTGTTATAACTGTGGTGGTGGTGGTGATGATGATGATGATGATGGTGATGATGGTGATGACGATAGTGGTGATAATGGTGGTGGTTGTGATAATGGTGGTGGTGGTGATGAGGATGGTGATGATGATTATGGTGATAATGGTGGTGGTTGTGTTGAGGATGGTGATAATGATAATGGTGATGGTTGTGATGAGGATGGTGATGATGATAATGGTGGTGTTTGTGCAATGGAGGTGGTGGTGATGAGGATGGTGATGATGATAACGGTGATGGTTGTGATAATGGAGGTGGTGGTGATGAAGATGGTGATGATGATAATGGTGGTGGTGGTGATGAGGATGGTGATGATAATAATGGTGATAATGGTGATGGTGTGATGAGGATGGTGATAATGGTGGTGGGGGTGATGAGGATGGTGATAATGGTGGTGGTGATGATGAGGATGGTGATGATGATAATGGTGATAATGGTGGTGGTTGTGATAATGGAGGTGGTGGTGATGAGGATGCTGATGATGGTGGTGATGCTGATAGTGGTGGAGGTGTGATGGTGATGATGATGATGTCATGATAATGGTGCAGGTGATGATGGTGGTGGTAGTGGTGTTGATGGTGACAGTGGTATTGATGAGATAGTGATGATGATGATGGTGGTGGTGGTGATGAGGATGGTGATGGTGTCATGATCGTGATGATGATAATGCCATGATAATGTTGAATGATAGTGGTAGTACTGGTGTTGATGGTGACAGTGGTGTTGATCAGATGACGATGATGATGATGATGATGATGATGATGATGATGATAACGATGGTGATGATGGTGATAATGCTGGTGTTTATTGATGATGATGATGGTAAAGCCCACCTTCGTAAAATCTGTTCTTTGTTTTATCAGCCAAAATATCAAGTATGTGAAACCTTTGCAAAGGTACTCAATACCCGGTGACCTGCGACACCGAATGAATATCGGCCTTTTACCAACCATTTTGGAAACATCATTTCACGGAGAAATAACTGAAAAGAACCATGGTGAAAGATTTTCAACATTACTTCATGTCGAAGAGCTGCAAATGGAAGTCGACATCCAGAAGTACAGCATGGACAAAGCAAAACTTATTAAGAAAGATGGGTACTTGACCCTTCTTGTCCCTGGACTAGCTGAAAACCGACCATCCCTTGTTCGTGGTGATCGATTGTTTGTAAGACAGCTGTCTAAGGATGGTGTTACTGCTGAGACAAAAGAGTATGAAGGTTTTGTGCATCAGATTGGACTGAATGAAGTTTATCTCCGCTTTAGTTCAAGGTAAGTATTGAATGAGATCTATTAGGATAATTACTATATGTACATGACATGGAAGGGAAGGGAAGGAAAGGAAAGGGAAGGGAAGGGAAGGGAAGGGAAGGGAAGGGAAGGGAAGGAAAGGAAAGGAAAGGAAAGAGAATGGAAGAAAATAGAAGAGAAGAGAAGAGAAGAGAAGAGAAGAGAAGAGAAGAGAAGAGGAAAGAAGAGAAGAGGAAAGAAGAGAAGAGAAGAGAAGAGAAGAGAAGAGAAGAGAAGAGAAGAGAAGAGAAGAGAAGAGAAGAGAAGAGAAGAGAAGAGAAGAGAAGAGAAGAGAAGAGAAGAGAAGAGAAGAGAAGGGAAGAGAAGAGCAGAGGAGAGAAGAGAAGAGAAGAGGAGAGGAAAGAAGAGAAGAGACGAGACGAGAAAGAGACGAGAAAGAGACGAGACGAGAAAGAGACGAGACAAGAAAGAGACGAGAACGAGACGAGAACGAGACGAGAACGAGACGAGAACGAGACGAGACGAGAAAGAGACGAGAACGAGACGAGAACGAGACGAGAACGAGACGAGACAAGAAAGAGACGAGAACGAGACGAGAACGAGACGAGAACGAGACGAGAACGAGATGAGAAAGAGACGAGAAAGAGACGAGACGAGAAAGAGACGAGAAAGAGACGAGACGAGAAAGAGACGGGAAAGAGACGAGAAAGAGACGAGAACGAGACGAGAAAGAGACGAGAACGAGACGAGAAAGAGACGAGAACGAGACGAGAAAGAGACGAGAAAGAGACGTGACGAGAACGAGACGAGAACGAGACGAGAACGAGACGAGAAAGAGACGAGAAAGAGACGAGAAAGAGACGAGAACGAGACGAGAAAGAGACGAGAAAGAGACGTGACGAGAACGAGACGAGAACGAGACGAGAAAGAGACGAGAACGAGACGAGAAAGAGACGAGAAAGAGACGAGAAAGAGACGAGAAAGAGACGAGAAAGAGACGAGAAAGAGACGAGAAAGAGACGAGAAAGAGACGAGAAAGAGACGAGAAAGACACGAGACGAGAAAGAGACGAGAAAGAGACGAGAAAGAGACGAGAAAGAGACGAGAGAGAGACGAGACGAGAATGAGACGAGACGAGAATGAGACGAGACAAGAAAGAGACGAGAACGAGACGAGAATGAGACGAGACAAGACAAGACAAGACAAGACAAGACAAGACAAGACAAGACAAGACAAGACAAGACAAGACAAGACAAGACAAGACAAGACAAGACAAGACAAGACAAGACAAGACAAGACAAGACAAGACAAGACAAGACAAGACAAGACAAGACAAGACAAGACAAGACAAGACAAGACAAGACAAGACAAGACAAGACAAGACAAGACAAGACAAGACAAGACAAGACAAGACAAGACAAGACAAGAAAGAGACGAGAACGAGACGAGAACGAGACGAGAAAGAGACGAGAAAGAGACGAGAAAGAGACGAGAAAGAGACGAGAAAGAGACGAGAAAGAGACGAGAACGAGAAAAGGAAAAGACGAGACGAGACGAGAAAGAGACGAGAAAGAGACGAGACGAGGGTGACTTCAATGTATGCATGGACATTTTTCTAGTTGCAAGTGCGCAATTTTTCTTTGAAAATATTTCCTTATCGTTTAACAGAAATTAAATTCATTATTTAATTTTTAAACTATGATTATTTAATTTTTAGATTTCATCAGAGTTTCTTATCGGGTTCATTCTATCGAGTCCGATTCAACTTCAGCCGTACCTCGCTTAAACTGATGCACCGAGCTGTTGAAATGGCTTCAAGCTTTCTACGCCAGATACCGAGCAATGAGAGACCAGATGAGGGGCTGGATATTCTGCCTGTTCAGGTTGAACATTTAAGGTAATACAGTATAATGGTATTTTGCTCGGGTAAGTGCGGGTTGGATGATAGATAGCAACACCGCTGCCAAACGTTTTGCGCCTGCGCGTGCTCCTGACTAAAAAAGAGCGGGAAACTATTGGTATTCTGTAATCCGACGAGACTGCTACAAGTTTCTTGCAAATTTTAACAGTTTCATGTTTGAACTTTGTGTTAACCATTTTTCAGATGTTTCGATCAGAAAATTGCCAATAACAACGAGCAAAGACAAGCTGTGGAGAACATTGTGGCTGGGACTTCTCGTCCTTATCCCTATCTAGTGTTTGGTCCTCCTGGCACTGGAAAGACAGTCACGATGGTGGAGGCTATCAAGCAGGTAGACTTGAGTCTCAATGAGAATATTTACCGCAACTTATCGGTTGGTCCGTTTGTTTGTTTGTTTGTTTGTTTGTTTGTTTGTTTGTTTGTTTGTTCGTTCGTTCGTTCGTTCGTTCGTTCGTTCGTTCGTTCGTTCGTTCGTTCGTTCGTTCGTTCGTTCGTTCGTTCGTTCGTCCGTCCGTCCGTCCGTCCGTCCGTCCGTCCGTCCGTCCGTCCGTCCGTCCGTCCGTCCGTCCGTCCGTTCGTTCGTTCGTTCGTTCGTTCGTTCGTTCGTTCGTTCGTTCGTTCGTTCGTTCGTTCGTTCGTTCGTTTGTTTGTTCGTTTGTTTGTTTGTTGTTTGTCCGTCGGTCGGTTCGTTCGTAGATCGGTCCGTCGTTTGGTCTGTTTGCGGTCTGTCCGTCGGTCCGAACGTTAGTCGTTCCTCACGTTAGTCGGTCGGTCTGTTTGTCGGTCTGTTCGTCAGTCCGTACTTTGGTCGGTTCGTACGTCGGCCCATGTTGGTCCGTTCGTCTTTGGGTTCGTTTGTAGGTCAGTAGTCGGTCCGTTTGTTGGTCGGTGTGTCCGACGGTCGGTTCGTTCGTCGGTCCGTTTGTACGTTAATCGGTCCGTTTGTCAGTCGGTCCGTACTTCGATCGGTTCGTTTGTCGGTCGGTCTGTTTGTCGGCCCGTAGTTCGGTCAGTCCGTACGTCGATCCGTTTGTTCGTCAGCCCGTACGTCGATTCTGATCCGTCGGTCAGTCAGACTCGTGGCTTTCGTGAAAAATATCTCCAGGTGTTCCTTTCTAGACCTCCAGGGATATCGTAACCTGAATGTCAGGCATTATTTGGCATATTTGCGCCTTCTCGCTCGCCGACACCTCTGCCCGCGCTGCCGGGTTTAGCGGAAGGCGGAATAAATAAAGGCCTGGCATTCAAGTTAGGGATATCGTGATTTAAGAACATAGTCGTTGACAAATATTAATCACACATTTTTTTAAAAAATAATTATTGTTCATAGGTGTTGAAGAACTTTCCAAACAGTAGAATTCTGGCTTGTGCTCCTTCAAACAGCGCCGCTGACCTGATGTTAGAAAGAGTGGCGGAGCACCAAGTGATCCCCAAGTCTCAAATGGTTCGCTTAAATGCATTTGGACGATTGGAATCGGCAGTGAATCCAAAAATAAAGGTATTTAACAATAATAACGGTGTTAAACTCTACTAAATAGTACCACACACACAAGCCATCCTCGTTCCCAGGGCCACCTCGGTACACTGGAAAATCGGAGGCCCTGGTCAGTGACAGATGAAAACGATTGAAGCGTGTGATTGGCTGGACGAAGGTTATTGTCTAAAACAGGAAGTGGGCAAATATCTCTTCAACTGTCAAACAACGCTGTGAATAAGGTGAAGATTATCGCTCAGATAACAGCGAAAAAGTCTACGAATAAGGCCAACAAAGTAGGATTACTAAAGCGGGTCGAAACTGCGATGAGTTTCATCATTTAACTCTCAAGGTCGAACGATTTTAGACATGACGTGACTCGGTGACTCATTCGTCGGCGACGGCGAATGTTCGTAAACAACCTACCTTTGAATAGCATTTCGGTAAGTGAAATTGTGCCATTTTGTCCAGCGGGAAGAACAGTAAACACCAAACCTTTCGGACGTCATAACAAAGCAACTTATCTCCAAATATCGAAATATAGTAAGGTTAGATATACTGCCGAAACAGAGAACGTAGGAGTCTAACGTTTCGAGCGAAGGGCCTTCGCTCGAAACGTTAGACTCCTACGTTCTCTGTTTCGGCAGTATATCTAACCGTACAATATTTCGATTGTTGTTTCTACACTGCCTACGCAGCACGCTACCTTTATCTCCAAATAGCTGAGTGTATCTCGTTTGTTTCGTTATATTATGTCCATGCTCGCACCCAGACTCAATGTCCTAGAATCTAGGGCGTCCGGTTTTCATTCCGATTTTCCAGTGTACCGAGGAGGCCCTGGGAACGAGGATGACACACAAGTGAAACCAACTACTACTACACACAGTACCACACAATCGCATCTATTACTAGTAATACTTCTCACAGTCTACCGTAACTGATATCTACAGTATTTTAACACCGCTGCCAAACGTTTGCGCATGCGTGAATTTACTAGAGTAAACATTGCAAGAGAAGTGGGAACTAGCCGTGGCGACAACAACTAGACAATGAAGACTAAGTAAGACTCGACTATTCATTTGTGTTTTGAAAAAAAAGGGGCATGAAAATTATGAAGGGGGCATTTCAAAATATGTTATAATATTGACAAAGAAGCCATGCATGCTTATAACTTTAACTTTTATGTGGGACTCTCGGACCAGTCTAAATATTTCAGTGTTTTCCCGCCCTTTTTTTGAGGACGCGCTCGGGCGTCGCGCAGGCGCAAAACGTTTGGCAGCGGTGTTAATATTTTTTGCGGAATGCTGCTCGGACGAGTGGAGTCAGTAGCTGGCATGGTGACTGCGAGGATCGCTGATGCAATTCTGCAGGGACCACTGGGGTCCCCCTAACCAACAGTACTCGCTTTGAGATCAGCAAAGTCACTCGCTAACACGGGGGATAATAAGTTAGAAACTATGCAGCAATGGTGTACTTACCCAACCAGTGGACTTACGTTTACTATTGATGTTACCACGGTCACCCGTTTGCCCCCCGAAGGACAATAGGGAGCTTAAGCAAATGCAACGAGAACGTCAAGGACAACGTCCTTAATACAATACAATTTTCGTCACACAACAAAGAAAATGAATAATTTTTAGTCTCAAGAGTAATGGTTACGCCGTCCCCGTTCTACATACGTTATTCAGATCATTTTCACGTCTTCAGGACGACGTTAACTCATGAAACGGCGAAACCTGTTAGTTGAAAAAATTATTGAAAAAAAACACGAATACCGATACCGGAAAAAAAATACCGATAATACCGATATATCGATATGTCACCGCAATAGAAACTTAATATGTATTTTTCCGCTAAACAACAAAAATGTCGCGGGTTTTCACAAAAAAGTTCGCCTTTTTTCGTAGTGTAAATCTGGCTTTATTTCAGATAATACAACCTGTTCTGCAGCCGGAAAAACCCGTGTTTTTCCGTTGCGGCAAAGTCTACAGAAATAACATTATACAATTGAGATAAAAAATACTAACAATTACACAAGTCCGATGATTTGGCTCCGTGTTATTTGTTAATGCCAATATTTAAACATTCGACGTTAGATTTCGTTAAATTAAAGTTGTGTTACAAATCTAGAAGTTTTAGATATTCATATTAAGTTCGGCAATCACATATTTTCTGCAAGAAACACTAACATGTTTGCTTTATCAGGCTTCAACTGGGCTCGCTGTGGAGTTATAACCCGACCGGCTTTGCTGAACTCTCGGACGGGGAACTGCTGGCTGGAATCGAAAGATATTTCCGTGCAAGCTGACTGAGCATGGGAAAGTCGCAAACGTGACACTTAGCTTCCACCACCGTAGCGGGTCGTCATCCCCGTCAATAGTTGGAATTAGCGATACGACGTTTTTAATAACATAAACGAAATACCGTAGTACCGTACCGATAATACCGAAATTTACCGATAATATCGAAAATTTCGGTATAACGATGTATCGATATTTAAAAATTGAAATACCGAGTAATCGGTATTTGAAAAAACCCGATAATTATCGATATATCGATATACTGCATCAGCCTAGTTTGACTTCAAACTATGCGACAAAATCCTTTTAGAACTCTAAAGCTTTTGGATGTCGAAAAACATACTTTAAGTGATTCGTGGTTTCTGCTAGATACTGAACTTTAGATTGCCGTTGTCGTCTTACAACCTCAGACATTAATCGTTGGGACACTTGAGATTTTTCGTCTTCAACCCCCATGCCCCTATTCAATGTTGTAACATTTCGTGCGTTTATCAACCGGAATAAAAAAAAATTCAAAACACACACTAACCGACACTAGGAAACAACATTGAATAAGGGGACAGGGGGAAGGCCTTAAGTGTCCCAATATTTTTCTCTGAAATTGTAGCTTGCTTAAGTTCCCTAATGTCTGCACCAGCCCTGCTCACTTTCTCCAGCTTAAAGGTATGGAGGAGTAACAAGGACAACATTGTTTGGGTTGACACCACCTCTCGTGTCCCGATGAACACCCGAGCACCAAGACCCAGCCTGTCAAAACAAGTAGCAGAGATGGGGAGGGGATGCAACACTTTTCAAAAGATTTCACCGAGAGTGACCTAATATTTGTTTTAACTTTTGCAGGAGTTTTGTAGGATGTCTGGAGAAGGATTTTTCTATTTTCCACCAAAAGAAGAAATTATAAGTGATTATCGTCTTCTTGTTACAACTTTGATCTCAGCAGGAAGGTATGCAGAGTTGCTGTATACTTTTCCGCATGATTTGATCAGATGGTTGACGTTTGTCATGTTGGTGATTGACTGGAACCGACGGAACGACGAACGAACCGACCGTCGGACAGACCGACGGACAGACCGCAAACAAACAAACAAACAAACAAACAAACAAACAAACAAACAAACAAACAAACAAACAAACAAACAAACAAACAAACAAACAAACAAACAAACAAACAAACAAACAAACAAACAAACAAACAAACAAACAAACAAACAAACTGGCTGGCTGGCTGGCTGGCTGGCTGGCTGGCTGGCTGGCTGGCTGGCTGGCTGGCTGGCTGGCTGGCTGGCTGGCTGGCTGGCTGGCTGGCTGGCTGGCTGGCTGGCTGGCTGGCTGGCTGGCTGGCTGGCTGGCTGACTGACTGGCTGACTGACTGACTGACTAGCAAACAAACAAACAAACAAACAAACAAACAAACAAACAAACAAACAAACAAACAAACAAACAAACAAACAAACAAACAAACAAACAAACAAACAAACAAACAAACAAACAAACAAACAAACAGACAGACAGACAGACAGACAGACAGACAGACAGACAGACAGACAGACAGACAGACAGACAGACAGACAGACAGACAGACAGACAGACAGACAGACAGACAGACAGACAGACAGACAGACAGACAGACAGACAGACAGACAGACAGACAGACAGACAGACAGACAGACAGACAGACAGACAGACAGACAGACAGACAAATTTAACCGCTTGGCTAACATCTTGAAGTAGTCATTTTGAATGAACTTGGTTAAACTAGCAATATTTAGCATCTTCCATATGGGGTAGAATCAGTGGTTCAGGTTTGGCTGTCGGTACATGTTTGAGATAGTACAGGTAGTTGAAAGATTTGTCAGATGGTGATATACTTGATATTACTTGTCATATTCTATTCCTACTAGGTTTTTTTCCATGGGGATTGAGCAATCTCATTTTACTCACATTTTTATCGACGAAGCTGGTCATGGAATGGAACCCGAGTGCTTGGTGGCTATCTCGGGACTTCTTGGGACGGATGAGGACAGAGGACAATTGGTGTTAGCTGGAGATCCCAAACAACTCGGGCCCGTCCTACGTTCGCCTGTTGCCATCAAAGTAAGTTTGTTTTGATAAAATGAATAGATTGATTGCAAATACGTCCTTTTGACGTTATAAGTAATCACATAGCATTGAGATTGAGAGATATTAGTATTAAAGTGCTTATAAACCCAAATATGATATTGCTGCGTTTGGAATCTATTTAATATGAAAAGTTGTGTACAACAAAATTCTCTGGTAATAACTGTGGAGAGAACAAACAACTGAACAAGCCACGTAAATGAAGACAAGCAAGCTAGCGGCAAAACAGCAGCGTATAAAATTGCAGCAAATCGATGAGACGCGACAAACTGATAATTTAAGCACAAACGTGGTAATGAGCCACAGGTAAAAACGCCTGAAAGCTAAGCTACAGTGTACAAACCGTAAAACCGGTACAAACCGGACGGAGTGAAGAGCCAGTTGAGCCAAATTCTAAGGCAGCATATCAAGCGACGAAGCACGGCCAACAAAGGGCAAAGAAACCCTAGTTTCAGAGCACAAGCTGAGCAGACACTACTTGCAGCAAAGCAACAGACGCTCAATGAATCTTGAATGCGCGGGAAACCCCTTAACGTAAATGACGTAAGGGACTCCCCTAAAAAGGGGAACCGCAGGCCAACTACATCAGCAGTTAACTTCGCTGAGGTTTGTATTTCCAAAGTGGTAATGAGGATGACGACTATGTAGGCATAATTTGCATACGCAGTGTTCCGTTACAGCAGAAATATTACCCAATTCACATGTTAATGGAATACTTGAATAGAATATTCTATGTTTTATCATTTTCTTCATAAAAAACCTTCACGCGTTTTTTTATAAGGAAAGAAAAAAACACAGATGCCTAAACTGACGTCATCCTCTTTAAGATGGGCCTATTACCTCGTGATTTTCATTGTTCTTTCGTGTTTGTAAAACATTCGAAAACAATGAAAATTACTCGGTTAACGGCCTCGTGATTTTCATTGTCCTCTCGTGTTTGTAACCCCTAAAACACTCCCACTCGTTTATGAAATATTACATAAAGATCGACCGCTCCTAGTTTAATTATCAGATCTAAAACACATGGCTACCGCCTAGTGTAAACACGTACTGCGAATGTTTTTAATAGCTTCAAAAACGAGCCATTATATAGGTAAGTTCATTGGCGTAGTAATTTTGAAAAACAAAATAACGTCTAAGCCGAGAAAATCGAAGCTAATGTAAATCATGAGGATATTTATCAGATGTAAAACCACGGACATGGTACTGATTTCCTTTGTGTTTTCCTCATGAATTATTAATGAGTTTTTTTAAAGATATAAAACCATAAGAGAGATACATAAGAGAGATATAAAAATTAAAGCGAGAGTGAAAGGGTTGCAAATGTGACATCTTGATTTCTGTTGGCACGGCAGCAATCAAGTTTACTGATTCGTGGACCATTCGTACTGGTATTCTAAAATTACTCCTTTCTTTTTTCAGCATGGTCTGGGTACTTCACTTCTTGAGCGGCTCATGAGTTCTCAGTTTCCTTGCTTTAATCGTCGACCTGCAAGCAATACATATGACTCCAGGATGGTCACTAAACTGTTGAATAACTACAGATCTCATCCCGCAATTATCAAGGTCAGTCATTAACCAACAAGTTAGCGACTTGTACAATTTTAAAATCACGATTCTTTGCGTTCGTAAAACATTATACACTTAATGTCTGCTCCCGAGGGAAACAGTTAGTTTTGTTTTCCCAAGAGTCTCGATGTTCGTCTCGGGAAACATCGAGACTCGAGGGAAAACAAAGCTAAATGTTTCCCGAGGGAGCATACAATTAAGTGTTTTGTTATATAGCTTGAGTTTCGCTGAATAATTTCGACGTTTATCAAGGGAAAGTACACAAAAGACAAACTGAAAGACTTACAAAAAAAAACTACGCCTGGCTTCGTAATTTCACTTCAACTAAACATGCAAATATGAGTCTCAGAACAAAAGAACAGCAATACATTTCTCCAGTTAATCTTCACACATGCTTTGAAGACGTATAAATATTCTTTTTTGTACCAAACAAGCTTTTGTTTATAGGATACCTTGAAGAGTTCAAAGTTCTGGCGGGCAATAATTGCAATATTATTGACCACTTCAGTCCAAAGTTAAGCCCAGTTGGACGGGGGGTAGTACTTGGATGGGTGACCGCTTGGGAATAACCCCGTTATTGAGCTTAGGACTCGTGTGAGTAGGGTTGTAGTCGGTCTCTCCTGGGTTTTTCGCCGGATTCTCCGGTCTTCCTCCCCCGTAAAATCAACACCTATGGACCTTAGCTGTGATCCGTGGTCTGAACTGTGTCGTATGGCGGCTGTATGGAGCGCCTTTCATATGCCTCGACACGGCCATGCATGTTGATCTGCGTCCTTTGCAATTCAGCCACTGGCTGCGCGAGTAAGGATGATTAACCCCTACATGTAGTTCAGTCCAGTTTAGTCTGACGGTTTTCTTCTTTTTAGCTTCCCAACGAGATGTTTTACGAGAATGAGCTACGAGCATGCGCTGACGAACTTCTTCGCAGTTCTCTGTGTCAGTGGGATGGTTTGAAAAAGAGAGGTTTTCCCGTTATATTCGAGGCGGTCTATGGCAAGGACCAGCGAGAAGAGCGAAGTCCTTCATTTTTCAATCCTCAAGAGGTGTCTGTCGTCCTACGTTATGTCAAAGATCTGAAAAATGCGAGAGGAGTCGAAGTGAAGACTCTGGATATTGGAATCATTTCACCGTACCATAAACAGGTATAGTTGAGTGTAAAGGTTCTTCGCGCCATTTTACTCCGAAAAATTACTCTGAGTTTCTAAGCGGGACTCGAACTCACACGCTCTAACCATTGAGCTACTGAGACTCAGATAGTTTGAGCATAGACACTATAGGTTGAATGTGTGCAACCCACAACCTTCTGATCGCCAGTGAGATGAACTACGGAGACTCAGATGATTTGAACGTAGATTGAATATGTGTACAACTCACAACCTTCTGATTCTCAGTGAGATACTCTAATCATTGAACAATTGAGATTCAGATGATTTAAAGGTAGATTTAATATGTGTACAATCCACAACCTTCTGATCGCCAGTGAGATGCTCTAACCATTGAGCTACTGAGACTCAGATGATTTGAACGTAGATTGAATATGTGTACAACCCACAACCTTCTGATACCAGTGACATGCTCTAACCATTGAGCTACTGGGACTCAGATGATTTGAACGTAGGTTGAATGCGTACAACCCACAACCTTCTGATCTTGAGATGTTTTAACTATTGAACTACTGGGGCTGTGGTGATTTGATCCTAGGTTGGATATGTGTACAACCCACAACCTGATCATCAGTGAGATGCTCTAATCATTGAGCTACTGAGATTCAGATGATTTGAACGAAGATTGAATAGGTGTACAACCCACAACCTTCTGATCACCAGTGAGATGCTCTAACTATTGAGCTACTGAGACTCAGATGATTTGAACGTAGATTGAATATGTGTACAACCCACAACTTTCTGATCACCAGTAAGATGCTCTAACTATTGAACTACTGGGACTCAGATGATTTGAACGTAGGTTGAATATGTGTACAACCCACAACCTTCTGATCACCAGTGAGTTGCTCTAACCGTTGAGCTACTGCATGGGACTCAGATGATTTGAACGTAGGTTGAATATGTGTACAACCCACAACCTTCTGATCACCAGTGAGTTGCTCTCACCGTTGAGCTACTGCATGGGACTCAGATGATTTGAACGTAGGTTGAATATGTGTACAACTTACAACCTTCTGATCACCAGTGAGTTGCTCTAACCGTTGAGCTACTGCATGGGACTCAGATGATTTGAACGTAGGTTGAATATGTGTACAACCCACAACCTTCTGATCACCAGTGATATGCTCTAACCATTGAGCCACTGGGACTCAGATGATTGAACGTATAGGTTGAGTTTAACGTGGCTTCTTTTAGAGAAGTTGCTTATTGGCACCTCAGCTTCAAATGACATTGTAAATGTGCCAAAAAGCAACGTCATATTATACAGTAGGTACTCGGGCTGGTTGGCTTCCATATACTACTATAATATAAGCAACTCCTTATTGATGATAATAACTCTTGCAGGTCCAAAAGATTCGCCAGGGCTTGCAGAAGAAGCCGTATAACATCCGAGATATTAAGGTTGGATCTGTCGAGGAGTTTCAAGGACAAGAGAGGAAAGTGATTATAATATCAACCGTTAGAAGCAGCGAAGAGTTCTTGCAGCTCGACGCCACACATAAACTCGGGTTTTTGAAGAATCCCAAGGTACGTTGGTCAAAGCTTAACATAAGTAGTTTAGTAAAGGGTTGTTCCACATAGAGAGACGTTTGTAATGCTAGTGGTTCATCTCATTGTTTTGAGCAAAATAGCTGCTGAATATGCGTAGTAGTGACTGCCATGAGGAGGGGAGCTGAATGTTTTAGACTTGTTAAATTAACCGAACACAGTGCTAAAGAGAGGTGCCTTGTTTGGCATCAAAAAGGTCGCTTGCTATTGATTCCGCACCAACGAACGAATTAACAGACGAACGAACGAACGAACGAACGAACGAACGAACGAACGAACGAACGAACGAACGAACGAACGAACGAACGAACGAACGAACGAACGAACGAACGAACGAACGAACGAACGAACGAACGAACGAACGAACGAACGAACGAACGAACGAACGAACGAACGAACGAACGAACGAACGAACGAACGAACGAACGAACGAACGAACGACTGACTGACTCACAACCAGAATAAACACAAATTTATCACAGTATCATGATCAAGCACATTTGAACCTGTGTAAAAATTGTATTTACTTGCGGAATGCTTTGCTTCTCGGATGTAGTCAAAAAGCCAAATGGCAAATGATCCGCGACGTCAAAAAATCCCTGACGCATGTGCTCTTGTTCCCCAAGTTACCCGGGCTGAGCGTACGGATTCCAAAACATGTGGCACCCAGAATATAAAGCAACCTAACGTGAGCCACTCAGCGGCTACTCGCCAGGGCAGCGTAATATAACACCCGATCCTCACGTTGTACCTAATAAACTACTAGATATTATATACACATTGTATATAATACATTGGCCATAAATTACCAACACTATTAGGGAGGCTCGTCGGGGAGGAGGATAACCCAACCACCCCCCCCCCCACCCCCCCCCCGACACTTTTCAGGTTAGGGTTACCCCTGGGAAATTCACATTTTTGAGATTAATAACCTCTTTATTAAACAATTACCAGTAACTTACTGGATACAATGTGTATATAATATCAAGTAGTTTATTAGGTACAACGTGCGGATCGGCTGAATATAATGGTTATTTTTTTTCTTCTCTCTTTATCCCAGCGATTCAACGTAGCTATAACTCGTGCCAAAGCTCTTCTCATTGTCATTGGCAATCCTCATGTCTTGTGCCGGGACGAACATTGGAGAAAGTATGTATCAAAAATGCCGTACCCAGTACATGTTATGTGGTATGTGTTACGCGTTTTGTCTTACGTGTCTGGTGTTTTGTGTTCCATGTTCTGGGTTCCATGTTTTGTCTTGCGTGTTTTATTTTGTCTTGCGTGTTTTGTCTTGCGTGTTACGTGTCACCTACCACCTGTTATCTGTGACGTGTTACTTATTTCATGTTGGTTATTTACATAATGTGGGTTAATTGTTTGACTTTTGTCTTCGTAGATTTATTCAGTATTGTCTGGACAATGGATCTTTTGGAAATGGCAATGCAGCAAGTGGTTTTGGCGGTGGTTCGGGAAGTTGTTCTTTCCAAATGCCGGAGGTGGCCGACGAAACTCTAGTGTCACAGCTGAACAAGCTTCGCTTGAACGAGAATGAAGCGTTAAAAAACGAAGAGGATCTTACAAGAAATGACTATGAAGATCCAGAGTGGAGGCCAGAGGAACATTGACACAGATATAAGATATGTATAACACCACTTCTTAAACACGAGGTTTCGGTATAAAAAGGGCTCAGAACCTTGCAGTGAAAAAATCACTTCAAAATAAACTCTCTCACTTGAAAGAACTACAGAAAGTATAAAGATTGGCGTTTACAACTCTTCCAAATCTCATGTAGTTCATGAGATATTAAGATTTGTTTGATATGCAAATGATCCTCACTGTGACGACACACTGCATAATGACTTACTAAAAAAGCCTGTATATATCTTTGAGATTATTAAACTATGGCACTGGAATAGTAAGCTAACATTTTAGTATCATTGGGTACACTCTCACACGCACATGCACAGTTTCACAATTTCGTTATATAATCCATATATACAGGCTTTTTTAGTAAGTCATTATGCAGTGTGTCGTCACAGTGAGGATCATTTGCATATGAAACAAATCTTAATATCTCATGAACTACATGAGATTTGGAAGAGTTGTTAACGCCAATCTTTATACTTTCTGTAGTTCTTTCAAGTGAGAGAGTTTATTTTGAAGTGATTTTTTCACTGCATAAACACTTTAAGGTTTCATATAGTTGTCAGTCACCCATCACTGCTCTGATGATATTTGGTTGCTACTCCGAGTGACGAATCATACTGGGTGCACGAGTTGAGAAAATCTCTACTCGACTGTAGCTAGTTCGTCACTCAGAGTGTATATCTCCTAATATCATTATTCAAAATGTCAAGGTTTTTCAAAATTCAACTTTGGTAGCTATTCTTTTTATAGCGAAACCCCGTGTGTTTAAAAATGACAATGATTATTAAGGTGGTTTGATAGAAAAAAGTTATAAAAAATCATATTTTTTTCCTATAAAACATTTTGTAGTGTACATTAGTGCTTCATTCTAGTTCCTTGCGTAGCTCTAGTGTCAGTGCTGATTGCAGCATTTGTGTATCTAGACAAATTACATGTATTGTAATACCGTATTTACTCGTTTAAGCGCCGCGGCGCTCTTTAAATTTTTAGCGTTTCGGACGCGGCGCTTATTTGAGGGAGGCGCTTATTTGAGGGCGGCGCTCTTTAAAAATTATTTTATTTGTAAACGATAACAAGAAATCTTATCAACAAAATAACATGTTTCAGATGTTATCTTGTCATTCACATTGAAATATACTCACTTTGAACATATAAACACTGTAATACAGAACAATAAATTTCCGAGGCTGTAGTTGCTTTTTAGTTTTGCTTCTCGAACAATTCTGTCTGACGGTGCTTCGATTAAGCACCGCATCGTTGTGAATAAGTGCGGCGCTTATTCGAGGGCGGCGCTCTTTAATATTTTTGCTCTCATATGCGGCGCTTAATCGGGGGCGACGCTTAATCGGGGGCGGTGGTTAAACGAGTAAATACGGTATGCAAATTTAATGCAAATTAGAATTTGTGAACTTACTAGAAACGAGGATTTCTCCCCTCCTGAAAATTGTGGACTATCTAATACTTGATAAGACGTAAGAGTAACGGCCGTGCTAGGAACTAGAACGAATCTACACCGTGAAACGTTTTAGAGGAAAAAATCTAATTTTATAGCTTTTTCCAATCGAACATGCACTTTGGGGTCTTCGTTAAGCCTGGTTTCCATTCAGTGCTTTTTATCGCGCGATCGACTTTTTGCGATCGCTTTCTTTTGAATTGTGGGTTGTCAAGCGGAACGCATTTCATTAGCTTTGGTTGAATACACACATTTCAAAAGAAAGCGATCGAGAAAAGTCGATCGCGCGACAAAATGCACTGAATGGAAATCCAGCTTAAAGGTGGATTTCCATTCAGTGCATTTTATCGCGCGATCGACTTTTTGCGATCGCTTTCTTTTGAATTGTGGGTTGTCAAGCGGAACGCATTTCATTAGCTTTGGTTGAATACACACATTTCAAAAGAAAGCGATCGAGAAAAGTCGATCGCGCGACAAAATGCACTGAATGGAAATCCAGCTTAAAGGTGGATTTCCATTCAGTGCATTTTATCGCGCGATCGACTTTTTGCGATCGCTTTCTTTTGAATTGTGGGTTGTCAAGCGGAACGCATTTCATTAGCTTTGGTTGAATACACACATTTCAAAAGAAAGCGATCGAGAAAAGTCGATCGCGCGACAAAATGCACTGAATGGAAATCCAGCTTCATGAGCCCTCGGGTGGAACGGATCCAGTCGAGAGCCCACAAGACAAAAGAAAGCGATCACAAAATGTCGATCGCGCGATAAAAATCACTGAATGGAAACCAGCCTGAGACAAAGAAAGCGATCGCAAAAAGTCGCTCGTTCGACAAAAAAAGCTGAATGGAAATCCGCCTTTAAGGATTTCAAGGCCATTTCTGTAACGCGCTCTCAATAAGCGAGTTTCAGGGTGTTGCGCGCGCTTCATTTTTCAAAAAAAACTGGCAAGCTCTCCTCAAAGTAAACATAGTGTTTAAAATCAACAAAGTATATATACAGTTTCTGGATGTTTAACACTGTTATTCTGCTGTTCTTGGCTCGCTAGCAAGTCTGTTCGTCATTGCTTACTTTGTGGAAAACCCGCCAAGAGCCCGCCAATTCCTTTGCAAAACGATGCGCGCGCAATACCCTGAAATTCGCCTGTTCGGCAGAATTTATGCCACAAAAATAAAATAGATATCGTTAGAAAGCTATTAATTTGTAGAATACAATGGTGTCTTTGGTTTCGCGATAAACACAAACCGTTAATAGTTGTGAATTTTTTTAATTAAAACCAGAGGGCTTCACTCGGGGCGTTTCAAGTAAAAAGCGTTTTATTTTGTTCAAAAAATGTTTTTGTAGTTTGATTCCGAGATAAATTTCCAGCAAAACGGTGTCAGCGTTTTTTGAGATGTCGAGTTTTGCCGATTTTATTGACGACGAAAGTTGAAAATGCTGTTTTTCGACCAACATTCGGACAAAATAAGTCAAAAATTCTAAACCAGACAATAAATAAAAAACGCTTACACCGTTTTGTTGGAAATTTATCTCGGAATCGAAATGCGAAATTTTTTTGAACAAAATAAAACGCTTTTTACTTGAAACGCCCCGAGTGAAGGCCTCTGGTTTTAATTAGAAAACTCACAACTATTAACGGTTTGTGTTTATCGCGAAACCAAAGACACCATTGTATTCTACAAATTAATAGCTTTCTAACGATATCCATTTTATTTTTGTGGCATAAATTCTGACGAATTGAGAGCGCTTTACAGAAATGACCTTTAAAACCTATACGAAGACCAACAAGAATTGAATGAACAACAAGAATTCTCAGATGTTACCTTAATTTATGATTTAACAGTTTAATTATTACTTCAGATGGTGTGGCTCTACTGCCAGATAGTGAAATCTTTGCCACGAGATGTTTAACTTTCAAGATTTTTACATATATACTGACATTTTAATCATAGGGATTTTTACATATGAACGTTTTAAACGTATTTGCAATACTGTTGAATTCCCGGTACGTACTTGGAATGTATTATGGAACTAAAAATATTTTAAATATTATATTAATTAAATTAAATTTAGTCCTGGGGTTTCCCCCGTTGACTCCGCAACGTCATTGTTAATGCCATTCTCGTGGGTCGGCATCTCGCTCTTCCTGATGTCTTCCCTCCATCTTTCTGTGTCTCGCTCTCTCTTTCACAGCCTTGTAGTGTCCAAACATCTTCGTCACCTCCGCGTCCACCTCCGTTTGCCTTCGCCCCGTTTTCACTTCTCGGTGTCCATCTCTTATTTCCCACACTCTCTTTAACAGCCGATCATCGTTCATCCTTGATATGTGTCCCACAAATGTCGCCTTTCTTCGGATCACTCTCTTCAGCAAGTCATCCAGTTCCATTTTTACCTGCTCAAAAACCGACTTACTTGTCCGCATGTCTGTCCATTTCACGTTTGCTTTCAACCTTGCATAGCATGACTCCACCGCATTGATCATCTTCTTCTCCTTCTCGTTCATTCTCCAACTCTCACACCCATACATTAACTTCGATAAGCATATACAATTGAAAATTCTATCCTTTGTGTCTTTCGATACTTTCCTGCTTCCCATTAGCTTCGACATCCTCCACAAATCAGCCTTGACCATTGCGCACCTCCGTCTCAGTTCTTTCGTATCTTCGCCATCTTTACTGAAAATCCGACCCAGGTATTGGAAACCCTGCACCACTTCCACTCTCTCGTCTCCGATGTTTATTACTTCTCGGTCTTGCATCACCATGATCTTCGTCTTTCCCCAGTTCCCTTCCATTCCGTTCCTCACACATACCATTATAGTAAAGAATTAATACCAAAATCAGTAGAATGTTCGTCGGGCCAAAATTACGTCGCGTCAATTATGAAGCCTGGTTTCCATATAGTTGTAATTGTTGTAATTCAGTCGGCGACTGTCGCCGATCAAGTCTTACAACAATTACAACTTAATGGAAACGCTTGTTGTAATCCAATCGGCGACAGTCGGCGACTGTTGTAGAAGTTGAATCAGGTTCAACTTCTACAACAATTACAACAGTCGCCGATGCGACAACAGTTAATGGAAACATCAATTGCCGACAGTCGGCGAATTTTTTCTAGGTGTTTGCAACGTAAAACACAAAATTATTTACAAAAACCGGCCAAATCCTTTCAAAAAACCCTCGATTTTGTTAAAGAAGTCTACTAAATGACCAGTTCGAAGACTTGAATGCCGTACGCCAGCTCAAATGTTTGCAACTGTCGTCAAACGTTCACGAAACATGAGATTTAAGCGGCGAAGTTACTGAACTTGTAAATAATGCTTGTTATATTGTTATATAAACTGTGAAAATGATCACAAACAAAGTTTTAGTCATTCAATTTGTTTTTGAATATCAAACTTGGCTCATCTGAACTTTGTCAAAACCGAGAAGTCCTCAGTCCGAGCGAATCGGTGATTTGAATTACAACAATTACAACTATATGGAAACCAGGCTTACAAGCCTAGTAACGTAAAGGAATGTAATCACGCGAGTGAAAGAATGCAGTCTTTATGGCAAGTTTATTTCATATACTTTAGTTCTTTATTATGACAGCGTTTGACGTTACATCTAAAGGACGCAAAAACTACCGAGGGAAGTCCACGATATATTTACATCGTGTACATACAAGGCGTTGACTTGCGAGATCTTTTCAACGATCGAAACGTCTTTGTTTACCTCTACTTGGGCCCGACGAGCATTTACAGTAATACATCCTCGTTCCCAGGGCCTCCTCGGTACACTGGGAAAGATGAAAACGATTGAAGCGTGTGATTGGCTGGACGAAGGCTATTGTCGAAAACAGGAAGTGGGCAAATATATTTTCAACTGTCAAACAACGGTGTGAATAGAGTGAAGATTATCGCTCAGATAACACCAGAAAAGTCTACAAATAAAGCCAACAAAGTAGGATTCATAAAGCGAGTCGGAACTGCGATGAGTTTCATCATTTAACTCTCAAAATCGAACGGTTTTAGACATAGCGTGACTCGGTGACTCGTTCGTCGGCGACGCCAAATTATGTTCGTAAGCGAAATTGTGCTATTTTGTTCAGCGGGAAGAACAGTAAACACCAAACCTTTCGGACGTCATAACAAAGCAGCTTTTCTTCAAATATCTGAGTGTATCTCGTTTGTTTCGTTATATTATGTCCATGTTCGCACCCTGGGCGATGTGATATATTCAATGACTCAATGTCCTAGAATCTAGGACATCCGGGTTTCATCTGACCAGGGCCTCCGATTTCCCAGTGTAACGAGGAGGCCCTGGGAACGAGGATTAATAAAGCAGTCAGATTTTGAGATTCGTAGTCAATTTAGTTTATTTATTTTATCTAAGATATCAGAATTGACCCTTCTACTTCCTTTTCTCTTAACTTAACACGAGGTGGAGGAGGGTAATGTTTCAGCTGTTGTCTTTCTGGAAAATGGAATCTAGGCAAAGATATTGGCAAAGACATATTTTTAGTTTTCCCGCCAAAACGCGGTTATCATGAGGGTACTGGAGAGAGTAGCCATGTTTAGGCTGCGACAGTGAAGTCTATATACCTGGAAGGAATAGATGGCTGACTCCAGTCAATCACTTGACAAAAAAGAGAGGCAAATTTTGGACGTCAGTTTCAGGCCCCAACGCGGTCATTTCGGACGTCCGCTTCAGTTGTCCGTACGGCTTGAAGATTAAGGTGGCTCCCTATAGTTTCAATAAATGCGCGCTAGTTCATACGCTCGTTATCTCATGTTATTCATAAGTTTAAAACATTTGTTAGATAAATACTAAGTAGACCTTACTATAGCAGAACTATCGCAGATATAAAATATTTATCAAAAAGTTAAATTATTTGCTGTTACCATAGTAATAATGACGTTGGAATTTTGGTATATTTTCAAATATTGCACACTTGAAGCGGCATGTCTTCCGTTTGCTTCGGTGAATTTTCTTAAAAATTGCTGATATTGTTGTAGAGAATATCCATGCAAAAAATGAAGGTTGGTTGTAGGGACAGATTTTTCGCTATAAAAATTATTGATTTAAAAAAGTTCTGTCTTATGAAATTTCTTTAAAATTATATATACTTTAGAAATTTTTATAAACTACTTGTTTACAAAATTTTACCAAAATTCACCGAAGAAAACGTCTACAAGTCTAACATATATGTCGACGCGGTATAGAATTTCGAAACGACAAGATCGCTGTTTACGCATGCGTAGCGATACTATTTCTAGTCACCAGTCCCCTATTGAAATTACCGTAGGGAGCCACTAAAGTTCTATTCGTGGAGTTTAAGGTGGTAACACAAGTTAGTTTAATACTTTAAGCATTTCGACAAGCTTTAAAGACTGACTAAATGTACCCAAAAGTGTGATTTTATAAAAACGTCAGTTTAACAACATGAAACCAGACATGATATTTTACCCATTTGAAGCGTGTTTTCGACAGTTTAAAGTGTCACTATGATGAAAAAATCGTCAGTCTTTTTTTTATCTTATCATAAAGTACATTTAAAATGAGGGTGAACGGCATTTGTGGTTTGTCAATATCTCATCTCGTTCAGGAGCTAGATATTCACGTTTTGGAAATATGCACATTTATGGCTGATGACGTCATTTTCTCCAAACGAGCGAAATGAAAATCGTAAAATAAGGAATATCTCTGGAAATAAACAATAGAATGTGTTTAAACTTTGTATGCTTATAGTATCTAATAAAATACATTTCTCTGTGGAACTTTTGTGATTGCCATGGTAAGCGCATGCTCTCAGGTTACTCTAAACCTTAAAAAGGGAATTATCATTTTTGCTTCATTGTTTAAAAATAGAAAGATTTAAACGTTTGAATTACAATGCCTACATAAGCCCTAATCGTCACATTTATTCGCTGGAGTAAACGCTACTTGATTGCTGATAAATAAGAAAATTTAATTTTATCATTGGAGGGGGCCAGGAACCAGCAGTTTCCACGAAAACAACTAAAGTTCCACAGTGAAGCGTATTTTATTTAATACTATAAGCATGCAAAATTTGAGCACTTTCTATTGTTTATTTCTAGAGATATTCCTAATTTTACGATTTTCATTTCGCTCGTTTGGAGAAAATGACGTCATCAGCCATATAATTTGCATATTTCAAAAACGTGAATATCTCTCGAACGAGATGAGTTATTTACAAACCACAAACGCCGTTCCTCCTCATTTTAAATGTACTTCACGATTAGATAAAAAAAAGACTGACGATTTTTCATCTTAGTGACACTTTAAAGTGCCTCTGAAGCGAAAATTATTATTGTCTTAAATAAAAGAACTCTCAAAACGACAAAGTAACATCTTTTGCACATCTTCGTTTCCGTGCCTCGTTGTTGAGATATTTAAATTTTTTTTGATATGCAAATTAAACACTTTGACGTCACGTGTATAATGAGTTATCAGAGAAGGTTCGGTATCTTTGCTATTATCAAAGGAAATCAATTAAAAATCTGTATGTCTAATGCTGTATGCGAAATAGACGCACATTATCGGCTTCGAAGTGATTTCGTTCGATAATAGCAAAGATATAGAACTTTCTCCGATAACTCATTATACACGTGTGACGTCAAAGTGTTTAGTTTGCATATCAAAGAAACTGAAATATCTCAAAAACGAAGCACGGAAACGAAGATCTGCAAAAGATGTTACGTTGTAGTTTTAAGAGTTCTTTCATTTAAGACAATAATAATTTTCGCTTCATAGGCACTTTAATGTAGCTGATAAGATACAGGCTTTGTCTTTACTTCGCAAAAGTATTTGAAGGGCGTTAAGTCCGTTCTCCACTAAGCGAATTTGTTCGCGCGAATCGAATCGAAATACCCGAAATACTCATGCAATGTAATTGGTTGGTTGGTGCTGCTAGTTTTCGCGCCAATTTTCTTACTTGCCAATCATATTGGCGGAGAATTCGCTTCGCGCGAACAAATTCGTGGAGAACGGGCTAAAGGCAACCCTTATTCATGCCTTTGTAACTAATCGCTTAGACTATTGTAATGGTTTACTTTATGGTTTACCTACAAAATGCGGCTGCTAGGCTAGTTTTTGATTCCCCTAAGTATTGCCATATAACACCGTTCTTATGGGATCTACATTGGTTACCAGTTAAGTTTCGTGTTGATTTTAAAATTATTTTATTTACTTTTAAAGCTATCCATGGTTTAGCTCCTAAGTATATTTGTAGTGCCCGCTTCTAATTACAATCTTAGATCTAATAATAATGGACCTCTTCTTATGCCTCCTTCTGTTAAGACTGGCTACACTGGGAGATTGATCCTTCAGTGCTGCTGCACCGAAACTCTGGAATAGTCTGCCTTTTGAACTTAGGAACTCTGTACCCATTAGTTCGTTTAAGTCATCTCTTAAGGCTTATCTTTTTAGATGTGCATATAATTGCTAGCTTTTAGACTGAACTATGTAATAGTGTTACTTTATATTAATTTTAGCCTACTATTTAATTACTTGTATCTCTTTTTATCCTATATTATCTTGTAAGGCGCATTTGAAAACTTATGTTGAATTTGCGCGGTATAAATTAATAATTAATTAATTAATCAATTAAATAATTAATAATTAATTAATTAATTAATTAATTAATTAATTAATTAATTAATTAATTAATTAAGAAATCTATCTATTAAGGCAAACTTTACTTTTCGTGTCACTTGCACTTTTTTCTATACCGTAAACTGGTACTAGAAAAGCGTTTGAAAATATCCTTGAGCTGTAGCAATAAAAACACCGACGTTTTTTTTTATAGACCGTCCTCGATTGTCTACTGTCATCAATATTTTACTTTGGCTTCGCATGTTTGTTCACAATGAAATTCAGGTTAGCGAATGTAACAAGTTAAATTAAAATATATAAATTTTACATTTTTGTTTAATTTTTGAGATGAATGTGTTATTAGTTTAGGGTTACTGTAGACTTTTGCAACGAAATTTCACCTCGATACTGTAAGTGTAGCAGTTAGCGAAGTTTCTCGCATGGTGAAGTTTTTCCAACATTTTTAGATTTTATTAAAGCACTGGAAATAACGCTGAAAGAATTTAAAGCAGGATGTAGCATTCAGTTGTGAGTTGGCGAGTCATATGTCTTTTAAGTTGCTGCGTAGCAACCGTTACAGCTCACGTATCTACTGCGTCGGACTGACTCGGGATGTGATCGGAAAAACCTGAAATCTGATTGGTCCCGAAGAATATTTGCTGCGAGCCGTAAGGCGAGCAGCTCACTAATCTTGACGAGGTCTGGGCCGAGTTTATATGCATTCACAAACTCGATTTAGGATTTCGTGGGCGATGATGTTCGGTATACGCAATGTCTACCAATCAGCGGCAGGCATTATTAAATTGGGCGCTACGCTACGCCTGGCATTGTTTGGCGCTGGAATATATTGATTTATTAAAGAGAAGTGTATTTTTCTACTATACTATTATATCAAACACAACTCTATTTGTTGTTGGAAGTATATATCTAGGCCACAAAAGGCTAAGCGACATTTCGAGGGGCAGACAGTGTATTTATACGAGTCTTTGTTCATTAATTTTTATATGACATTCCACACTATTGTGCCAGATGATTTAACTTAACATTCTAAGCATGCGACGTTATTGTCAACACTCACGTCACGCGTACAAAATTGAGCTATTAAAGATGGCAACAACCGTTATTGCTGCAAATCAACAACCTAAAACTACATAGATTGCCGTTCTTCACTTCAAGCAAGAGTGCTGACGCCATCACTCTTTAATGGCTCGATTCCACACGCGTGACGTCCATGTTGAGGAAAACGTCGCATGCTTAAACCCTTTAATTGAAAATGCTTCGGACGATAACAAGTATTTTACTACTAAATAGTAAATGGTAGCAACTCGCAGCACTTCACTTTTGTTAAAAACTTCTAGTCTATGTAATAATAGTTCAAATACGAGACGGAGGACTTTACCGGGATTTCAAAGTCCGAGTGCTTTTTGAAAAGGCGAGCCAAAGGCGAGCCTTTTCAATGCACGAATGAGCTTTGCTTTTTGAATGAGCTTTCATTTGATGTAGAGTTCAAGATTCTGCGTTTTATGAAACTTGTTGTCCAAAATGTGCGAACCACTGTTCCAAATAATATTTCATTACAAATATACCGGAAATCGACGCGATGAACCAAAACAACAGGCGTTTTCCCATTTTTTAAATATTTCCCGTTTATTAACTAGAGCTTGAAACTTCCACGCCGAATAGAATTTTTCAATAGCTTCTGTATCAATATATATCTCAATGTTGTGCGTTAAATATTTCAAAAGAAATCTAAAATTTTGTAACAATTGTGAGAAGTCAATTTCCTGTTTATTTGTAATATTATTTCAAACAGTGGTTCGCACATTTTGGACATTTTAACAAGTTTAATAAAACGCAGAATTTTGAACGATACATCAAATGAAAGCTCATTCAACACGTAACAACATACGTACACCACATACTTCAACGATATGTAGTTATGAAATTACGTACTAGCCATCTTGTTCCACAACTGACAATATATCGCACCGCCGAAACCATGCATAAGCCACCGAATACTTGCTGTTCAACTGCCGTTTGGCTCTAGAGGTTTGGTTCTTGACAAGTTTCAGTCGCCAGATAAAATTTGAAACCCAGGAAACAGATTTACAAATGTCCCTTGATATAAAAATTTAACTTCCGTCCAACTAGCCACTGTCAATTATTCAACCAATGAAATGTCGATTTGAAACGGATTATATCCCAGAAGGCTCTGGGAACGAGATTGGTCAAACGCAATGGTCAAACCTAAGCTTTTCAAACGTAAAAACGTGCGAAATAGTTCATGCTTCAAGCTTGAACGTAAATGGTAGTATCGCTAAGGTATCATCCCCAAAATGAAACTCATTATCATTAATGTTTGCTTCGAACGCGCTACGTGACACGCTAACTCAAGTACGACAAAGCTCGTCGTGTTTTCCCTTTGAAGTACGCCGCGTTTTCAGAACTTCAGTTCTAAGAAAATGATATATACTTCATTTTATATTCTCGACCACAATCCTTTGCATTAGCACAGCTTACATAAATCCACAGAATAGTAAGACAACCAGAAGTCCGACTCGCGTGAAAACTTGTCCGCATTTCTTCAATGCGCATGCGCTATATTTTACGCCATCCGACATCCTGGCAAGTTCCCCCGGCAGTTTTAACCTTTTGAAGGTACAAACTGCCGGGGGGACTTGCCAGGATTGCGTGCGCGAGGAATCAAACTTCAAAGGTTCCGACGCGAATCGGACTTCCGGTTAGTTCTGGTTGTCTTACTATTCTGTGATAAATCCTCGCGCGCGTGATCCTCATCCTTTTTTGCAATTGACGTTGTCCATGCTATAGCTTCAGTTAAACGAGGTGAGTTTTCAGTTTTTAATCTATGGTTTGCTCTTGTTGCATAAACTTACTTTGATCTAGTCTTCTGACCCTCCCTGAACACTGACCTGCGGAAGCGTATTAATTTCTACGGCTCTTTGTCTTCAGTTTACTGTTCAAGGGAATCGAGAACAATCAGCTCATTACTTGAAACAATACGAAAACGCTCGGAAACGTTACCGTGTGCACATAGCCTGATTCTCCCAGTCTCATAAGCGAGCATTTTGTTGGTTGCGACACTCGTATCTCCAGCAACGACACTCTTCAGGCATCTCCGCTCAAAATCGTCGCTCGACCCTAATTCTTTCACGAGCGTATAGCACGAAGGTTGGGCTTGCCATAGAATACGGTTTGTTGACAACTCGTGGAATTTTCGCCATGTACGAACCCATTACCCTTCTCAAATTCATCAGTTTCAAATGTCCTAGCTTGGCTTTTGAACAAAACACGCCCTGCCGGGGTGGGTCAGTCAAGTTATACACATGAATTACCCGGGGGGGGGGGAATTGCGTGGCTTCATCGCGATTGGCTTCATTGCGATTGGCTGCCTGGGACAATAGCCAAGGGTCAAATTTATTCATGATTTCCCCCCGGTAATTCATGTGCCTAACTTGACTGTCCCACCCTGGGCAGGGCATGTTTTGTTCAAAAACTAAGCTATCAGAACATGAACTCATCACCACGGCTCTGAGGACATTTGAAACTGATGAATTTGAGAAGGGTAATGGGTTTGTAGTGTACATGGTGAAAATTCCACAAGTTATCAACAAACCATATTCTATATGCACTGACCTCTATAATATAACTGGATTGCAGGGTCTCATTGCAAATGACTGATGGCAGGTGTCTGAAAAATGATGGCATATTGTTCATTTTCTTTCTTTTAAAGGAAGAATTGTTTTGTTTGAATGGCTGCGTCGTCAAGGTTGCCGTCGTAGATCGTAAACTCCCTAATATCAATTTATCTACACAGTCAAGGGAACAGTCTGCAAATCCAAAGCTTACACATGCGTAATATTTTGCCCATAACAATTCTGGTTCTAGTGAAACTTCTTTAGTTAGCAAAACTTTTAAGTTGGTGGAAATTATAGGTTTTTTCTTATCGCAATGATATCACAATGATGTAACTGTATGACATCATCAAATGAAAGAACTTCATTCATATACTGGATCAAATTTGTAAAGCTCTAGAAGCTCTGTCGTCAAATCAAGTTTTCCCTAGCAACAGATCAAAATAAATATGTCTGAACACCCTTAAGACTATGATGTCACAACAGACCAAGGTCAAAATGGCAGAAATTAATGGTGGATGGCAATTTTTGAAAAGTCCCAAAGCTTATAATGCTGCATCTATTTGACCAAATCAATTCAAATTTTGTAAAATTGCTAGTAATTTGCTACTTTACCCCATTGAAAAGGAATTTTGGCAAATTGATCTGGTTGATTTTTCATCTTAGTGACACTTTAATTTCAAAATGTTTTGAACATCACTTTGAATGTACACAGGGTTTCTTTTAGGGGTGTGTGTGTGAAGGGGGGCTTTTGCCCCCCCCCCCCCCCTCCCCCCTTGAAAAATATTTGACCCATCTTGTAAATTTGAAACCCTGATTTTAAAACAGTAAGAATCAAGATTATAGAGACCTGCCTGCCCCCTTGTTAAATACATGTACAGTATTCTGAAAGAAACCCTGAATGTCCATATAGTAATTTGACGGAGATTTGCAACAATGTGAATTTAAAGGCAGCTTTATATCTTTTATAGTTTTGATGATGTCACATGAAAACTCTTATAGGCCCTGTTGTCCCTTGCAGCTCCAGGCCCAACAGACTGTTAATTCGGCCCTGCAGAGTGGATTTCAGGTTTCTGGAACTTCAATTAGTAATAGACTAGAAATTACTATTGCAAGTGAAGTGGCCTGAAATGGGACAAAAACCTTTAGCCTACTCCACAAGCAAATATTGTGCAGTCTGTGGCCAATGTGACACCCCGGTTACCCACTCCACCGAAGTTTACCCACTCCACCCAAGGTTGCCCACTCCACCTGAGGTTGTTTGCCCACTTCACCCGAGGTTGCCCACCCCACCCAAGTTTGCCCACTCCACCCAAAATAGCCCACAGAGTTGCCTGAGTTGGAAAGTCCCAAAAGTTAATATTAATTACAATAGACAGAGTATTTACACATTACTACAAGTTATTATATAGAACTTATTGCTTAACATGATGTGGCAAGGGTTTTGACAGGATATACACATATTAATATCCAGGTGATCTGACCGTGAGGGAAAGGCCTGGAACTAGCAACCTAATAGAAATCCATTTTGCTGTATTGAATAACTTATTTCTTTCATTTTCCTTTATCAAACTGGTTGAAACTTTGTATTTATGTTCAGTGTTGAAAATGATAAGTCTATGCTAAATTTGGGAACAAAATAAAGTATATTTCACGAGATATTAAATAGTTTAATTCGAAAAATGGATTTCTATTTGACAACTAGTCCCAGTCCTTTTCCGTGTTTTCAGATCACCTGGATACAAATACTAAATAATCATGCCTCTTGCTCTACTGTCAGTGCATTCCCAAGTGCTTAATATGTTTTGACAAATCTAGAGCTTTTATAAAATTATACAGCAATGTACCATTGAGCCCATCAGATTATTTTGCAGAATTTGTATATTAAGTCAAAATACACACAAGCAGATAGTAGCGTCTGGTCAGAATGCTGATCAGTGCAAACACAATGAACCCACACCGATATACACCTAAAAATAGAAGAAAACAACTGTGAAATCTCCTACCAAGAAACACAGTTGTCAGTTGTACTCAATGTGTTCAGAGGTAGAAAATCCATCACCGTCGTTGGTATTGACCAACTTCAAACGTACATGCAATTCCAAGTTGGGAAGAAACTAGTCTGCGATAGCAGACTGATCTCGGCCGCTTCCTCCCCCCGGAAGCGGCAGAGAAACAGTCTGCGATCAATCAACACTAATGCCGTACAGCCACCCACAGTAAACCGTGGGGCAGCATGTGATTGGTCGATTTAAACTTTCTTTGTATAAGCTGATCTAATCAAGGGAGCACGTTAGAATGTGATAGTTCTTGTATAAAATAAAATAAACTTTACTTACCTAAGTTGTTGACGTTTTGTGCGAGGCGCCGAGTTCGATAAAACCGCTGACGATATGAGGAGAGTATTCGGCTCGCTCGTCGGGGGCTCATATCGTCAGCGGTTTTATCGAACTCGGCGCCTCGCACAAAACGTCAACAACTTAGGTAAGTAAAGTTTATTTTATTTTATTTTATACAAGAACTATCACATTCTAACGTGCTCCCTTGATCTAATCTAATGCCGACTTCATAAACAGCTTTCGAAATGGTATCGAAATGGCGTTTACGAAGCTTTTATAAACGCAGTGAAGGACATTAAACGGGTATTTTCTATAAATTTTTTGAAACAAGAACGAGTGGAAGCATCTACAAAACCTTTAAGTTTATAATTATAAACATACCGTTGCCGAGGCACTTTCGACACACGTGCGATTCGTTTACACACGCTCACTTGGAATGGAAACTTTTGAATGACTTCGATATTGCTAATTCCAGTTGCCGCGCCGCTTTTTGACAGTTGTTTACGACTTCACATGCACTGAATAGACGTTGATAAAAATGCTTCGTGAAAGCAATTAAAATAACGGGTCCCGGTAAGACGATTTCATCTAATTAAAATAGGCTAGCTCTCCTGAAATCTATGGTCAAAGATTTTCTTCTTTTGTATTAAGTCTTTCAACTGCTGCTTACTTTCATCGTTTCAGCATCAAGAACCTCGGAATAATATACACGCATTTGCCCCAAGGATTAGGAACATACGGTAGACGAACTTTGTTTACTTTACACGAACGTAGACAGTGCACTGGTTGTTGCAAAAACAAATGAATGGGGTAACGTAAAATTTAAATTGCGTGACAAATCACAATTGTGTCCTCAAACCACTGTTGATAACAAGTGAACAACGTTCAAAAAACGGCGCGTGGCGCGGTCAGAACTTCTTCCAGACTCCAGTTAATTTACAGTATATCCGAAATATTTATACATGACGTCACGGTACGGCATTAGTGTCGATTGATCGCAGACTGTTTCTCTGCCGCTTCCATCCGGGGGGAGGGAGCGGCCGAGATCATCGTTGAATATACATAGCTCGGCAAAGAGGTCTGGGCACGAGACACAGCAACCGCAATAGGCCACTGGCGGCCCAGAGGTGGTTGGACAAGTACCACGTGAATATCTCGACCAATGAAATGGCTTGTTTTCTCATCGTTTGATCGGCTGAAAATTTTGCATTGGACTTAGAATACCGAATGTTACGCTATTGTCATTCATTTTTTTTCTTTAAAAAAGCAGCGATATCGTTTGATATATTGTTGGACTATCCATATCTGCAGGATTTTGCAAGGTAAATGTATTTTTCTACTTTATTTTGATGGTTTATGTAGGTCGTGTCGCCCTAAGCGAAGACCCAACTTCCGGTTTATCAACAATCTTCAAAGCAAAAAATCTCGAATTCCAACGGTTCGAATTCTCTAATTTTTGCGTAATAACTTGAACAAATGTCTAATCTTGGATTCTATCCAGACGACCCCCAGCGACCTCTCAACCGTTTTCGAGATATTCGCCTTTGAACCGACCATGGTATTTCGGCATTTGCTAAGATGGCGCCTAATAAATTTAAGAGGGCCTTTCGCCACTAAAGCTTGTTTTTTTCTCAAGAATTTTGGAAGTTTCTTAATATTTCGAGCTTTATTCTTTAGAGTAAGTGTAGAATGAGTGGTGGACAATTATTAAAGAGTAAAATTTGGTATTTGTCTGTTTTTATGGTCCAAAACGCTTGACCTCGCTGTATAAAAACACCATCATTCTGGAAAAAATGTATACATATCAGGCCTACATATATTCTGTAAATATTATTACAGAATGTACTGAACTTTCTAAAAGATCTGCTATATATGTATACAGGCCTGATATGTATAGATTTTTTTTTATATTAAATAACATTGTGTTCCATGACAGCATATGATTATTAAAATTGATGTGTGGATAATTATTTGTAGTTTATTGTTGTTGGTCATTGTTATTGTGAATAATATATTATAGTTGTAGTATTATTATTTTTTTTTGCTAATTTGTTATAATTTGTTGTTGTTGTTGTTGTTGTTGTTGTTGTTCGTATTGTTTTTTAGTATACAAATATTTATTATAGGACTTTAGCCAAGTGTGTGTGTGGGGGGGGGGGGGGGCATGTGCCCTTGTGTCCACCCCTTGATTTGTACACCCATGAAGTGAATACAATAGTTAGCCATTGGCTGTACAGTCAACTTTTAAGACACAAAAAGGTTAATAATTCCATCTCACTTCCTATTTTTTACAGGAAGTGAAGAGATACAGTACAGATGTCAGTGTTGGAATAACTTGCCTGGGCACAAGCACCGATCTGAACAGGATTTTTATGATTATAAATTGATGGATTCTCTTTTGCCAAATAACATTCAAATATGTAGTTTGATGTTTTGCATGTTATCAGTTGTATAATTACATCATAACAATGCATAATTGTGGATATAACTAATAAAATTTTAACAGAGGTATTATCTCTCACGTAGTATACAATTCGAATGCTGTGTCTCAAAGCCTAATTAAATGCCTGGATATTATTCATCCCTTTGCCTTTGAGTGCTACTGCATGTACATACTGATAGACAGTGAACTCTGTCTAAGACAGACACCCTTGGGCTGGACTTTGTCTGTCTTATAGTTCATTTTATTGGACTTTGTCTGTCTTATAGTTTGATTACCCATTCACTTTTCTGATGCCCTCTCTAAAGTTGATGTTTTCTTGGCAGGGGGTGGTGGTGGGGTGGGGGTTGGTGGTGCTTGACTGCAAAAATGTAAGATCAATATTGAGCAACATTTTAATTTTATTCAAGTTCCTTATTTACATACATATATATTTAGGATACAGGAAATACACTTTATTTGATAAAATATGAATATTTGACCAGTAAAATACCAAGTGGTCCAAGTTTATCAATAGATTCTGGAGGCAATTCAATAAATTATCTTGATGTTGGATTTTGAATTAACCTTAATACAAAGAAAAATACAAGATAGTTATTGAATAATAAATTTTAGGCTAGCTTTCACAATTTTATAAAATTTGGGATACAAGTAAGCTAAAGTATGAAGGAAGAGGGAAATCATAAACCACTAAACAACAAATAATGTTGATTTCTCAAATCTCACCTCACGCTTTTCTCCAGTTGTAACGAATCACACGTTGCACCGCACAACCAAATCATCCTTCATTGTAAATATCTAAATTCATTTCTGATTTGTTCCATTATTTGTAACATAAAATGCGTCGAATCCGAAGGATTGGGTAGTCCTTGAAAACTATCTTGAATGCCCATCCGCCATTGTCATGAATATACGCCAAATAAAGCACAATCTGATCATATTAATTGTCTATGATCGTCACGGATTGGTTCTCGTATTCTCCTGCCCATCAGATTTATAAATTGTGGATCAACTGTGACGAGTTTTCAACAGTTTTTGTGCATCTAGTCCACAGGGGAGAGTTCATTCCTCGTCTGCGGTCAGATGCAAATGAATCGATTTTAGCGTTAGGACCATGATGCTTTGCGTGACTTGTCCAACCTCCTCTGCTGGCGGCCCAAGTTCAAGGTGTGTGGTAGCCCGCAGTGCGGGTGTTTTAACGGTAATTTGAAAATATATGTGACTTGACATAAACCCGTAAACAAACGAACGAATTTGTCTTAAATATCAACATTATGTGAATAAAATCTACTAACCTTGTCGATATGATGTCTTGTCTCATGTTTTATTCGTCGTCGAGTTGGTTTGCAGCGATTTACAGCGAGTTCTTTTCGACGCCGTTGCTTCCCGTACTTCGGCGACTCTTTAATAGTATTACCATATAAAATAGAAAGGCTGCACACTTCAGCGACGACACCCCGAACTCAAAGTCAAACATCTCCGCTCAAAATCGTCGTTCGAACATAATTCTTTAACGAGCGCATAGCACGAAGGTTGGGCTTGCCATAGAATACGGTTTGTTGACAACTCGTGGAATTTTCGCCATGTACGAACCCATTACCCTTCTCAAATTCATCAGTTTCAAATATCCTCAGAGCCGTGGCGACGAGTTCGTGTTCTGATTTGAACAAAACACGCCCCTGCCCGGGGTGGGACAGTCAAGTTATGCACATGATTTACCGGGGGAAAATTTTGAATAAATTTGAACCTTGGCTATTGTCTCAAGCAGCCAATCGCGATGAAGCCGCGCAATTCCCCCCTCCCCCGGTAATTCATGTGCATAACTTAACTGTCCCACCCCGGGCAGGGACGTGTTTTGTTCAAATCAGAACACGAACTCGTCGCCACGGCTCTGAGGACATTTGAAACTGATGAATTTTGAGAAGGGTAATGGGTTCGTACATGGCGAAAATTCCACGAGTTGTCAACAAACCGTATTCTATGGCAAGCCCAACCTTCGTGCTATGCGCTCGTTAAAGAATTATGTTCGAACGACGATTTTGAGCGGAGATGTTTGACTTTGAGTTCGGGGTGTCGTCGCTGAAGTGTGCAGCCTTTCTATTTTATATGGTAATACTATTAAAGAGTCGCCGAAGTACGGGAAGCAACGGCGTCGGAAAGAACTCGCTGTAAATCGCTGCAAACCAACTCGACGACGAATAAAACATGAGACAAGACATCACATTGACAAGGTTAGTAGATTTTATTCACATGTTGATATTTAAGACAAATTCGTTCGTTTGTTTACGGGTTTATGTCAAGTCACATATATTTTCAAATTACCGTTAAAACACCCGCACTGCGGGCTACCACACACCTTGAACTTGGGCCGCCTGTGAATAGGCGAGTTTCAGGGTGTTGCGCGCGCATCGTTTTTCAAGAAAACTGGCAAGCTCCACTCAAATTAAACATACTGTTTAAAATAAACAAAGTATAGATGCATTTTATGGATGTTTAACACTGTCATTCTGCTGTTGTTGGCTCGCTAGCAAGTCTGTTTGCCATTGCTTACTTTGTGAAGAGCCCGCCACTTTCTTTGCAAAACGATGCGGGCGCAACACCCTGAAACTCGTCTTTTAGCTTTTGTGCCTACTTTTCTGCATACAACAAAATTCTCTACAGTTGCAATTTTATATAGTATAAATGGCTTTCTCTTTAAAACGTTTGTCCGTTCTGCACAATTTTTACGTCTACTCTCTTCAACAGAAGTGAAAGACTGTTGGAATGGAAGACCTAAATGTTGACGTGTTGATTGTTGGTTCTGGCCTCCTGGGTTGCACATTTGCAAAAAAACTACATGAAAAAGGACGCAAGATCTTTATGATCGATGCTGGAGCCAAGCTGTCTGAAATTCCTGGCTGGCACATAAAAAACTCCTTCTTGTATCAGTGTAATGACAACCTGTTCACTGGTGTAATACAAAGTCACTTGCACACTTTGTCAATCCCGCCAAATAGCAGTACCATACCCACCCTGGATCCTGGTGCCTTCCAAATAGACTGGGAGAAATATAAGGGGTGAGTTAACGTGCTCTCTAAAAGAGATGGAAATTAGTTGCGCGTATACGTGCATGAGGAAGGTTTAACAGAGAAGAAGGTAATACTAGTGAAGGTTTACTAGTGAGGAAAGTAATACTAGTGATGAAGGTAATACTAGTGAAGAAGGTAATACTAGTGAAGAAGGTTTACTAGTGAGAAAGGTTTACTAGTGAAGAAGGTAATTAATACTAGTGAAGAAGGTAATACTAGTGAAGAAGGTAATATTAGTGAAGAAGGTAATACTAGTGGGGAAGGTAATACTTGTGAAGAAGGTAATACTAGTGAAGAAGGTAATACTAGTGAAGAAGGTAATACTAGTGAGGAAGGTAATACTAGTGAAGAAGGTAATACTAGTGAAGAAGGTTTACTAGTGAGAAAGGTTTACTAGTGAGGAAGGTAATTAATACTAGTGAAGAAGGTAATACTAGTGAAGAAGGTAATACTAGTGAAGAAGGTAATTGGGGTCGGCCAGGGGGGGTCGTAGTATACTAAATACCTCATAAAAAACGACCAAAATACCTATAAATACGCTCAAAATTTTACAAAATACCCGAAATTTCCGGAACATTGTATACTGAATACCCAAAATTAGTAATTCAAGCAATATGCCATAATTTAAGGATTTATTACTGTATTTCTCTATTACAATTTATCTATTAACAAGCTTTTTGTCTGCCTGTATTAAACCTGATAGGTTATAGGGCTTGAGGGTGCTATCACTTGCCCAAGGTAAACCCTCAGACTAGTGGAGGCAAGGAGTTGTCTTAATTCTAATCTCCATTCTAGACAGGCTCCAAGCAAAGTCTAACCACTGCCCCTGCTAAGTTAAATGTTTCAAATGTTTTTATTATTACAGTATAAACTAATAATAACAATAATTATGATAATTAATGATAACATAGTCTTTTCAAGTTTATACTCGGTGTTTTGAACCATGTTCACTTTGGACCAAAGTTCCTTCAATAGAAGAAGAAATCATCTTGTGCTGCAATTCGCCTGTTCCTTTTAAGTCGGCTACAAGGTCGATCACGTTAACTGATCCTGAAGCCCTATCTTTGTGGGCTAAGAAATGGCAAATGCTTTTCAATTGTGACAAATGTTTCACAATGCATATCTCACGCAGTCTCCAATTACCACTACCTACTTCCTGGATGAAAACTGACTCTCGCCCTTAACCTTGGAGTCATCCTATCTTCAGATCTTAGCTTCAGCAAGCACTGCGACTATACATGGACGTATCAAGCAAGGCAAGCAAGACGCTAAATTTTATCACGCGTAATTTTTATCATTCTACTTGCGAGGTCACGGCAGGGCTTTACCTTGCTCTTGTTCGTCCCTCGTTGGAGTATGCTTGCTCAGCATGGGATCCTTATAGCCAGCGTAATATAAACCAGCTGGAGAAGGTGCAAAGACGTGCACGGTGTATGAATCGGGACTACTCGAGGGAGTTGAGTGTCAACTCCATGTCATCTGACCTGAGCTGGCCTCTCCTTCAGAGTCGGACTGGCTTTGTATTAGGGGCTGTGCCATTAGGGAGAGGGGCGCCGTCAGGTTTTCTTTCAGAATATTTAAGGGGGCCAAACAGGTAATACTTACTACATGTGGGGCAAGGAGCGCCGAAGGCGCGACCAACTGCTTGGGTGGTCCGGGGGGATGGTCCATCATGGGGACATGTCGTCATACATGGACAAATCAACTCACATTGTTTGTACCATTAATTAATCGGGCTGTCAGTTTCGTGAAGCGTACTAAAATATTATTTAATCGTAATATAGTATTAGCAGTACCATACTGATTAAAACGTAAAACGACTATAAATCCAAAATCGGGTTTTTAAGTAGGAATTGCACTACATATCAAATATTATATTATACAACGGGGAAGGGGCGCAGTAACGGCATCCTAAGGGGGCGCATGTGCCATTAGCACAATGGCCACATAGGGCCAGTCCGATTCTGCTCTCCTTTCTAAACGCCGTGAGTGCCTCCACCTAAGCTTCTTTCATAAAGCCACTCTTGGCCTCAATGCTGTTGACCCAACTCCGCCACCTTATCTACCACAGACATACAAACACTTCTCTGTACGTACTGATGTCTTTAAGTACTCCTTTTTCCCTCGCACTATCCCGGCCTGGAATAACCTTCCAGAATAAATAGTTAATAACAAGTGCTCCGAAAGCTTCAGCAAGCAAGTCCTTTCTTTTCTGAATTAACTTTAAGTTTATTAATTATTACTTTTATTTTTTAATATTGTAGTTTATACCGTCAGTTGTAATATAATTTGTTATTTGTATTTAGTTAAATTAGGATTTTATTACTGCTTTACCGATTAAAGCTACAGATACAGAATACTAGAATAGTCAATCTAATATGAGTGCACTAGTCCTGTTTATACAAATTTCAACAATTTTCCAGAATTTACGCAACATTTATTGAAATTTGTATACTGTATAACAGAAATTCACAAAATTTAAATATACCAAATACCCGAATTTCAAAGTAAATATACTGTATACCCAATTTAAAAACCCCTTAGATACCGTATACCCAAAAACCCCTGGCCGACCCCAGGTAATACTAGTGAAGAAGGTTTTACTAGTGAAGAAGGTAATACTAGTGAAGAAGGTAATATTAGTGAAGAAAGTATTACTAGTGAAGAAGGTAATACTACTGAGAATAATACTACTAGTGAATGAAGGTAATACTAGTGAAGAAGGTAATACTAGTGAAGAAGGTAATACTAGTGAGGAAGGCGATACTAGTGAAGAAGGTAATACTAGTGATGAAGGTAATATACTAGTGAAGAAGGTAATACTGTACTCAGGGGCGGATTTAGACTACGTCAACTAAGTCGCGCGACGAAGTGAAAATTTGACGCGAATATATAATTTTTGTTTGTTTGCACGTTGTCAAAAATTTACAAATAAAATCCTGCAAATTGAAAATAACTATCTAGTAGGAAGGAGTATGTTCTATTCTTAAAATGCCTATCTACAAAGGCTTCAGTTCAGGCCAGAAAAATTTCCCCGTTGGCGTTTTTCCGTTTTCTTTACGCGCGAGGCCTAATTCTGTAGCTACGAGTGATATCGAGGGGAAGCAGTGGGATGCACGGGACATAATGGGAGAATCAAGGATCGGGTTCACAGTCATTTCCAGGCCGCAACTGCGATGCAGGCTCTCGGCTTGATGAATTTGACGAAGTCGTCAAATCTTGACGAAGTTGGTCATTAGTTGGTTGGTTTTTCAACGTTCCTGATTGGCTAATTTTGCTCTAATTACGACTTACGATTGGTGTAGAGGCTGAAACGTCATTTTGCAGGATACGCGCCTTTCTGAATAATCAGTATGGTTAGCGATCGCTTCTGTGGTTCTACGAGGCCATGCGCATATTCTGCGTCCTTTCAGTGTTGCCAACCTTGGGATTTTATCCCAAGATCTTGGGATTTTTTGAAGGAGTTGGGATTTTTTTGGGATTTTTTTCTCAGGGATTCAACCTTGGGATTTTTCTTGGGATTTTCCAGAGCAAACAGTTTCGGTTTTAAAAAGCTGATTTCAATGTTAATTGTTATTTTTTTAATTTACTTGATCATTATATCATACTCAGTGATCATACTCCACCAGCCTATGTATTCATTTGATTTAGACAAGATGAAGTACTCTATCCAAATGAAGTATCACTGATACAGTGGGCTCAGATTGCTATAAACGGAAAAAATTTGATACTCACAAAAGTATAATCTTTCGTTGGAAACGTGAAAAAATGATATCATATAGACCACCTTCATAATAGCGACTAATTAGAATATTCTTTTATGTACATCTTAATAAGCCTTTCTGGCCTCAATTGTGTGCCTGCAATTCAAAAGAATGTTTGCCTCATAACGAGGACAAAAAGGCTAATTTAATTAGATGCACATAAAAGAATATTTAAGGTGAAGGCCTTTATGAAAGTGGTCTATAATGAGAACCGATTGTTTATAGGAGCACTGTGAACCTTGGGATTTTTTGGTAAAAAATAGGGAATCTTGGGATATTTTCAGACCTTTACTGGGATTTTGACCAAACTTGACTTGGCAACACTGCGTCCTTTCCATATTCGACCCCAACACTCAATTGCAAGGATATCTACGAGACCTTTATGATGAAATATTCGTGAAACTTTCATCAAGTGCTTTATGCACTGAAGATGACCTTTTACAGAGGATTAAAAAAGATATATATCGAAATATCAATGCGCTCTGAGGTCGTCTGAGGTAAGAAACCCTACTATACTGCATGATTTGAATATCATTATAATCTTTATGATAATTTATAGATTTACTCTTGGGCTAGACTTCGCGTTTGCTTGTATTTGATCTATAACATGTTAATGAATTGATACTTTGCAATGAAACGTGTATCGGACGGACTAGTGTATGCTGGAAATTTGATCTTGCTTGGAGATTTCATGGTTTATTAAATTATATCAATAATATGATTAATTTTATCTTTGTGAGAGTGAGACTGTAACCTAGCCAGCCAACCTGGCAGTTAAAGCACTCTTCTCATACATTGCTAATTTCTGTTCCTTTAATATTATTACAGTATATAATATATATACACTGTCAACATGTCATGCACTGTATGTGACCTGTCTGATTATGTGGTGTCATAATAAAGTTGATTAGTGAAATGATGATTGGTTTCTTCTTTTTTATATAAATTTACATGTGTACAGTAGCTACAGTACTAAGTTGCTGATATCCACATGAAGCAATAACTACATGTGCTGTATTACAATTATTATTTACATTTTGTTATCTGGCTTAAATACAATATCTGCTTAATTCTAGTATTCAATGTTTATATACTTTCATAGTCTACAAAATTGAAATCATATAAGCAGGTAATGACTTAGATTAGTTGGGGGCCCAAGGGTTAGGATGACTGGGATAATGTCTAGAGTTGAGCTCGATCCTTTATGTCCATGTCGCTTATGGTCATGAATAAAAGCATTCCCTAACAAGACATTGTCTGCTTGGGTAGATGTGTAAAAGGTGAGTATCTGGCACCTGAAAACCAGACAGCTCATAGTATAGTGGCTTGGTTTAGATGTGACTTAATTTGGATGACTGGGATGATGTAGATGGTTGAGCTCCTAGAGCTGTCTTTGAAATGTTTTTTAAGTTAGTAATTAAATATAATCACATATCTCTACTGTTCATTGTATTGCCTTCTTTTTAGAAAAAAATAATTACGCACTTACAAATTATTACAAGAATTCACTAATCCAAATCCAATTTTGACACTTTTTCAAAAAAAGTATAAAATGTGCTAAAAAATCATGTTTTAAAACTTCAGAAATTTTGATTAAAAGTGTTGTCAGAACACGGGAAATGCCATTTCAGAGACCCAAATTTCAAAAATTAATACTAGTGAAGAAGGTAATATTAGTGAGGAAGATAATACTAGTGAAGAAGGTAATACTAGTGAAGATGAAGAAGGTAATACTAGTGAAGAAGGTTATTATACTGTACTAACTAGTGAGGAAGGTAATACTAGTGAAGAGGATAATACTAGTGAGGAAGGTAATACTAGTGAGGAAGGTAATACTAGTGAGGAAGGTAATACTAGTGATGAAGGTAATACTAGTGAGGAAGGTAATACTAGTGAAGAAGGTTTTACTAGTGAAGAAGGTTTTACTAGTGAGGGAGGTAATACTAGTGAGGAAGGTAATACTAGTGAAGAAGCTAATACTTGTGAAGAAGGTAATACTAGTGAGGAAGGTTTATTGTTAAGGAAGGTTTACTAGTGAGGAAGGTTTACTAGTGAGGAAAGTTTACTAGTGAGGAATGTTTACTGGTGAGGAAGGTTTACTGGTGAGGAAGGATTTAAAAATGAAAACACGTTAAACCACCTGACTCGTACCCAGTCTTTGTGTTAAAATCTTGCCAGTCTTTTTAGTGTGCATTATGGGAATGATCAAACATTCTCATCAGGCACAACAAACGTCAATTTTCGCTTCCCCGCTGGATCTAAGACGATACAGAGACGACTGGGTATGAGTCAGTTAAACCACTTATTGTTATTTGTAGCCATTTATACTCATGGAGTGCTCAACTACATCTAAATTAGCCCTCTCGTCCTTGCGACCCTCGGGCTCCTGTATTCAATTACTCTTGGCCTTCTTGTGACCTTTTAATTCGGAACTACGCATTGTTGAAATACATCGAGTACGTATGTTGTTAGAAATTTCATAAGCTCTCATTCGGTATATAGTTCAAATCATAGTGTTACCTGTAACTTTTTAAAATGTTCAAAATGTTCTGACCATTGACCATAAAAGTTTTAATATTTTTTCATATATTCAAAAGGTATGATCACTAATTTGCACCAAAAACGTTTTCAACTTCAACTAGAAATCTGCAAACTTTTCCACTCCTTTCGTATTTGAATTAGCTTCTGTTCAAGAAATATCTTAGGTTCATGCCAGAAGTCTTTCTGAGGTTAATATAGCAAACACCAAAACAACAAAAGGCAAGACAAACTTAAGAAATTCATCCATTTCAGACGGTCCACGTCAAAATAATGATTTTTTTTTCATATTTTAAAATACTTCCCAGCAAGAAAATTAAAAGTTCTGACATGAATAGCACTTGACAGTACCCTTTGTTTAATACCTTGTTCAGGACTGTGCGTTTAGTATTTAAAAACAAAATCCAAAATTCTATAACACTTGTGAGGAGTCCATTTCCCATTATACAATTCTTATTTTACGAACAATGGTGAATTTACTTTAGAAAACGATTCTTTGGAGATAGAATTCTTTGACCACGACCTTATTAAAACTTCAGTGAGCGGATACTACGGGTAAAAGTCCGTGGCAAAAAAGTCCTGCACTCATGAAGCGGGTTTTACATTTCTCGATTTTGCCGACACATATGTTTATAGAAAAAGATTGCTAACAATTTACGTATGTTGTTAGAAATTTTATAAGCTTTCATTTGGTATATAATTCAAGTTTTAGTGTTAGCTGTAACTTTTTAAAATGTTCAAAATGTTCTCACCATTGTTCGTAAAATAAAGAATTGGACTCCTCACAAGTGTTATAGAATTTTGGATTTTGTTTTTAAATACTAAACGCACAGTCCTGAACAAGATATTAAACAAAGGGTACTGTCAAGTGCTATTCATGTCAGAACTTTTAATTTTCTTGCTGGGAAGTATTTTAAAATATGAAAAAAATCATTATTTTGACGTGGACCGTCTGAAATGGACGAATTTCTTAAGTTTGTCTTGCCTTTTGTTGTTTTGGTGTTTGCTATATTAACCTCAGAAAGACTTCTGGCATGAACCTAAGATATTTCTTGAACAGAAGCTAATTCAAATACGAAAGGAGTGGAAAAGTTTGCAGATTTCTAGTTGAAGTTGAAAACGTTTTTGGTGCAAATTAGTGATCATAGCTTTTGAATATACGAAAAAATATTAAAACTTTTATGGTCAATGGTCAGAACATTTTGAACATTTTAAAAAGTTACAGGTAACACTATGATTTGAACTATATACCGAATGAGAGCTTATGAAATTTCTAACAACATACGTACTCGATGTATTTCAACAATGCGTAGTTCCGAAATTTTTAGCCATCTTTCTCTATAAACAAGTGTGTAGGCATCATCGAGAAAATGTAAAACTCAGCTTCGTGAGTACAGGACTTTTTTGCCACGGACTTTTACCCATAGTATCCGCATACTGAAGTTTTAATAACTTCGTGGTCAAAGAATTTCATCTCCAACGAAATGTTTTCTAAAGTAAATTACTTATTACTTAATAAATATTATTTATATATGTATAGATAACAATATAAAGTTAAATAAAAGGTCACAAGAAGGCCAAGAGTAATTGAATACAGGAGCCCGAGGGTCATAAGGACGAGAGGGATAATTTCCCGGGGCACTTACTTTCAAAATGGCCGACTGGCGCATGCGCATAAAAATAATGGGACACTTTTTTCCGCGAGTTGGACTTCTGGTTGATCCTTATTCTGTGGCTCAGACGAAAATAACGGCAATCATTCATTCATAATACTTCTGGTCAGCAGTCATCAAATGCTAATACGTGGAGTACTTCATGAAATGAGTTTTGAGCTATCACATTTCGATTTTTCTTACGATTGTCACCCTGCAGTGAAATGGAATTTTCAAAATGTTGTATATCGAAGATGTATAAATATTCAACGTATAATCACCCTTACCTTCGGCGCATTACCTTCCCCCTTTTTTCCACTTTTACAAGTAGGCTTTAGCCCCCCCAGCCCCCCGGTTCCGCCGCCTATGAGCATATGTATTGTATGTTGTTCAATCTGCAGACGTACGTCTCGCTGTACAACAGCTCATCAGCGCAGCTCGGAACGAGTATAGATTGATATGGGAATATAGTGCTCGAACCATTACTTCATAAAAATTTCGAGTTCATAATCTAATTGTTAAATAATGCTTTGTATACCTACAGAAGTGTTGTTTTCATATGTACCAGAATCGAAAGTTGTTTTTTTTATCATTGTTTCATCTTCAGATTTGTTTCTAACAATGAGAATCCTGAACAAGATCCTTTTGTCAATCTACCTGCAGCTGCGGCCACATATTGCGTAGGGGGAATGGCCACCCACTGGTCGGCAGGCACCCCACGGGGACATCCATCTGAACTTAGTACTCTCATCAAAAAAGACACGTGGGTCGATTTATATGAGGAAGCTGAAAAGCTTCTGAATACCAATCAAAATATGTTTGATGATACTAAAATTGATCAATTTGGAGGTGGTGCTCCTGACGGCGTCACTCACTTCATTCGCAACAACCTGGTGAGAGATGCGCTGCGCGAGACCTACCCAGATATCGAGGATGAATATGGACCCCAGTACCTTCCGATGGCTGGCGTGAGACGCAAGGAAGCACCACAGTTTATAACATGGAGCGGTGCAAATACTGTACTTGGTGAAGAGATGCTAAAGGCACTAAAAGAAGGAGACGAAACATTTCAGTTGAAGGTAAACATTATCTTTATTTGACAAATAAAACATAAAGCTCCGTGCGTATGTACTCGTATAAAGGCACGTCTGACGTCATTTGAACATGAAAGAAGTTGAGTAGAGGAGGCACGAGGCGATAGCCGAGTTCCTTTACACTTCTTTCGTGTTCAAATGACGTCAAACGTACATTTATAAGAGCACATATGCACAGGAGCGGTATGTTTTATTTGTTTTATAAAATAAGAAGAAGCAAAACCAAGCTAAAAGTGAGGTAGTTTTGTATTTTGGCCGGCTTTTCCGACCACCTGACGCCATATTTACGCCATTTTACGTCATTCATGATCTATGTTCTGTTATAAATGCACGGAGTCCAGCCAATCAGAGTTTAATTTCACTTGTCTGATGATGACTTTGAAATAAAGTCGAAATATTACAATTTTCAACATAGTTCCACTTAATTCTTTGAACGTTTTCATGGCGATAAAGTAATATAAATAAGTTTTGTGGAAACACCACAAAATAGTTCCACTTGTTTGACTCATATCTTGAGTTTACAGGATGGCATTATTCTTCGGAATATGTTTTATTCTATACTTTTTTAAGTTGTCGGTTGGTCTTGGTTTTTGGTTAAAAACGTCATTTTTCTGTTTTCGTGTGAACGTGGATTTTTTTAAAAACGGAAAAAAGAAGTTTGTGGATACGTGTGAACAAGGCTTTATATTTAGTTGTTTTCAACTTCCAGGAAATGTGGCAGTGTAGAGAACTCCTCCACCGAGGCAATGGAGAAGGCAACACAAAGGTTTACCAAGCCGTAGTGAGAGACTTGCTCAACAAGAAAGATTACAAAATTGCTGCCAATACATTTATCATAGCAGCTGGTGCTGTCCTCACACCACAAATTCTATTCAATTCCAAAATTAAACCTGCTGCTTTGGGTCACTACCTTTGTGAGCAACCCATGGCCTTCTGTCAGGTGGTGCTGCTTCAAAGCCTCGTGGATAGCATTGAGGAGAACCCAAAGTGGAAAAAAATTGTGGATGATTACCGCAAGTCTTGTCCCAATGATCCTATACCCATTCCCCACTCTGACCCACAACCACAGGTATGCACAGCGACATTTTTTTTTGTCATTTTGTTCCTGAGTTATATTGCATTCACCTCGGCATTCACTACTAGATACTCTGTATTTTACTTAGAGTTTATTATTATGAGTAAATACCATGACATGGGAGATATTTAAGAGGTTGAGCATGATTTCGGCTTTTGATAATTTCGCTATCGTGCGAAAACCGAAATCAGTAATTGTTTTATTATACATTTACAACCGAGGGGCAAATCACCCCAAAAAATCTCGTACACCTTTAACACTTTGAGGCCTGGACCTCTCCCTGTGTTTGAATAAAATCGTCTGGCGTTAGCCAGAATAAAATACTAAAGACTCGTTTTCAGGCCTCAAAGTGTTAAGATTCCAAAAATCCGCAAAATCTTAAAAAATCCCCCAAAAAATCTCAAAAAATCTCAAAAAATCCGAAAAGATCTCAGAAAAATTTTAAAAAATCAAAAAAATCCCACTGCATTTTGAAAGTCCGTACGCTTTTTTGGGAGTGATCAGGGCCATAGATAGCGGGGGAGGGGGCAGGGGCAGCAGGGGCAACTGCCCCCTCCCCCCCCCCGAAAAAATCCAAAATATGATTTTTATAATGTCGATTATTATATTTTATTGGTATTCAGACAGTTATATAGTTAATAATTGCGCAAGAATATCACATTTGTTCCCAGAGTTACAGAATCTTTTGATGTTCGCTGGATCGTGCATGCCAGTGAGGGGATTTTCCTTTTTTGAATGAAATATGCATGCTGATGGGGGAATTTACATGTTAAATCTTCCCATAATAACAATAGAAATGATTCCCCATTCTGACCCACAACCACAGGTATGCAGATCAACTCTTTGTTGTCAGTTTATGGCCCATGTAACTGCACATATAAACTATTGCATTCATTACCAAAATCTCGGTCTGATTTTATATTAGAGCTAATTGCTATAGTTAATTACATATAGAATGCTTGTAGGCTTAGCATATATGGCAGATCTGAGGCTAAATGATCATGATCCGTCATAGACTATGTGATGATAAGTCTATGTGTTGATAAGTTGAAAGAAAAGCAAACAAACGAAACATTGATTGAGTTACCGTAAATGTTCGATTTAGCGCCGCGGCGCTTATTAAAATGTGCAATCTTTTGGTGCGGCGCTTAATCGAGAGCGGCGCTTATTAAAAAAAGTTGACAAAATGCTCATAACACAACTTTAATTATCCATAGAAAACCCCAATAAATTTAACCCAATAATTTTCATAATACCCAATAGCATAATAAATTCAAAAAAGAATGTCAACGTCCTGGTCATCGCCTTCTTCATCGTCGTCTATCATAGATGTGGATGAGAGGCATCTTCGACATCTGAATCAGAGACTTCAAAGGGATTTGTGTCCGGCTCTTTTAGGATGGACAGCTGCGATCGAAGTACCTCGAGACCTTGACTGCAGGGCTCGCCTTTCTAGAAACAATGAATTACGTCGTCGTCGGAACCGTCAATGGGAAGACTCAACGCACACGATTCAAACGATTTCTTTATCAAATCGGTTGATAACTCAGCCCACGAATCAATGATCCATTGCAAAATAGTTCTCCTCGGTGGGGCTTTCAAATTTCCACCTTCTGTTTCATCGTGGATTCCAACCGTAGCTAACGATTCGTCGTACTTCTCGGTGCATGCTGCTTTAAATGGTTTGTTCCAGCTCACGTCGGGTGCCTGTATGTGCTTGGTACATCCACCGGGAACAACTGCCACGTCAAGTCTCTTTGACTTCAATGAATATGCGACACTTTCTTCGATATGGCATTCAAACGAATCCCAAGCTAAGAAGCGACGAGCGAAAGCAACCGTTCCAAGTACTGACTCAAGCCAAACATGGGTCAGTTCAGTGTTCATCCAAGCATTTTTCGAGCTGGCAACAACGGCATGTCGTCTAAACTCCTTGTTCATTGCAGATGTTTCACGTTTGGCGTTCTTGAACACGACCATTGGCTTGAGTTTAGTTCCATCTGCTTTCGCAGCTAAACACACTGACACCCTGCTTTTTTCATGACCAGTTGTCTTCATCGTGATTGTTTTCTTGCCTGTCGAATCAATTGTAGTTTCAGACACCATATCGGACCAAATAGGAGTTTCATCCATCGCTATTATTTGCGAAGGTGCATATTTGTTCTTTTCTGATAATCGTCTGACTTGCAGTACATACGATACAAGTTTTCCGATAAGCCTCTCTGGGTCTTTTTGGGCAACCGATGTTTTTCTTCTCAGTGAAAGACCATTTCGTCGCATAAAATTTGCAAGCCAACCATCAGAGGCCTTAAATTCGCCAGCTTCGACACTTTCGTTGCCCTTCATCTCACGATATGTGATCTCGGCCTTTTTCTTGACAAGTTTTCTGGATACTCTTTGTCCTTGTGAGCGGCGATTAGAAATCCAGTTCAAGATAATTTCTTCGAGCTCTGTACTTAAAGGCTTTGGTCCAGCACCATCCAATCTTTTTCTTTTCTTTCCATTGCTAACCTTGGCTAGAGCTGTTATCTCAATCTTACTTTTCTTCCATTCTCGAACCCTCTTCTCATCTATGCCAAATTTACGTGCAGCTGCACGGTTACTGTTGTCTTGTGCATAAGCGACAACATCAAGTTTGAATGCAGCACTGTATGAGCGCACACGTTTTCCTTTATGAGACATTTCATCGTTTGATCCAATACTAACATTCGCCATACTAGAGATGCACGATCAGACTGAATCAACTCAAGAGAGTCAGAAGCGACGAAAGCAATTCCTTTTATGCTTTAGAACAATGTGCGATAACTCACAAAAATGGTAATTACACGACACGATCGATATAGAATAGATTATCTTGAAGAATTATCTTGCCTCTTGATCGGAAAATATGGCACGTTCGGTCGCTGCAAAGTTTGAAATGTTTTACAGCGTAGATTTTGAAACAGTTATATCCGTGGCCATCATATTTACAAATCCGTTTGGAAACCATGCGATGGAGAAATGTTAAACTGCGTTGAAGATAAACGTGGTGAGGCAATGGAGTACGACAAAAATGCGATTGGCGTGTACAGAACTCCATCAGAAAGCGAAGAGAAGATGTTAGTGGGTCACGTTCCCATCGAACTATCAAGTCTGATGAACAATTTTTTGAAAGCAAATGACTCGAACAAGTTGGTAGCGAACGTTTCTGGAAAGAGAAAACGAGAAGTCGGTCTGGTTGTTCCAGCAAAATTCACAGCTCTGACGAAGGAGTACAGATTGGCGAAATTACTGGACGAGCAGCTTCAGGCTCGCAAAGAAAAATATACACACTTTGAGATCGTACACGTAGAAAAATCGTTTAAAAAATTTCCAGTGGTGTATTAAAGATATGTTGATATGTTAGCGTATCGGTTTGTGTTTTTTTGCTGATTCATCTTTTTCGAAGGTGCGGCGCTTAATCAAGAGCGGCGCTATGTAATCGAGTGAAATGCCCAATAGATCGTTTTCACTCACGTGATCGGTTGCCCCATTGGGGTGGTGAAACAATACGAAATATTTGAATAACAAAGAGCTAATTCCCATGCCGTACACCAATATGGCCGCCGTGACGTCAGATGAAAACGATCTATATTACTTCTGATAAACCCAATTCTCTCCTGGCATTACCACCTTAATGTGTACAGAACTCGCGATCAAGCTCTCGGCAACGCCCTCCGTGGCTCAGTGGTCAGAGCATTGCACTAGAATCGCAAGGTCGTGGGTTCAATTCCTGCCGGAAGGCCTGTGTAGTTGCATTTTTCGCAACTGGTCCCAGGTTGGTCTTAAAATGTATATATTCTACACTCGAATTTTCCTTCACCAAAAATCCCTAGAACATGCTTATTAAATTATCCTGCTTTTGGATGCGGCGCTGAATCGAGAGCGGCGCTAAATCGAACATTTACGGTAGTTGGACTAATGGACGGCTGCATAAACTTTTACCAAGCTAGGCATGCCTAATTGACAATGCGATCTTAAACTTTTTTGTCGTTGGAGAGTAGCTTAAATATAAACGTACAGGGATTTCGTCAATCTCTCTTTTCTCCACACTAAGTAGTAGAGTCAAATTTTATTTGTATTCTCTCTTACAGTGTTGGATTCCATTCTCTGACCAGCGTCCCTGGCACTGTTCGGTGCATCGTGATTCCTTTTCCCATGGGAGCGTGCCTCCAAATGTGGACACACGCCTCATTGTCGACTTGCGATGGTTTGGAAAAATGGAACCGTGCGAGGACAATTGCGTTTACTTCAGCTCCAAAGATGACAACAAAGACACGTTTGGAATGCCTCAACCCACGTTCAATGTCAGGCTGAGCAAAGATGACAGTGAACGCGCTCATTTGATGATGGAAGACATGCTCGTTGCTGCTGGCAAACTTGGAGGCTTTTTGCCTGGATCTGAACCATCGTTTATGAAACCAGGAAGTGCTTTTCACATCACAGTAAGTGACTTCACTTAATTCACAGTGGCGCAGGCAGGGTCCGGGGGCATGCTCCCCCGGACAATTTTGAAAGCTCAAACTTTCTACAATGCTATTTCCTTAGTTTTCAAGAGCAACTATAGACATTTTTTACGAAAATTCAATTAGCTATCTATCGTCAGGCGAATGTCTTAAGTTTTGCGGAACGAAACATGGCGATATTAACACGGAAAAAATATCATGAATTCTGAGAAACCGAACTTTAATGGGGTTCATATTTGATATTTATTTATATTAAGTAAATAGCACTGTAAATTCCATCTTCTGGGGGCAGTAAACAACCTAGAAAAATTTTCTTAAAAGTAAAACGTTCTATTTTGCTAACGCCACCTCGTACCCAGGGCCATTTGTAGGGAACTGGGCCAAGAAGGCGAATAAAACAAAATGGCGGGAATAAATGGCCCTGGTGGAGGCTAGCTCAAAATGCGCAGTATATTGCGCATTTTATTAACTAGAACTCAGTTCTTTACACAGTAATTACCGGGCTACCTGTGGTAGCCGAGTCTAGGTTTCGCGATTCTTTTTATTATTTTTATTTTTTTGCGACGCGTTATTAGTCCTCCGCGCGGCCGCTGGCGATATTGACCAATAAGCTTTGTGAAACTGAGCCATGTGACTAACTGACCATATGCATGTGACTAGTGCCTTCTTTCTTTTGGACTGAATGAGTGAGCTTTCTCGTCTCGGATGTGTTTTGTTTGTTTACAGACATAGTTATTGGGCAGTAGTGTCGCTGGCAAGTATCTTGATATTATTATATACACTTACAATCGCACACGCCGTTCATTAAGTGAACTTGCAGGCCTCACTTTCTAGGTAAACATGAAGCTGTGTAATTAAGGCGAAGAGACTTGACATATTGACCGCTGTTTCTTTCTTTGCTTTCCTGATGTCTGATCACTCGTCTCGGATGTGTTCTGTGTGTTCACAGACATAGTTATTGGTCGGTAATGTCGCTGGCAAGTATCTTGATATTATATACACTCACAAACGCACACGCTGTTGATATTGTGTTGATATTTAATACCTGAAGAGACTCGAGTCACTCGACATATGAACGCTGTGTACATGTTTGGAAATACGTTAATAAATACAGGCAATCGTGTTTTGTTATTGCAAATTGTGTTTTCTATCGGAGAATTAGATTGTGTTTTGACTTTTGTCTGTGACCAATGTGTTTAATAGACTTTAGCACTGCATAGCACTGTGATTTTGCAGTAGCCCGAGTGAACGCCTGACCAGGCGTCTTGTTATACCTAATTACACCTAATTATTGCGTCTGATTTACGCCATAAACTCTTGACCAATCAGAGGCTGAGATAGCCTAGCCCCCACCAGGGCCATTTGTTCCCGCCATCTTGGCCCAGTTCCCTACAAATGGCCCTGGGTACGAGGTTGTTCCAAACGTTAATTATTCCCCCCCCCCCCCCCCCCCCCCCCCCCGTAATGTCCCGAAAATACACTTTCTTTATTCTCGTGACACACCCATGTTTCAGTGTTGCAATATAGAAGCGTTAAATATCAACCTCGTTCCCAGGGCCTTTTTGAAATTGGGAGGGCGGCTGCGGGAAAAGGCCTTGGCATCGGCTGGTCACAGCACCCAGAAATATTTGGTGTAATAAACTAGCTATTTAATTTAGTACTTCAAAAACTCATTAATAATTCATGAGGAAAACACAAAAGAAAATCATGACCGTATCGTATCTTTATATGTGATGAAGATTTCTCCTGATTTACATAAACTTTAGCTTTGATTTTCTCGGCTTAGACAAGGTTATTTTTCAAACTAACTCCGCCAATCAACTTACCAAGTGGTTCGTTTTTGAAGCCGTATAATAAACTCGCAGTTCGTGTTTTATCAGATATAAAAACACTCGGCTTCGCCTCGTGTCTTTATATCTGATAAAACACTCCTGCTCGTTTATTATACAGTACAAAATCATTCACAGTAATGGCGGTCCCGTTGTCCTGTTGGCGGTTCCGTTGAAGTTATTTGATTATAACTGGCACAAAACTATCCACAATATACCTTTTCACCAATAGCGGCGCCATCTTGAATTCGCAATGCATTATGGTCTATCCAGGGTAGCAAGCTCATTAAGACACAATGTGGTAATTTTTTCTTTATAAATACTTTCGTGGCAACAATATCTTAATATAATAATTGTCATATTGGTAAAAGTAACAATTCTTGGACGTGTAAGGATAGATTCATGACAAATATATCCTTATACGTACGAGAATTATTGCTTTTACCAATATGACAATTATTATATTTAGATATTGTTGCCACGAAAGTATTTATAAAGAAAAAATTACCGCATTGTGTGTCAACACTACGCAATCACCCTTTTAATGGAGCTTGCTACCCTGGATAGACCATAATGCATTGCGAATTCAAGATGGCGCCGCTGTTGGTGGAAAGGTATATTACGTTTCCGGGGAATGTTTAAGAAAAGCAATCAACCAATGAAAATGCAGAGTCCACCAGCCGATGCCAGGGCCTTTTTCCGCCCTCCTAATTTGAAAAAGGCCTTGGGGACGAGGTTGGTTAAATATATATTTAATTCAATTGATTAGTGTGATAGTGTAATAACCAATCAAAAAAAGGAATTTGTAGTTATCACATTCCTTTGAATACATGGTGATATACAGAATATTATTACATGACGTTGCAGAAATACCAATATTATCTTCGAATGTTGGTAATATAAAATAAGATAAAATTTGTATATCAGCAGAGCTGTAGAGGGATACGAAATGTAGGGAGGGGGTAAGAGAACAGAGGAGGAGGGATGGTGAAAGTGAGGGGGCAGAGCGGATAAAGAATTGAGAAAATAAAAAGTACATGCATGTCTCAGGAATGTTTTCAACTTGTGAAAAGGTACAACACCACCACCAACAACAACACCAACAACACCACCACCACCAACACCAACAACATTTTCCAACAGCACCAACAACACCAAAAACACCAACACCACCAACACCACCAACACCACCAACACCAACACCACCAACACCAACACCACCATCACCACCAACACCACCAACAACAATACCAACACCACCACCACCAACAACAACACCAACAACACCAACAACACCAACACCACCACCACCAACACCACCAACAACAACAACACCAACAACAACAACACCAACAACAACAACAACAACAACAACACCAACTCCACCTGTCTACTTGATTATCTTTGATTTTCTTGACAGGGCACATGTCGCATGGGAGACGATGTGAAAGACAGTGTAGTGGACGTCCATTCCAAGGTGTGGGGCTTCGACAACCTTTACCTTGGTAGCTGTGGGGTCATACCTACTGGCACAGCCTGCAATCCAACCCTCACAGCCATGGCTATTGCTATCCACGCCTGTGAGGGCATTACTGAATAACCAATCACTGCATGGTAGCGGAGGAAACACCATAATTAGCACAATAGATTAGAATTATATGACTTAATAATTGTCAGTTGTTTGCTGTACAAGCGGTGTTAGTTAGTAATACTTAGAAAAACTCTGAGCTCTAAGCGGGACTCGAACCCACAACCTTCTGAATGTTAGCCAGACGCTCTAACCATTGAGACACCAGAACTCAGATAGCGGAGCAAGGTAATTAATTAAGGTACCTTAGACTGCGCCCAGTCCTCCAGGAACGAGTCTTAACTGCTCGGTTACAAGTACTTGTTGATCTACAAGTCGCGTTGTAACAGTAAGTTTCCAGTTAAACACTGTTAGTTAGTTTCGCTTAGAGCTCAGAGTTTTTCTGAGTATTACTAACTAACACAGCTTGTACAGCAAACAACTGACAATTATTACTAACATCAAGCTGCAATTTCTGAAACTAATTATATGACTGTTGCTATCAGTTTTACATGTTCTGCTTCTGTGACAATTGACAAAGCGCTGTTTATAATATACCTTTTCACCAATAGCGGCGCCATCTTGAATTCGCAATGCATTATGGTCTATCCAGGGTGTTGAGACAATGCACAGAATAAGGATCAACCAGAAGTCCAACTCTCTGTCGGCACCTTTGATGTAAGCGTCCTCGGGAAATGTCGGGCTCGCGATCCCGGCGCCATTTTGAAAGTAAGTAACTGGGAAATTATCCCCATCGTCCTTACGACCCTCGGGCTCCTGTAGTCAATTACTCTTGGCCTTCTTGTGACCTTTTAATTAACATTATATTGTTATCTATATATATATAAATAATATTTAGTTAAGTAAATAAGTAATTTACTTTAGAAAACGATTCTTTGGAGATAGAATTCTTTGACCACGACCTTATTAAAACTTCAGTGAGCGGATACTACGGGTAAAAGTCCGTGGCAAAAAAGTCCTGCACTCATGAAGCGGGTTTTACATTTTTCGATTTTGCCGACACGTTTGTTTATAGAAAAAGATTGCTAACAATTTCGGAACTACGCATCGTTGAAATACATCGGGTACGTATGTTGTTAGAAATTTTATAAGCTTTCATTTGGTATATAATTCAAGTTTTAGTGTTACCTATAACTTTTTAAAATGTTCAAAATGTTCTCACCATTGTTCGTAAAATAAGAATTGTATAATGGGAAATGGACTCCTCACAAGTGTTATAGAATTTTGGATTTTGTTTTTAAATACTAAACGCACAGCCCTGAACAAGATATTAAACAAAGGGTACTGTCAAGTGCTATTCATGTCAGAACTTTTAATTTTCTTGCTGGGAAGTATTTTAAAATATGAAAAAAACATTATTAGTTTGACGTGGACAGTCTGAAATGGATGAATTTCTTAAGTTTGTTTTGCCTTTTGTTGTTTTGGTGTTTGCTATAACCTCAGAAAGACTTCTGGCATGAACCTAAGATATTTCTTGAACAGAAGCTAATTCAAATACGAAAGGAGTGGAAAAGTTTGCAGATTTCTAGTTGAAGTTGAAAACGTTTTTGGTGCAAATTAGTGATCATACCTTTTGAATATATGAAAAAATATTAAAACTTTTATGGTCAATGGTCAGAACATTTTGAACATTTTAAAAAGTTACAGGTAACACTATGATTTGAACTATATACCGAATGAAAGCTTATAAAATTTCTAACAACATACGTACCCGATATATTTCAACAATGCGTAGTTCCGTAAATTTTAGCCATCTTCTTCTATAAACAAGTGTGTCGGCATTAATCGAGAAATGTAAAACCCGCTTCGTGAGTACAGGACTTCTTTGCCACGGACTTTTACCCGTAGTATCCGCGTACTGAAGTTTTAATAATCTTGTGGTCAAACAATTTGATCTCCAACGAAAGTTTTCTAAAGTAAATTACTTATTACTTAATAAATATTATTTATATATGTATAGATAACAATATAAAGTTAAATAAAAGGTCACAAGAAGGCCAAGGGTAATTGACTACAGGAGCCCGAGGGTTGTAAGGACGAGGGGGATAATTTCCCGGTTGCACTTACTTTCAAAATGGCGGACTGGCGCATGCGCATAAAAATAATGGGACAGTTTTTTCCGAGAGTTGGGCTTCTGGTTGATCCTTATTCTGTGGCCCTGGTCAAATGAAAACGATTAAAGCGTGTGATTGGCTGGACGAAGGCTATTGTCGAAAACAGGAAGTGGGCAAATATATTTTCAACTGTCAAACAACGGTGTGAATAGAGTGAAGATTATCGCTCAGATAACACCGGAAAAGTCTACAAATAAAGCCAACAAAGTAGGATTCATAAAGCGAGTCGGAACTGCGATGAGTTTCATCATTTAACTCTCAAAATCGAACGATTTTAGACATAGCGTGACTCGGTGACTCGTTCGTCGGCGACGCCAAATTATGTTCGTAAGCGAAATTGTGCTATTTTGTTCGGCGGGAAGAACAGTAAACACCAAACCTTTCGGACGTCATAACAAAGCAGCTTTTCTTCAAATATCTGAGTGTATCTCGTTTGTTTCGTTATATTATGTCCATGTTCGCACCCTGGGCGATGTGATATATTCAATGACTCAATGTCCTAGAATGTAGGACATCCGGTTTTCATCTGACCAGGGCCTCCGATTTCCCAGTGTAACGAGGAGGCCCTGGGAACGAGGATTAATAAAGCAGTCAGATTTTGAGATTCGTAGTCAATTTAGTTTATTTATTTTATCTAAGATATCAGAATTGACCCTTCTACTTCCTTTTCTCTTAAATTAACATGAGGTGGAGGAGGGTAATGTTTCAGTTGTTGTCTTTCTGGAAAATGGAATCTAGGCAAAGATATTGCAAAGACCTATTTTTAGTTTTCCCGCCAAAACGCGGTTATCATGAGGGTACTGGAGAGAGTAACCATGTTTAGGCTGCGACAGTGAAGTCTATATACCTGGACCTGGAAGGAATAGATGGCTGACTCCGGTCAATCACTGGATAAAGAAGAGAGGCAAATTTTGGACGTCAGTTTCAGGCCCCAACGCGGTCATTTCGGACGTCCGCTTCAGTTGTCCGTACGGCTTGAAGATTAAGGTGGCTCCCTATAGTTTCAATAAATGCGCGCTGGTTCATACGCTCGTTATCTCATGTTATTCATAAGTTTAAAGCATTTGTTAGATAAATACTAAGTAGACCTTACTATAGCAGAACTATCGCAGATATAAAATATTTATCAAAAAGTTAAATTATTTGCTGTTACCATAGTAATAATGACGTTGGAATTTTGGTATATTTTCAAATATTGCACACTTGAAGCGGCATGTCTTTCGTTTGCTTCGGTGAATTTTCTTAAAAATTGCTGATATTGTTGTAGAGAATATCCATGCAAAAAATGAAGGTTGGTTGTAGGGACAGATTTTTCGCTATAAAAATTATTGATTTAAAAAAGTTCTGTCTTATGAAATTTCTTTAAAATTATATATACTTTAGAAATTTTTATAAACTACTTATTTACAAAATTTTACCAAAATTCACCGAAGAAAACGTCTACAAGTCTAACATCTGTGTCGACGCGGTATAGAATTTCGAAACGACAAGATCGCTGTTTACGTGCGTAGCGATACTATTTCTAGCAGGGGCGTAGGAAGCGGGGGGGCCGGGGGGGCCGCGGCCCCCCCAATATTTTATATAGGGGGGCCGGAATAGCTTTCGGCCCCCCCCCAAAAATAATTGAATTTAAAAAAAATGCATTATAAGTGCGACTTCGATTGCGCTGATCGGCCAATTAATAATAATCCATCCTGACTCACGGATAGCATAGACTCACAAATTATAATGAAAGAATTAATGAAAGGGCCTAACGAAAGAGGTAGAGGAGACTCTGAAAATGCCATTTCCGACGATCTAGAGACTCCAAATTTTCAAAAATTTTCCGCTCGGCGCCAACCATGGTGGCGCCTCGTGGGAGTCGGCCCCCCTAACTTTATCAAGCTTCCTACGCCCCTGATTTCTAGTCACCAGTCCCCCTATTGAAATTACCGTAGGGAGCCACCTTAAATTCCACGAAGAATAGAACTTTAGTGATAACACAAGTTAGTTTAATACTTTAAGCATTTCGACAAGCTTTAAAGAAGGTAGTTTGAAGAAAACGAGTGACTACACCTGACTAAATGTACTCAAAAGTGTGATTTTATAAAAAGTCAGTTTAACAACAAAAACCGGACATGCTATTTTACCCATTTGAAGCGTGTTTTCGACAGTTTAAAGTGCCTATGAAGCGAAAATTATTATCGTCTTAAATAAAAGAACTCTCAAAACGACAAAGTAACATCTCTTGCAGATCTTCGTTTCCGTGCCTCGTTGTTGAGATATTTAATTTTTTTTTTGATATGCAAATTAAACACTTTGACGTCACACGTGTATAATGTACGGTGGCCCGTAAGGGCCACCTCTTCTCCGTACAAACACGTAGCTTCTCCGTGGAAATTGAGCTTCTCCGTGGAAAAGTGACGCTTCTCCGTGGAAATACAAACGTGTTCCGCAGAATCGTATCACTTTTCCGTATAAATACCCGCCTTCTCTGTCTAAGTGCACGTCTGCAGCGGTAAACGAAACCTTTCCACATGAAAATAGTAAACTTCTTTCTGATTGCGCCACGTTTCTCCATACAAATACATCACTTCTCCGTAGAAATATGCACCTTCTCCGTAGAAACAGACGCCTTCTCTGCAGAAACTTCAAAAACACCCCCCGGAATCACCCCCTGGATGCTGTAGTGTTATTGTTCCGGGGGGCTAGAGAATCCATTTAGAACACTAAATCCGTATTATCATTGACAAAATATGTCATCAAATATCTCGTACCAAACCAAAGTGTTGACAAGTGCTGGTAATGTAATCATTTCCAGCATCCTTCGGCTTTCTTACCATCGTTTTTGAGTTGAAGAAAACGTAGCAGATTGTTCTAAATGAATATCTTCAAGACAATGAAATAAAAATAGTGTGCTGCGTAGGCAGTGTTGAAATACAGATCGAAATATAGTAAGGTTTGAGTACTGCCAGAGGGGCCTTCGCTCGAAACGTTGGAAATCCACGTTCAACAATTTCAGCATTACTCAAACCTTACTATATTTCGCTCTGTATCTTCAAGATAGATATCAAAGAATGACGCTGTCTGTACGTGTCGTACACCAGAAGTGGATTAAAAATACCGTAAATTGACCGTTCGCAAGGTCACAAAATGTTATTAAAAGTCGCGCATTGCTGGATACCTGATGCGGCCATACCGAGAATTGTCATACAGAGCCTCAAGAGAATTATGGTTCTTGTATCAAGTAAAAATGACGTCTTCTAACGCGCGAAAATTTATGCTCGAATCTGGGGAATATGAGAAAAAGTCGGTCAATATCAACCTTTCTTTAGGTGGTCTACATGTCCAAACCATTTCATCACTTCAAATAAAAGTCGTTGCTTTGGGAACTGTTTTTAAAAGTTCAGTTATATCAAAACAAAAACGCGTTGGAAGAATGATTTCTGAAATGAAGCACTCTATCTCGATGTCGCTATACTTTTATATGGGTTTAAATTATCTATCTTGAAAATATCCCTGTTGAATTTCTTCATGCAGGAAATGATTAAATTATCAGCACTTGTTAACACTTTGGTTTGGTATATTTGATGACATAATACGGCGCTAGTGTATTGATTCTCTAACCCCCCGGAACAATAACACTACAATATCAAGGGGGTGATTCCGGGGGGTGTTTTTGAAGTTTCTGCGGAGAAGGTGCATATTTCTACGGAGAAGGTGCATATTTCTACGGAGAAGTGATGTATTTGTATGGAGAAACGTGGCGCAATCAGAAAGAAGTTTACTATTTTCATGTAGAAAGGTTTCGTTTACCGCTGCAGACGTGCACTTAGACAGAGAAGGCGGGTATTTATACGGAAAAGTGATACGATTCTGCGGAACACGTTTGTATTTCCACGGAGAAGCGTCACTTTTCCACGGAGAAGCTACGTGTTTGTACGGAGACGAGGTAATAATGAGTTATCAGAGAAGGTTCGGTATCTTTGCTATTATCAAACGAAATCAATTAAAAATCTGTATGTCTAATGCTGTATGCGAAATAGACGCACAGGATCGGCTTCGAAGTGATTTCGTTCGATAATAGCAAAGATGTAGAACTTTCTCCGATAACTCATTATACACGTGTGACGTCAAAGTGTTTAGTTTGCATATCAAAGAAACTAAAATATCTCAAAAACGAAGCACGGAAACGAAGATCTGCAAAAGATGTTACGTTGTAGTTTTAAGAGTTCTTTCATTTAAGACAATAATAATTTTCGCTTCATAGGCACTTTAATGTAGCTGATAAGATACAGGCTTTGTCTTCCCGTTCTCCACTCAGCGAATTTGTTCGCGCGAATCGAATCGAAATACCCGTTCATGCAATGTAATTGGTTGGTGCTGCTATTTTTCGCGCCAATTTTCTTACTTGCCCATCATATTGCCGGAGAATTCGCTTCGCGCGAACAAATTCGTGGAGAACGGGCTAAAGGCAACCCTTATTCATGCCTTTGTAACTAATCGCTTAGACTATTGTAATGGTTTACTTTATGGTTTACCTACAAAATGCGGCTGCTAGGCTAGTTTTTGATTCCCCTAAGTATTGCCATATAACACCGTTCTTATGGGATCTACATTGGTTACCAGTTAAGTTTCGTGTTGATTTTAAAATTATTTTATTTACTTTTAAAGCTATCCATGGTTTAGCTCCTAAGTATATTTGTAGTGCCCGCTTCTAATTACAATCTTAGATCTAATAATAATGGACCTCTTCTTATGCCTCCTTCTGTTAAGACTTTGGCTACACTGGGAGATCGGTCCTTCAGTGCTGCTGCACCGAAACTCTGGAATAGTCTGCCTTTTGAACTTAGGAACTCTGTACCCATTAGTTCGTTTAAGTCATCTCTTAAGGCTTATCTTTTTAGATGTGCATATAATTGTTAGTTTTTAGACTGAGCTATGTAATAGTGTTACTCTATATTAATTTTAGCGTACTATTTAATTACTTGTATCTCTTTTTATCCTGTATTATCTTGTAAGGCGCATTTGAAAACTTATGTTGAATTTGCGCGGTATAAATTAATAATTAATTAATTAATTAATTAATTAATTAATTAATTAATTAATTAATTAAAAAATCTATCTATTAAGGCAAACTTTACTTTTCGTGTCACTTGCACTTTAAAACTGTAGAAGCTTGAGTTTTTTTCTGTACCGTAAACTGGTACTAGAAAAGCGTTTGAAAATATCCTTGAGCTGTAGCAATAAAAACACCGACGTTTTTTTTATAGACCGTCCTCGATTGTCTACTGTCATCAATATTTTACTTTGGCTTCGCACTGATGTTTGTTCACAATGAAATTCAGGTTAGCGAATGTAACAAGTTAAATTAAAATATATAAATTAACAATTTGTGACAAACAACATCTTCAGGAAGCATTAGATCACCTTAAGTTGGTTTTAACTAACAACGGTTTTCCTGAGAAGATGATTCAAGCTTCTATGACTCCTTCGGTACATCCAGAGCCGAATACACAGCCCCAGCAAGAACCACCTTCAGTTTCTCTTCCGTATATCGGACCAGCATCTCACAAAATTGAGAGGATTCTAAATCGTGCTGGTATGAAGGTATTTCACAGTAGTCAACACAAATTGTTCAAGGTATACTTTTCACACATAAAGATGAAGTGGATAGCTCATCTAAGCCTGGAGTGTATCGCATTCCCAGTTGTGAGTGTGGCTTGGTATACATCGGAGAAACGGGAAGGAATCTCTCAACTCGCCTGAAGGAACACAAGACATGTTGCATAAAAGCGCAACAAGAAAAGTCTGCTGTTGCCAAACACGCTTGGAAGTATGACCATCGTGTTAAGTGGGAAGAGTCATCATTCTTAGCCAGCGACAAGCAATACTTCACGCGAAGAACAAGAGAATCCATTGAGATCGCAAAACATCACACTATTTCTCAGAAGGGACAGCCATTAAATAGCACGTGGCGTGCCCTATTCGGAGAACATTCTTGATTTTGTTTTCTAATTAATAAAATTAACGTGATACGCCATTGTATTCTTACGTGATTTAATTGATCATTTGCTTAGTTTATAAATGACGTGAGCCAACAACTTGTTGTCATTGCTCTGATGAAGGCCTGAGTCAACAGGCCGAAAGCGAAGCAAAGAAATATTTTACGTGGTGTTTCCACAAAACGTATTTATATTTTACATTTTTGTTTAATTTTTGAGATGAATGTGTTATTAGTTTAGGGTTACTGTAGACTTTTGCAACGAAATTTCACCTCGATACTGTAAGTGTAGCAGTTAGCCAAGTTTCTCGCATGGTGAAGTTTTTCCCAACATTTTTAGATTTTATTAAACCACTGGAAATAACGCTGAGAGATTTTAAAGCAGGATGTAGCATTCAGTTGTAAGTTGTGAGTTGGCGAGTCATATCTCTTTTAAGTTGCTGCGTAGCAACCGTACTGTGGTCGGACTGACTCGGTATGTGATCGGAAAAACCTGAAATCTGATTGGCCCCGAAGAATATTCTATGTAATAGTTCAAATACGAGACGGAGGACTTTACCGGGATTTCAAAGTCCGAGTGCTTTTTGAAAAGGCGAGCCAAAGGCGAGCCTTTTCAATGCACGAATGAGCTTTGCTTTTTGAATGAGCTTTCATTTGATGTAGAGTTCAAGATTCTGCGTTTTATGAAACTTGTTGTCCAAAATGTGCGAACCACTGTTCCAAATAATATTTCATTACAAATATACAGGAAATCGACACGATGAACCAAAACAACAGAAGTTTTTCCATTTTTTAAATATTTCCCGTTTATTAACTAGAGCTTGAATTTTCCACGCCGAATAGAATTTTTCAATAGCTTCTGTATCAATATATATCTCAATGTTGTGCGTTAAATATTCCAAAAGAAATCTAAAATTTTGTAACAATCGTGAGAAGTCAATTTCCTGTTTATTTGTAATATTATTTCAAACAGTGGTTCGCACATTTTGGACATTTTAACAAGTTTAATAAAACGCAGAATTTTGAACGATACATTAAATGAAAGCTCATTCAACACGTAACAACATACGTACACCATATACTTCAATGATATGTAGATCTGATGAAATTACGTACTAGCCATCTTGTTCCACAACTGACAATATATCGCACCGCGGAAACCATGCATAAGCCACCGAATACGTGCTGTTCAACTGCTGTTTGGCTCTAGAGGTTTGGTTCTTGACAAGTTTCAGTCGCCAGATAAAATTTCAAACCCAGGAAACAGATTTACAAATGTCCATTGATATAAAAATTTAACTTCCGTCCAACTAGTCACTGTCAATTATTCAACCAATGAAATGTCGATTTGAAACGGATTATATCCCAGAAGGCTCTAGGAACGAGATTGGTCAAACGTAAGCTTTTCAAACGTAAAAACGTGCGAAATAGTTCATGCTTCAAGCTTGAACGTAAATGGTAGTATCGCTAAGGTATCATCCCCAAAATGAAACTCATTATCATTAATGTTTGCTTCGAACGCGCTACGTGACACGCTAACTCAAGTCCGACAACGCTCGTCGTTGTTTTCCCTTTGAAGTACGCCGCGTTTTCAGAACTTCAAACTTCTAAGAAAATGATATATACTTCATTTTATATTCTCGACCACAATCCTTTGCACTAGCACAGCTTACACAAATCCACAGAATAGTAAGACAACCAGAAGTCCGACTCGCGTGAAAACTTGCCCGCATTTCTTCAATGCGCATGCGCTATATTTTACGCCATCCGACGCACTGATCTCAAATAATCCCCGAGCCGGGCGACGGGCCGAAGGCCCGGAGCCCGGTGAGGGTGCTAATCTCGACATGCGTGGAGTCCACTTTACACGCGTGTTAAAATGCAAGGGAGACGAAATCTGTGAAATAGTTTATTTGTTTGTGTATATATATGTTTGGTACGGTGTCACACGGTAAGAATAGTTGGACACTGGTGACTAGCGACGAAGAAAACTATAAAGTATAAACTCTCAAACAAATAGTATTTTGCTTTTGCTTATTAAAACGAAACGAAATGGAGCACGAAGAAATGAAGGATACAAACAAGCCGTTTAATATATCTTGAAGAGAAACAACAGAACTTGAAGAAACCAAACGCCGTATGGTAAACAAAAACGGTAGGATTCTTGTTGGTTTCAAGTTTTCGCTTAACCTAAACTGTCCTACACAATATACAGCTTCACGTTTTCGTGCTTTCCCTTTGCTCGTCCAAAGCATAAATCACCTTAACTAAAGCTAACTTATAACACTACCTTAGACTTTATGTGGACGCGATGTTTTTCATTGGCATTGGATGCATCTTATTTATTAAATACTCATGGGCTTTGGCGATTTTTTTGGCTGTATTTCCAAATTTTCGACTGAAACGTTATCTGTTTAATACTTCTTTCTAGAATCCGATTCTACAGAATTGTTTTTATCTCAGACTCTATTATAAATGTAATTTTTGAGCTGTTGACTTTTAATTCTGCTTTTACAAAACATGTATGCATAGGGAAGCCGTTCAAGGCTTGTTAAAAACAATCCCTTTTGAAACCTCCTAAAACACATTTTGTACAACCAAAATAACAATGAAATCTTAGTTTTGCTTTGATATGTTAAATCAGTTTAGTCATCTTATCCATAAATTATAGAATTATCTTGGGGATTATCATTTGTTTTTATATCTGTAAATTCTGTTTGTTTTTATATTGGCTGTGCTTATTTTAATCAGGGTGGGTGGGTGGGTGGGTGGGTGGGTGGGTGGGTGGCTTGGTTTGGGGGGTGTTTCAGAAAAGCATTTAATAAAAGCGGGCGAGGGGTTGTTGCATTCATGTATTTCTGGTATAGTATATTATTTGAGATCAGTGCATCCGACCCCATCCTGGCAAGTTCCCCCGGCAGTTTTAACCTTTTGAAGGTACAAACTGCCGGGGGGACTTGCCTGCGAGGAATCAAACTTCAGAGGTTCCGACGCGAATCGGACTTCTGGTAATCTGGTTAGTTCTGGTTGTCTTGATAAATCCTCGCGCGCGTGATCCTCATCCTTTTTTGCAATTGACGTTGTCCATGCTATAGCTTCAGTTAAACCAGGTGAGTATTCAGTTTTTAATCTATGGTTTGCTCTTGTTGCATAAACTTACTCTGATCTAGTCTTCTGACCCTCCCTGAACACTGAACTGCTGAAGCGTAATAATTTCTACGGCTCTTTGTCTTCAGTTTACTGTTCAAGGGAATCGAGAACAATCAGCTCATTACTTGAAACAATACGGAAACGCTCGGAAACGTTACCGTGTGCACATAGCCTGATTCTCTCAGTCTCACAATCGAGCATTTTGTTGGTTGCGACACTCGTATCTCCAGCAACGACACTCTTCAGGCGTCTCCGCTCAAAATCGTCGCTCGACCCTAATTCTTTCACGAGCGTATAGCACGAAGGTTGGGCTTGCCATAGAATACGGTTTGTTGACAACTCGTGGAATTTTCGCCATGTACGAACCCATTACCCTTCTCAAATTCATCAGTTTCAAATGTCCTAGCTTGGCTTTTGAACAAAACACGCCCTGCCGGGGTGGGTCAGTCAAGTTATACACATGAATTACCCGGGGGGGGGGGAATTGCGTGGCTTCATCGCGATTGGCTTCATTGCGATTGGCTGCCTGGGACAATAGCCAAGGGTCAAATTTATACTTGACTGTCCTACCCTAGGCAGGGCATGTTTTGTTCAAAAACTAAGCTATCAGAACATGAACTCATCACCACGGCTCTGAGGACATTTGAAACTGATGAATTTGAGAAGGGTATTGGGTTTGTAGTGTACATGGTGAAAATTCCACGAGTTGTCAACAAACCATATTCTATATGCACTGACCTCTATAATATAACTGGATTGCAGGGTCTCGTTGCAAATGACTGATGGCAGGTGTCTGAAAAATGATGGCGTATTACTCATTTTCTTTCTTTTAAAGGAAGAATTGTTTTGTTTGAATGGCTGCATCATCAAGGTTGCCGTTGTAGATCGTAAACTCCCTAATATCAATTTATCTACACAGTCAAGGGAACAGTCTGCAAATCCAAAGCTTACACATGCGTAATATTTTGCCCATAACAATTCTGGTTCTAGTGAAACTTCTTTAGTTAGCAAAACTTTTAAGTTGGTGGAAATTATAGGTTTTTTCTTATCGCAATGATATCACAATGATGTAACTGTATGACATCATCAAATGAAAGAACTTCATTCATATACTGGATCAAATTTGTAAAGCTCTAGAAGCTCTGTCATCAAATCAAGTTTTCCCTAGCAACAGGTCAAAATAAATATGTCTGAACACCCTTAAGACTATAATGTCACAACAGACCAAGGTCAAGATGGCAATTTTTGAAAAGTCTCAAAGCTTATAATGCTGCATCTATTTGACCAAATCAATTAAAATTTTGTAAAATTGCTAGTAATTTGCTACCCTATTGAAAAGGAATTTTGGCAAATTGATCTGGTTGATTTTTCATCTTAGTGACACTTTAATTTCAAAATGTTTTGAACATCACTTTGAATGTACACAGGGTTTCTTTTAGGGGTGTGTGTGTGAAGGGGGGTTTTTGCCTCCCCCCCTCCCCCCTTGAAAAGTATTTGCCCCCTCTTGTAAATTTGAAACCCTGATTTTAAAACAGTAAGAATCAAGATTATAAAGACCTGCCTGCCCCCTTGTTAAATACTCTGAAAGAAACCCTGAATGTACATAATAGTTATTTGACGGAGATTTGCAACAATGTTAATTTAAAGGCAGCTTTATATGGTGTCCCATCCCCGCCAAAATTCAACTTTTTACTTTCAACACAAGTTTTTGTTTCCAACACTTTTTTTATTCAACTTAATTTGTATTTTCAACACAACTTTGTGTTTTCAACACAACTTTTTATTTTCAACACAACTTTTTTTATTCAACTTTTTTTATCCAACCGCAATCCACTCCGATCCTGGATCGTGGGCTCATGTTCTGCTCGTGTTTTTATGTGTTATCCATGCTTTTTGTTGTCCAGGTCGGCCTCGTCTTCCAGAAGGTACTACTTGAGCTGTTGCTCTATATTCTAGGTTCCCTTGATTAGCCTGATCAAGGTTTAAAAGAATACTTGTTGCTTCTCCCACACGTTCAACAATGGAATCATCGACATCCAAATTTACTAGTAACCGTTGCAGATAATCTAGTTTTAATAGAAGTGTTTGAAAATCGATTGAAATATCTCCTGACTGGATGAATCTATCAAGGATATTAATCACACTCAGTAAACTGCTTCCAAAAGGAATTGTCTGTCATCATCATCCATGTTGAATGATAATAAAATGATCAAAAAAAGGGAGCCTACTTCGTGTATGCCTATTTTTGTGTCTCGGCAGTCGGCAAGTCAGAACACGATCCACGATCGGAGTGGATTGCGGTTGGATAAAAGAAGTTGAATAAAAAAAGTTGTGTTGAAAATAAAATGTTGTGTTGAAAACAAAAAATTGTGTTGAAAATAAATATTTGAAATAAAAAATGTTGTGTTGAAAACACAAAGTTGTGTTGAAAATACAAAGTTGAATAAAAAAAGTTGTGTTGGAAACCAAAACTTGTGTTGAAAGTAAAAAGTTGAATTTTGGCGGGGATGGGACACCATAGCTTTATATCTTTTATAGTTTTGATGATGTACATGAAAACTCTATATTATAGGCCCTGTTGTCCCTTGCAGCTCCAGGCCCAACAGACTGTTAATCCGGCCCTGCAGAGTGGATTTCAGGTTTCTGGAACTTCAATTAGTAATAGATCAAACATAAGCAGGGCCATCTGCAAGAGGTCCCCAGTTGACAAGTAAAATTGTCTGGCATTAGCCAGAGTAAAATATATAAGTTTAAAGGACAAAAATGTCTGAGTCTACATTTATTACTAGAAATTACTATCACAAGTGAAATGCTGCCTCAAATGGGACAAAAACCTTTGCAGGCAACTCTATGTAGTCTGTGGCCAATGTGACACCCCCCTTGCCCACTCTACCTGAGATTGTCCACTCCACCCAAGATAATGCCCACTCCACCCAAGATTACCCACTCCACCCAATTTTGCCCACTCCACCCAAGATCACCCACTCCACCCAAGATTGCCCACTCCACCCAAGATTGCCCACTCCACCCAAGATTGCTCACTCCACCCAAGATTACCCACTCCACCCAATTTTACCCACTCCACCCAAGATTGCCCACTCCACCTGAGATTTCCCACTCCACCCATGATCACCCACTCCACCCAAGATTACCCACTCCACCCAATTTTGCCCACTCCACCCAAGATCACCCACTCCACCCAAGATTGCCCACTCCACCCAAGATTGCCCACTCCACCCAAGATTGCTCACTCCACCCAAGATTACCCACTCCACCCAATTTTACCCACTCCACCCAAGATTGCCCACTCCACCTGAGTTTACCCACTCCATCCACAGAGTTTCCTGCAAAGGAGGCTGGAAAGTTCAAAAATGTAATATTAATTACAACAGACAGAGTATTTTAATTTTACACATTTCTTCTATATTTTTTAGTTATAAGATTGAAAACTACAAGTTACTATAACTAAGGGTTTTGACAGGATATATATACACACAATTATATACAAATATTAAATAATCATGCCTCTTGCCTCTATTAAATATGCTGTGGCAAAACTGTCAATGCAATTCCAAGTGCTTAATATGTTTTGACAAATCTAGAGCTTTAATAAAATTATACAGCAACGTACCATTGAGCCCATCACTTATTTTGTAGAATTTGTATAAGTCAAAATACACACAAGCAGATAGTAGCGTCTGGTCAGAATGCTGATCAGTGCAAACACAATGAACCCACACCAATATACACCTAAAAATAGAAGAAAACAACTGTGAAATCTCCTACCAAGAAACACAGTTGTCAGTTGTACTCAATGTGTTCAGAGGTAGAAAATCCATCACCGTCGTTGGTGTTGACCAACTTCAGACGTACATGCAATAGGTGAGTTTCAGGGTGTTGTGCGCGCGTCATTTTTCAAAAAAACTGGCAAGCTCCACTCAAAGTAAACATACTGTTTAAAATAAACAAAGTGTAGATACAGTTTCTGGATATAAAACATTGTTATTCTGCTGTTGTTGGCTCGCTAGCAAGTGTGTTTGCCATTCCTTACTTTGTGGGGAGCCCGCCAAGAGCCCGCCAATTTCTTTCCAAAGCGATGCGCACGCAACACCCTGAAACTCGTCTATTCCATCCTTGCAAATCCTTCTGGCGTATGTGATGTAAGTTGGGAAGAAACTTCCTCGTACGGGAGAGGCTCTGGGGACGAGAATGCGTTGAATATACATAGCTCGGCAAAGAGGTCTGGGCACGAGACAGCAACCCATGTCAAGATTAGTGTGCTGCGTTCGGCAGCAATAGGCGAGTTTCGGGGTGTTGCGCGCGCATCGTTTTTCAAGAAAACTGGCAAGCTCCACTCAAATTTTAATTTGAGTGGAGCTTGCCAGTTTTATTTTAAACAGTATGTTTAAAAACATACTGTTTAAAATAAACAAAGTATAGATGCAGTTTATGGATGTTTAACACTGTCATTCTGCTGTTGTTGGCTCGCTAGCAAGTCTGTTTGCCATTGCTTACTTTGTGGAGAGCCCGCCAATTTCTTTGCAAAACGATGCGGGCGCAACACCCTGAAACTCGTCTCTTAGCTTTTGTGCATACTTTTCTGCATACAACAAAATTCTCTACAGTTGCAATTTTATATAATATAAATGGCTTTCTCTTTAAAACATTTGTCCGTTCTGCACAATTTTTACGTCTACTCTCTCTTCAACAGAAGTGAAAGACTGTTGGAATGGAAGACCTAAATGTTGACGTGTTGATTGTTGGTTCTGGCCTCCTGGGTTGCACATTTGCAAAAAAACTGCATGAAAAAGGACGCAAGATCTTTATGATCGATGCTGGAGCCAAGCTGTCTGAAATTCCTGGCTGGCACATAAAAAACTCCTTCTTGTATCAGTGTAATGACAACCTGTTCACTGGTGTAATACAAAGTCACTTGCACACTTTGTCAATCCCGCCAAATAGCAGTACCATACCCACCCTGGATCCTGGTGCCTTCCAAATAGACCGGGAGAAATATAAGGGGTGAGTTAACGTGCTCTCTAAAAGAGATGGAAATTAGTTGCGGGTATACGTACATGAGGAAGGTTTAACAGAGAAGAAGGTAATACTAGTGAAGGTTAACTAGTGAGGAATGTAATACTAGTGATGAAGGTAATACTAGTGAAGAAGGTAATACTAGTGAAGAAGGTTTACTAGTGAGAAAGGTTTACTAGTGAGGAAGGTAATTAATACTAGTGAAGAAGGTAATACTAGTGAAGAAGGTAATACTAGTGAAGAAGGTTTACTAGTGAGAAAGGTTTACTAGTGAGGAAGGTAATTAATACTAGTGAAGAAGGTAATTAATACTAGTGAAGAAGGTAATACTAGTGAAGAAGGTAATACTAGTGAAGAAGGTAATACTAGTGAGGAAGGTAATACTAGTGAAGAAGGTAATACTAGTGAGGAAGGTAATACTAGTGAAGAAGGTAATACTAGTGAAGAAGGTAATACTAGTGATGAAGGTAATACTAGTGAGGAAGGTAATACTAGTGAACAAGGTAATACTAGTGAGGAAGGTAATACTAGTGAAGAAGGTAATACTAGTGAAGAAGGTAATACTAGTGATGAAGGTAATACTAGTGAGGAAGGTAATACTATAGTGAAGGTAATACTAGTGAGGAAGGTAATACTAGTGAAGAAGGTAATACTAGTGAAGAAGGTAATACTAGTGAGGAAGGTAATACTAGTGATGAAGGTAATACTAGTGAGGAAGGTAATACTAGTGAAGAAGGTAATACTAGTGAAGAAGGTAATACTAGTGAAGAAGGTAATACTAGTGAAGAAGGTAATACTAGTGAAGAAGGTAATACTAGTGAAGAAGGTAATACTAGTGAGGAAGGTAATACTAGTGAAGGTAATACTAGTGAGGAAGGTAATACTAGTGAAGAAGGTAATACTAGTGAAGAAGGTGATACTAGTGAGGAAGGTAATACTAGTGATGAAGGTAATACTAGTGAGGAAGGTAATACTAGTGAAGAAGGTGATACTAGTGAAGAAGGTTTTACTAGTGAAGAAGGTTTTACTAGTGAGGAAGGTAATGCTAGTGAGGAAGGTAATACTAGTGAAGAAGGTAATACTAGTGAAGAAGGTAATGCTAGTGAGGAAGGTAATACCAGTGAAGAAGCTAATACTTGTGAAGAAGGTAATACTAGTGAGGAAGGTTTATTGTTGAGGAAGGTTTACAAGTGAGGAAGGTTTACTAGTGAGGAAAGTTTACTAGTGAGGAATGTTTACTGGTGAAGAAGGTTTATTAGTGAGGAAGGATTTCAAAATGAAAACACGTTAAACCACCTGACTCGTACCCAGTCTTTGTGTTGTTTAAAATCTTGCCAGTCTTTTTAGTGTGCATTATGTGAATGATCAAACATTCTCATCAGGCACAGCAAACGTCAATTTTCGCTTTCCCGCTGGATCTAAGACGATACAGAGACGACTGGGTATGAGTCAGTTAAACCACTTATTGTTATTTGTAGCCATTTATACTCATGGCGTGTTCAACTACATCGAAATGTGGGAGCATATGTACTGTACATGTTATTCAATCTGCAGACGTACGTCTCGCTGTACAACAGCTCATCAGTGCAGCTCGGAACGAGTCTAGATTGATATGGGAATATAGTGCTCGAACCATTACTTCATAAAAATTTCGAGTTCATAATCTAATTGTTAAATAATGCTTTGTATACCTACAGAAGTGTTGTTTTCATATGTACCAGAATCGAAAGTTGTTTTTTTTATCATTGTTTCATCTTCAGATTTGTTTCTAACAATGAGAATCCTGAACAAGATCCTTTTGTCAATCTACCTGCAGCTGCGGCCACGTATTGCGTAGGGGGAATGGCCACCCACTGGTCGGCAGGCACCCCACGGGGACATCCATCTGAACTTAGTACTCTCATCAAAAAAGACACGTGGGTCGATTTGTATGAGGAAGCTGAAAAGCTTCTGAATACCAATCAAAATATGTTTGATGATACTAAAATTGATCAATTTGGAGGTGGTGCTCCTGACGGCGTCATTCATTTTATTCGCAACAACCTGGTCAGAGATACGCTGCGCAAGACCTACCCAGATATCGAGGATGAATATAGACCCCAGTACCTTCCGATGGCTGGCGTGAGACGCAAGGAAGCACCGCAGTTTATAACATGGAGCGGTGCAAATACTGTACTTGGTGAAGAGATGCTAAAGGCACTAAAAGAAGGAGACGGAACATTTCAGTTGAAGGTAAGCATTATCTTTATTTAACAAATAAAACATAAAGCTCCGTGCATATGTACTCGTATAAAGGCACGTCTGACGTCATTTGAACACGAAAGAAGTTGAGTAGAGGCACGAGACGAAAGCCAAGTGCCTTTACACTTCTTTCGTGTTCAAATGACGTCAAACGTACATTTATAAGAGCACATATGCACAGGAGCGGTATGTTTTATTTGTTTTATAAAATAAGAAGAAGCAAAACCAAGCTAAAAGTGAGGTAGTTTTGTATTTTGGCGGGCTTTTCCGACCAGCTGACGCCATTATACGCCATTTTACGTCATTCATGATCTATGTTCTGTTATAAATGCACGGAGTCCAGCCAATCAGAGTTTAATTTCACTTGTCTGATGATGACTTTGAAATAAAGTCGAAATATTACAATTTTCAACATAGTTCCACTTGTTTGACTCATATCTTGAGTTTACAGGATGGCACTATTCTTCGGAATATGTTTTATTCTATACTTTTTTAAGTTGTCGGCTGGTCTTGGTTTTTGGTTAAAAACGTCATTTTTCTGTTTTCGTGTGAACGTGGATTTTCTTAAAAACGGAAAAAAGAAGTTTGTGGATACGTGTGAACAAGGCTTTATATTTAGTTGTTTTCAACTTCCAGGAAATGTGGCAGTGTAGAGAACTCCTCCACCGAAGCAATGGAGAAGGCAACACAAAGGTTTACCAAGCCGTAGTGAGAGACTTGCTCAACAAGAAAGATTACAAAATTGCTGCCAATACATTTATCATAGCAGCTGGTGCTGTCCTCACACCACAAATTCTATTCAATTCCAAAATTAAACCTGCTGCTTTGGGTCGCTACCTTTGTGAGCAACCCACGGCCTTCTGTCAGGTGGTGCTGCTTCAAAGCCTCGTGGATAGCATTGAGGAGAACCCAAAGTGGAAAAAAATTGTGGATGATTACCACGAGTCTCGTCCCAATGATCCCATACCCATTCCCCACTCTGACCCACAACCACAGGTATGCACAGCGACATTTTTTTGTCATTTTGTTCCTGAGTTATTGCATTCACCTCGGCATTCACTACTACAATCGTTGACAAAATGGTTGGCACACATTACATGTTTATCGCCAATGCGCGTTGTTTATCACTCAATCGTTCCTGGAAAACCATCTTGCAAACTTAACTTGTATATGTAACATAATGCAATTGTGACGTCATATAATAAACATATTGTTTTTTAAAACATGTAATAAATTACCTTTCCCTTATAGTGTAATGTTTGTCAAGTTTTAGAAGTATGTCACATGCCAAATGAGAGATGTGTGTTCTTAATTGTTTCCATATTTTCAGACAATCGTTGACAAAATGGTTGGCACACATTACATGTTTAGCAGGTGCGGACCCCCCTTCCTTCCCCCCCATTTCAATATTGTATAGGACCTGAATGGTGTGCTAATGGTGTTGTGATGCACATCGACACTCTATCATCGTAATGGGACCAACATTGAGACGGGGGATGGGGGGAAACAGGGGATAAATTAATATTTTCCAGCAATATAGGACTTCAACACAACTCCGCAGTGTCGTGCCAACTATTTTTGTCAATGATTGTAGATAGTCCGTATTTTACTTACATGAGAGATGTTTACTGGGTACAACAGTGTTATCTTGACAACAAAATGGGTGATATTATCAACTGTGTTTCATCTTGCACTATATGTGTGCAAAGGTTCATTTGATTCTGACACATAGTAACTGAGCTATAGTACATTTAAACATTCACCAAATTAACATGCAAACCACATGACGTCACAATTTGAATCAGCGCTGAATCAGCAATTCGTTTGTGCCATATTTTTTCTTCATTTTGACATCTTTAAATCTTTATAACTCTGGAACTATAAAAGATATCAAGGAACGGTAAACTGCATATTGTATTACTTTTTGATGCTCTTTCAAACGAAGCAATAAAAAATTTAATTTCATAGGCACTTTAAAAACTTTTTTTATCAATGGAGAGTAGCTTAAAATATAAACGTACAGGGATTTCTTCAATCTCTTTTTTCTCCACACTAAGTAGTATAATCAAATTTTATTTGTATTCTCTCCTTACAGTGTTGGATTCCATTCTCTGACCAGCGTCCCTGGCACTGTTCGGTGCATCGTGATTCCTTTACCCATGGGAGCGTGCCTCCAAATGTGGACACACGCCTCATTGTCGACTTGCGATGGTTTGGAAAAATGGAACCGTACGAGGACAATTGCGTTTACTTCAGCTCCAAAGATGACAACAAAGACACGTTTGGAATGCCTCAACCCACGTTCAATGTCAGGCTGAGCAAAGATGACAGTGAACGCGCTCATTTAATGATGGAAGACATGCTCGTCGCTGCTGGAAAACTTGGAGGCTTTTTGCCTGGATCTGAACCATCGTTTATGAAACCAGGAAGTGCTTTTCACATCACAGTAAGTGACTTCACTTAATTCACAGTGGCGCAGGCAGCACTGGCATATTGGGGGGGGGGGGGGGGGGGGGTTGAGATTTTGAAATCTCAAACTTTCTACAATGCTAATTCCTTAGTTTTCAAGAGCAACTATAGACATTTTTTACGAAAATTCAATTAGCTATCTATCGTCAGGCGAATGTCTTAAGTTTTGCGGAACGAAACATGGTGATGTTAACACGGAAAAAATATCATGAATTCTGAGAAACCGAACTTTAATGGGGTTCATATTTGATATTTATTTATATTAAGTAAATAGTCACTGTAAATTCCATCTTCTGGGGACAGTAAACGTTACAACCTAGAAAAATTTTCTTAAAAGTAAAACTTTCTATTTTGCTAACGACACCTCGTACCCAGGGCCATTTGTAGGGAACTGGGCCAAGAAGGCGAATAAAACAAAATGGCGGGAATAAATGGCCCTGGTGGAGGCTAGCTCAAAATGCGCAGTATATTGCGCATTTTATTAACTAGAACTCACTTCTTTACACAGTAATTATACCTAATTACACCTAATTATTGCGTCTGTTTTACGCCATAAACTCTTGACCAATCAGAGGCTGAGATAGCCTAGCCCCCACCAGGGCCATTTGTTCCCGCCATCTTGGCCCAGTTCCCTACAAATGGCCCTGGGTACGAGGTTGTTCCTAACATTAATTATTCCCCCCCCCCCCCCGTAATGTCCCGAAAATACACTTTCTTTATTCTCGTGACACGCCCACATTTCAGTGTTCCAATATAGAAGCGTTAAATATCAACCTCGTTCCCAGGGCCTTTTTGAAATTGGGAGGGTGGCCGCGGGAAAAGGCCTTGACATCGGCTGGTCACAGCACCCAGAAATATTTGGTGTAATAAACTAGCTATTTAATTTAGTACAAAATCATTCACAGTAATGGCGGTCCCGTGGTCCTGTTGGCGGTTCCGTTGAAGCTATTTGATTATAACTGGCACAAAACTATCCACAATATACCTTTTCCCCAATAGCGGCGCCATCTTGAATTCGCAATGCATTATGGTCTATCCAGCAAGCTCATTAAGAGGGCGATTGCGTAGTGTTGAGACACAATGCGGTAATTTTTTCTTAATAAATACTTTCGTGGCAACAATATCTTAATATAATAATTGTCATATTGGTAAAAGTAACAATTCTCGGACGTGTAAGGATAGATTCATGACAAATGTATCCTTATACGTATACGAATTATTGCTTTTACCAATATGACAATTATTATATTTAGATATTGTTGCCACGAAAGCATTTATAAAGAAAAATCAACCAATGAAAATGCGGAGTTCACCAGCCGATGCCAGAGCCTTTTTCCGCCCTCCTAATTTGAAAAAGGCCTTGGGGACGAGGTTGGTTAAATATATATTTCATTCAATTGATTAGTGTGATAGTGTAATAACCAATCAAAAAAAGGAATTTGTAGTTATCACATTCCTTTGAATACATGGTGATATACAGAATATTACATGACGTTGCAGAAATACCAATGTTATCTTCGAATGTTGGTAATATAAAATAAGATAAAATTTGTATATCAGTAGAGCTGTAAAGGGATACGAAATGTAGGGAGGGGGTAAGAGAACAGAGGAGGAGAGATGGTGAAAGTGAGGGGGCAGAGCGGATAAAGAATTGTGAAAATAAAAAGTACATGCATGTCTCAGGAATGTTTTCAACTTGTGAAAAGGTACACCACCACCACCAACAACAACACCAACAACACCAACACCACCACCAACACCAACAACATTTTCCAACAGCACCAACAACACCAAAAACACCAACACCACCACCAACACCACCAACACCAACAACACCACCACCACCACCAACACCACCATCACCAGCAACACCACCAACACCACCAACAACAACACCAACACCACCACCAACAACAACAACACCACCAACAACAACAACACCAACAACACCAACAACAACAACACCACCAACAACAACAACACCAACACCACCAGCAACAACACCACCAACAACAACACCACCACCAACAACAACACCAACACCACCTGTCTACTTGATTATCTTTGATTTTCTTGACAGGGCACATGTCGCATGGGAGACGATGTGAAAGACAGTGTAGTGGACGTCCATTCCAAGGTGTGGGGCTTCGACAACCTTTACCTTGGTAGCTGCGGGGTCATACCTACTGGCACAGCCTGCAATCCAACCCTCACAGCCATGGCTATTGCTATCCACGCCTGCGAGGACATTACTGAATAACCAATCACTGCACGGTAGCGGAGGAAACACCATAATAAGCACAATAGATTAGAATTATATGACTTAATAATTGTCAGTTGTTTGCTGTACAAGCTGTGTTAGTTAGTAATACTCAGAAAAACTCTGAGCTCTAAGCGGGACTCGAACCCACAACCTTCTGAATGCTAGCCAGACGCTCTAACCATTGAGCCACCAGAACTCAGATAGCGGAGCAAGGTTAATTAAGGTACCTTAGACTGCGCCCAGTCCTCCAGGAACGAGTCTTAACTGCTCGGTTACAAGTACTTGTTGGTCTACAAGTCGCGTTGTAACAGTAAGTTTCCAGTTAAAAACTGTTAGTTAGTTTCGCTTAGAGCTCAGAGTTTTTCTGAGTATTACTAACTAACACAGCTTGTACAGCAAACAACTGACAATTATTACTAACATCAAGCTGCAATTTCTGAAACTAATTATATGACTGTTGCTATCAGTTTTACATGTTCTGCTTCTGTGACAATTGGCAAAGCGCTGTTTATAATATACCTTTTCACCAATAGCGGCGCCATCTTGAATTCGCAGGGTGTTGAGACAATGCTGTAATTTTTAGTTATATATTAATTGATTTTCAAGTGTTTTTCTAAGTTATATATTAATTGATTAAAATCTGCTCGTAGTGCGCATATCTCTCTGGACCCTGGCCCAATTTCAAAAGAAATATGGGTCAGGTAACCACTAATGTCATTCTCGCGTTATCAGGGCTAAATCCACTTATGACGATTGCAATTTCACTCATATCCAATAAAAACGCGCGAAATTTTCAACCAATAGGAAAGCAGAAATTGTTAGTGGTTACCAGGCCAGGCAAAGTCATGTTTTTAGTTTTCCCGCCAAAACGCGGTTACCGATGAAGGGTACTGGGGACAGAGTGGCCATGTTCAGGCAAGGTTCTGAGAAGGAAGCCGGGAGCTTTAAATTATTCTTGAAATATCCCTTTAAAATAACCATGTTTCTTCAAGAATAACATGATTATTACAACAACTACGCACCAGAGAAGAACATGAGTTGCTTTTCTGGCAAGTTGAAGGAATATCAATCATTTTCCGTCGACTGCTTCGATAAAAATAACTTGGATTCCAATGTTTACTTTCTCTCTCATTGCCACCAAGGTAAGTGTCTGGGCACCGCCACTTTTAAATGTGTGTTTAAAGACACAAATTCAAGCCCGATTTCGCTGAAAACTGTTTTAATGTGTAGCCGAAGGTTTAAATTGTATGTGCTTGTTGTTTGGCATGAAGTTAATGAGGTAATTTTAAAGAACGAAGCAATTGTATATGAAGAACTTTTTCAATTCTCAGAACATGATTTTAATGAGGTGTTGTTACAGGTGCTAGCATCATATTAATTAGCAAGAAAGAGGAATACAGTGTACTGTACATCGTTGTTTCTTTAACTGTTTAACATCAATATCTGTTCAGTGTTCAAACAGATTATAGCTTTTACTTTAATTTATTAATATATTTATATGTCTTTACATTTCTTAGATCATATGAATGGCTTGGATTCACCAACATTTCTCAACAGACTAAAAACTAGGTATAAAGATTTATAGAATGGCCTATGTAATTGATAATTAATTAATAGAAAGCAATTTCAATCAATAACAATGGATATCAATTGATTGGTTTTGACAATCGTTGAGCAATTGACGTGATTATTGATTGATCAATTATTAGATAATTGCTATCGATTGGTTTTGATTGGCTTTTTGATTTTCATTTATTGCATAAGCTAGGGTGGTGTAGTAATGAGCCGATAACGAAAAATCCAATTTACTGATACGATAAATTCCGATATGATTTGTGGGCTTTGCTGATATATCGGTAGTTACCGATATTGGTTGTCAAGAATTTTTAGCACTTGAATTTAGGGTGAAACGTTGGCAAAACGTATTAAACAAGAACTGATAGACCAGTGAAAGAAATGTGATTACAACATTTAATGTACTCCAGTGATCAATTTAATCTGGGAAAATATCAAGTATGGTAAATGACTATAACGATGTAAAGTTGTAATTCGCAAACATTCATTTTTATTGCGGGAAGTTACAAACAAAACATGTCTCACCTAGCAAGAAAAATATGTTGAACCTGATGCGCTAATCAAATTAACCCTTTATAGCCCAAGACCTTCCCATATGCCGAATAAAGTTTCATTGTGGAACAGAATGCGTCTTATAAACAAGTTGGCATTTTTCTTCATAAATGAAGGAAATAGCCAGCATCAGGGCAGCATGTTATTTATCGGAAACACCAATATATATTGATGTTATCGGCCGATAACCGATAAGCCTGAAAGTTGCCAATTATTGGCTTCTACCAATAAATATCCGATTATTGGCTCATTCCTACTAAGAGATTATTAACCAACACTAAAGTTTGTAAGGGAAAATATACAACCAAGGTCTTGAGTCTTGAGAATATACAGGCTAAGCCGCAGGTAAGGTTTGTATAAAAAGACTGAGGTCTGATATTTTCCCATACAGACTGCAAGTAAACCCATTGCTGCCTGAGCCAGACAAAAATTCCCCCTTGATATTTTACTCTGTGTCTCTGTCTAACACTAGATGGTTTTACTCTTACAGTACAAGGGAGTACTGACCCTCCGACATGCAGCCTAGGCAGTAATCAGCAATGGGTTAATAAATCATTTATTATATGACTTCTCAAGTTTTTTCATACTTTAATACTGTATCCAAATTAGTGTGAAAATCTCATGCAAGCAAAATCAACATTCAGGACAGCAGTGTGGTGGCAGATATGGTCCAGATATGCATTTTTACAGACAGTGCCTAATGACCAATCAGAACTCAGGATATTACAAAACCATATATGTGTATTAGTAATAATATACTAGATTATTCCCATATATATATATTGATTTCTCTAATATGTGTACATGTATATATATTTTTTATTTTATATTATTAAATTATTGTAGTCAAAATGTTCTGGTGTACTGCTCTGAAACTACCAAAAATATACTACTGTCAGATTTGAGATACAAACATTTGGACAATTATCTTGTGAGTTACCAGCTTATTAAATTAAGTTGTTTTTTTCTTCTTTGTTTACTCTTTAATGTTAAGTAACTTCTAGTTATGTATATACATGTTCTAATAAATTGCTCTTTTCTATTTTTCAAGGCTGGCTTACCAGTTGAACATCCGACAACAATCAATGTAAAAAATGAATTAAATGGAAAGGTGCATGAGTTGACATTACATTTTGATATTTTCTACTTAAAACCAAAAGTCACATCAAACAATGTTTTTTTTAAATCTACAAGTTTTTTGGGGCCTAGAAATTTATTTACAAATTAAAGAAAATTTTTTGTGTCATAATCTAGCATTGAACAATTGTGCTGTGAATGGTGTTTTGTTATTGTACTGTACTTAGTAATTGCTTTTGTTTTGTAGAGTGAATCAGTATGCGTGACATTGCTCCCAGCTGGCCATTGTATTGGTTCTGTTATGTAAGGAATTGTGATATGACACTTCTGTTCAAATATCCACTCATCTATCTATTTATAAATTTATAATTAATCCATTTGTTTGTTCATCCATTTATTCATTTATCCACCCATTTATGCATTCATCCATTCATTCATTATCCATCCATCCATCCATCCATCCATCCATCCATCCACCCATCCATCCATCCATCCATCCATCCATGAAATGGTAGTCTTCAGTGCATTTGCTTTTTTCCAATTTTATTTGTCAATGTGTTTTTTTTTATTATTTATTCAATTGCAGGTTTCTTTTTGAAGGCAATAATGGGACTGTTCTTTACACTGGTAGATAAACATGTGATTAGAGATTTTGATGCTTGCTTGTATGACACTGCAGTCTAATTCAGACATCTGACCAACATTAACATCTGTCTTTTATATTACAGGTGACTTTCGGTTGAGTAAGGGTGATGCCAGCCGAATACCGTTCTTTCATTCTGGAGACAGGTAAGCTTGTGGCTTGGTGATTGGGTGATTGTGAGTTGGTGATTCAGTCAAAAAAGACATTATTCAGAAATGTATTAAGGTCATTAAAATCATCACCAGCATCATAATCATCACCATCAACATATTCATTACTACCACCAGAATCATAAACATCATCATTGTCATAATCATCACCACCATCATAATCACCATTCATCATCATAATCAATTCATTGATCATCATATATTCATTACCATCACCAGCATCATAATCATCACCTGACCATTATAAAAATCATCATAATCTTCACCACCATCATCATCATCATCGCCACTACCATCATCATCAATACCACGATCATTATATAATCATCACCACCACGATCATATAATCATCACCACTATCATCATTGATCATCACCATCATCATAACCACCACCACCAGCATCACCACTATCATCACCACCATCATAATCATCACCACCATCATCATATAATCACCACCATCATCATCACCACTATCATCATTGATTATCATCATAATCACCACCACCATCACCACTTTCATCGATCATCACCATCATCATAATCATCACCACCATCATCATCACCACTATCATCATTGATCATCACCATCATCATAATCATTACCACTATCATCATTGATCATCACCATCATCATAATCATCACCACTATCATCATTGATCATCATCATAATCATCACCACCACCATCATTATATAATTAATCATCACCACCATCATCATTATATAATCATCACCACCATCATCATATAATCATCATCACCACTATCATCACCACTATCATCATCATCATCATCATCATTATATAATCATCACCACCATCATCACCACTATTAACACCACTATCATCATCATCATCATCATCGTCATCATCATCATCATTATCATTATCATTATTCTTTCAACTTGGTTGTAGCATAAAGGATATCACTAGTATCTACGTGGATACAACGTTCTGCTTATCTCAAATGAACCACATACCAAACAGAGTAAGTGAATTCAGTTTTTATACTTTCCTAATTAGAATTACAATTATATAACATTTGGAAAACGTTCGCCAGGCTTTGTATTTCAAAATGAAAAGGGAATAGTTGCTTTGGCGTAGGGAATGGCAACGGATCGTTTTCACTCACGTGATCTGTGGTAAGGTTGGGTGGTTTACCATTTTTTGGGATTTTTTCGGTTTTATTATTAACCGGTTTTTTTCGCTTTAGCTTTTAGAAAAAACGGAAAACCGTCATCATTATTTATTACAATGTTACAATGTATAATTTTGTTTAGTTCTTGAAATTGTTACTATTAAAATGAGAAAAGCAAAATAAAAGTAAAGTTAGCAAACGTTTTCGCTGAACGTAAGTTTTTTGTTCAATATTTTGCCGTGATTTATGCAGTCATTTATAATTATACAGCCAAATTATGACGTCCAGCGCTATTAAAAATTTGAAATGGCGTTGCTTCTATTAGTTCAGTACTGAAATTGCGTTAGTTTCTGAAATGTTGAAAAACCGGTTTTACGGTTTAACCGGTTCAGAGTCGGACGGTTTGGCGGTTTTTATTTCAATCATAACCGCCCAAGCTTAATCTGTGGCCCCATTGGGGTGGTGAAACAATACGAGATGTTTGAATAAGAATAGAATTAAATTCCCATAGGATAAAGATCGTGCAGCAATATGGCCGCCATTTCATTGTTTCGGTACACTAATATGGCCGCCGTGACGTCAGATGAAAACTAAGAATACTGTATATTACCAGGGTTAAGTCACGTTGGCCTGAAAAACAGAGAAAAATCTTCTCGACGTTTCGAGCGAAGGCCCTTCGTCAGGAGAAATTAGTAAACAACTCACATGTGGTCACGCGTATTTATAGCAGAGCTACAATGGGAATCACGTGAACACATGTAAGCCAATAAAAACAAAGTAAACAAATAAATTAATATGTAATATGTAATTTTAGCCTGTGTGCAGGTGCTGACCCAATTTGTGGGTCAGGTACCTGCAAATAGGCAAAGAAACAGGTTATAAATTACTATTTAAATCATCAGAAAAAGGTTAAGGAAAAGGTGTGGAATATGGTGGTGGAGTGAGCTAAATGAAAGAGAATCGCTCATTGAGGCCGTGAGGGTGAATGGTACCAAGTTTGTAAATGAGACGCATTTCTTGTTTACGACGAGTATCGTTACAACCTGTAATGGGCTGGATGGCACAGATTTTCATGTTGGAAAAGGAGTGGTTGGCACTGTTGAAGTGCCTGGCAACAGGTTTGTTTGGCACATTGTATTTGACATCACGAAGGTGTTCAACAAACCTGTCACCTAACCGTCTTCCAGTTTCTCCGATGTAAAGCATGGGACATTTACTGCAAGAGATACAGTAAATGAGGTTGGAGGAAGTGCAAGTGAAACTGTGGGTTATGTTGAACCTACATTTTGGAGCCGAAATTGAAATTGAGGAGTCTAAGTATTTGCAGGTGTTGCACCTACCACGACAGCAAGAGCTGGTGCCAACATGTGATACCAAGGCTTGCTGCAGTGAGCTGTGAACAACGTTTTCCCGGATGTTTTTGCTATGCCGAAAAGATACTAGGGGTTTCTCAGAGAAAATGGAAGATGTTTCTGGGTCATTTTTAATGAGGTCGAAATTGCGGCTAATGATGTCCCTTACTTTGAAATTGAAGGGATGAAAAGTGAGAACTAGAGGTACTTTTTCATTAGAAATGGTAGCCAAAGGTTCGCTTAAGGTGTCTGAACGGGAAATGTTGGAGACCTTGTGTAAGGCAGTGTCTAAGAGGTGGGAAGGATAACCGCGATTAACAAAAAAGTTTCTCATTTCCAAACATTTGGCATTGAAATCATCATCTTCACTGCAGAGGCGGCGAAGACGAAGAAATTGAGAGAAAGGAATGGAAGTTTTGGTGTGTTTAGGATGATGAGAGGAGAAGAGGAGGTAGCTATGAGAGTCAGTGGTCTTGTAAAAGACAGAAGTGCTCAGCTTATTACCATTAATGGAGATGAGAATATCTAAGAACGACACACTAGTCTCACTGATCTCCCATGTGAACTGGAGTGCTGGGTGGAAGTCATTAACATAGTTAATGAAGCAAACCAGGTCAGCGCGCGAACATGATGCAGTGCCTAAGCAATCATCAATGAACCGACCATAGTAGTCAGGTAGGAAACCAGTGTATTGTTCAAAGATTTGTTTTTCCACATAACCAACAAATAAGTTGGCATAGTTAGGGGCCATTTTGGTACCCATGGCTACACCACTAACTTGTTGGTAATGCTCACCATCAAATGAAAAATTGTTGAGGGTGAGCACTAACTCGGCCAGGCGTAACAAAGTAGTGGTCGATGGCTCCCGAGTTGTGCGTTGATCAAAGAAATATTTAAGTGCTTGAAGACCATCGTGATGCGGGATGACAGTGTAGAGTGATTTGACATCCATGGTGAAGATGAAATGATGTGAACCCTGAAAACTAATGTGGTCACAAATTTTCAGAGCATGTTTGGTGTCCTTGATGTAAGAAGGTAAATTCTTAACCAAGGGCACCATGATGTGGTCAAGGTAGGATGAAATGGCTTGGGTAGGGCAACCACAAGCAGACACTATAGGTCTACCTGGGTTGTTGGGTTTGGGAATTTTGGGAAGGAAGTACATGACAGGTGTGCGTGGAGTGGTGGTTAGGAGATTGCTTGCTGTATCAGGCAATTCCCCAGTGGTGATGAGGTTGTTGATGGTGGATCGAATGGTGGTGTTGTGTTGAGATGTCAAATCACCATCAACTCTGCTGTAAAAAGCAGTGTCGTTTAGTTGCCTTTGAGCCTCTTCGCGGTACAAATCAGCTCTCCAGACAACCAAAGCACCACCTTTGTCAGCAGGTTTGATGACAATATCATTCCGGCTACGCAATGATTTTAAAGCACTTAATTCACTAGAGCTGAGATTAGATGGCGTTTTGGGCCTAAAAGGTGGGAGCTGATCTATATCATGTCGACATTGTCGAATGAAAAGATCAAGGGAGCCAAATTGGCCTTCCGGAGGAGACCAGGAAGATTTTTTAGGATTAGCAGCCTCAAAAACATCCTTTTGTTGGATGGAGGAATTATTGTGAAAATGTGCCTTAAGTCTTAGTCTTCTAAAGAAAGTTTCGGTGTCCTCCTTCACTGAGAAGGAGTCTATGGTCCCAGGGTTGGGAACAAATTTGAGACCTTTCGCAAGGACAGATCTCTCAGGGTCAGACAAGGGCAAATCAGGAGGAATCGTGACCACTAAATTGACATTACTGGTGGAGTTAGTGTGGTTAGAATTCGAAACGGGACGAGGGCCTACAAGAGTGTTGAATTTCGAAGTTTTACTAGCCTTGAGAAACGTGTAAAATTTCGAGTTCAATTAAAAATGACCCAGAAACATCTTCCATTTTCTCTGAGAAACCCCTAGTATCTTTTCGGCATAGCAAAAACATCCGGGAAAACGTTGTTCACAGCTCACTGCAGCAAGCCTTGGTATCACATGTTGGCACCAGCTCTTGCTGTCGTGGTAGGTGCAACACCTGCAAATACTTAGACTCCTCAATTTCAATTTCGGCTCCAAAATGTAGGTTCAACATAACCCACAGTTTCACTTGCACTTCCTCCAACCTCATTTACTGTATCTCTTGCAGTAAATGTCCCATGCTTTACATCGGAGAAACTGGAAGACGTTTAGGTGACAGGTTTGTTGAACACCTTCGTGATGTCAAATACAATGTGCCAAACAAACCTGTTGCCAGGCACTTCAACAGTGCCAACCACTCCTTTTCCAACATGAAAATCTGTGCCATCCAGCCCATTACAGGTTGTAACGATACTCGTCGTAAACAAGAAATGCGTCTCATTTACAAACTTGGTACCATTCACCCTCACGGCCTCAATGAGCGATTCTCTTTCATTTAGCTCACTCCACCACCATATTCCACACCTTTTCCTTAACCTTTTTCTGATGATTTAAATAGTAATTTATAACCTGTTTCTTTGCCTATTTGCAGGTACCTGACCCACAAATTGGGTCAGCACCTGCACACAGGCTAAAATTACATATTACATATTAATTTATTTGTTTACTTTGTTTTTATTGGCTTACATGTGTTCACGTGATTCCCATTGTAGCTCTGCTATAAATACGCGTGACCACATGTGAGTTGTTTACTAATTTCTCCTGACGAAGGGCCTTCGCTCGAAACGTCGAGAAGATTTTTCTCTGTTTTTCAGGCCAACGTGACTTAACCCTGGTAATATTTGGATTTCAACCGTGGCCGACGCTGTCCTAGAAGCTTTTAAGAATACTGTAGTTGTTAAAGTGTCACTAACCCCAAAAATTTTTCTTCGCAAATCTAAAAGCCCTTATTGAGTGGATTAGTCCAGTGAATAAATTATTGGTATTGGACATTTCTTTGGTCTTCTGTAGACCACCAAAGTTGCAAAAATTGGCATATGCATGTCCCATGGCGGAGAAGGAAAGGGAATGGGTATATTCCTGGTGTGACGTCAGGCAAGTCAAACAAGGAACTCCTTTGAGCTCTGTCTGCTGAATACATAGAATTTTTACATTCAGTTAGTTGGGAAAAATTCTATGTATTCCCCAGACAGAGCTCAAAGGAGTTCCTTGTTTGACTTATCTGACGTCACACCAGGAATATACCCATTCCCTTTCCTATACTCTGCCATGGGACATGCAGATGCAACTTTGGTCGTCTACAGAAGATCAACGAAACGTCCAATACCAATAATTTATTAACTGGCCTAATCCACTCAATAAGGGCTCTTAGATTTGCGAGAAAAAAATTTTGGGGTTAGTGGCACTTTAAGGGGTTTTTCTTGGAGGCAAGATTGGGATGATTAATGACAACACTTCACTTTTGTATATTGCCTAATTGAAACATTGAAGTAACAATGTCACTCTGAATAAAGTACTGTCTATTTATACACTTTGTACTTTGACGTTTGTTTTTTCTTAAAAAAACCCTTTTAATATATTTTTTATCAGGAAGCTACCAAGAATGCTGTTCTCAGACTTATAAAACGGTAAAGAGATTAACAATGTAAAAGGAGGAACGACTTTGTGGAATGGAGTGGCTTGCGGAATGAGTTGCGGAATGACAAAAAATGCCTCGCTTAAGTCAAAAATTTTTCTGCGTCGCTTTAATAAGTCAAAAACGTCGATTTACCGTTACACGACAAACGTTTTGCGCCCGCGGGACGTCCGAGCTCGAACCTCAAAAAAAGAGCGGGAAAATTGAAATACTTAAATAGAGAAATAAACGTAGCGTGCTGCGTAGGCAGTGTTGAAACAACAATCGAAATATAGCAAGGTTAGATATACTGCCGAAACAGAGAACGTAGGAGTCTAACGTTTCGAGCGAAGGCCCTTCATCAGAGAGAAACGTTTCTCTGATTCTCTCTGACGAAGGGCGCCTGGATCACGTCTAACGTTTCGAGGGAAGAGCTATCATACGACACATGTCTGACCAGGTGTTGGTTTCACGAAGGGAGGAAAACCAGAGAACCCCCTTTCAAAAATCCTGGTTGCATCGCTCAAAAATTAACTCGGCGATCGCAAGGATCAACAATCGTGTCGCTGTTCCCATAGGATCGCTAAAGCCTGTTTTCCACTAGGCGGAATTTTGCGCGCGGAGCGGAAATTTTCTTTGTCTTGTGATTTCTCGGGTGGAACTAATTAGAAAAGACAAAGAGAAATTCCGCTCCGCGCACAAAATTCCCCCTAGTGGAAAACCGGCTTAAGGCGGCCATGGTTGATCGCGGCCATTGTTTAAATGGTCCGCTGGGATGCATACTGATCGCCAAGATCACTGAGATGGCAAAATCACCGTTTCCATATAAAACGCCACGATCGCCGAGATAGAACCCCGGAGCCACGGGGGCAACGGGGGCAGCTGCCCCCCTTGCCCTCACGGTGCGGGGGCAGCACGGGGGCAATTGCAACAATTGCCCTTTTCCGGACGAGGAATGTTTTCTACAGAAAGTACCATTCGTATTATTCTATTAGATTACTGTTGTATTAACATGGAAAATGTCTTACAAGCTAGTTTATTGCTTCAGACCGCGGGGAGGCAGCAAACTAATTTTGCTTTGGGTTACTTCTGTCTTAATTCTGCGCATGCAGGCCTTTTTAACTTGGTGGGTGTTTTGTGATTTCGTTAAGGATGTCATGTTTTACCTTGGCTGACATTTCATTAACATCATTAACCAGTCATTACAAGGTTTCAGATTCGAACCCTGTCTGGGGCTCAAATCTTTTTTTGAGTAATTGAGCTTGACGAACGTCCACCGAACGTCTGTTACATGCTTGTTATGTATAATACAACTTATGATGTCATGTTTTCTTAAATATGTAAATAGGAATGTAGTATCAATATGTACAATTCAGTCGTTAAATTTACTTTTTCAATACATTGCAATTTATTATATAATGGCTTTTGGTTATTTTATGCTATACAGCAAAATTCGCGAATATTAATTACCACATGCAAAAGTTAATGCTGAGAAAAAGTGCCCTTTTTATATGGCTGCCCCCGCCGCCTTAACTAGCTTCCGGCGCCCCTGGATACAACATTTTCTATCTCGGCGATCGTTGCGTCAGTGGTTTCCATCAACCTCGTCCCCAGGGCCATTTGTGGGGGCTAGGACAAGATGGCGGCCAAGAACAAATGGCCCTAGCACAGGCTGAGCTATCACCACATTTGATTGGTCGAGATAACTTTGGATGTTTTAGGTATTCTGATTGGTGGAAACAAGGCGGGCGGCAGGCTAACTCGCGGGCATTTGTTTTTTGGGCTCAAATTATATTCAGAATTGCCGGCTGTTAAAAAACAACTTCGAAATGAATGAAAATGTGAGGAAAGCTTTCGAAACACCCGTGAAAACATCGGAAGAATATGTAATGATGGGTCGTGTCGTCTCTGTGCCCTGGCTGCCATACAACGAAGTCCATGGGACGGCAATTCAGTGTGTTTTCTAAATCGGGCGAACGAAAGACTTGGTGAACAAAGTCAAAAAGTATTTTGGCTGCGAAAGGAAAGTACACCACAGGGCAGAATTTACATGTTTGGCCATTAAGAAGCAGGCTTTTTTCAAACAAGAGTTCTCGACGAAACGAAGCCTAAATGTTTTTCAAAATGCTGAATTGAATCCACCGAAAACTTACGAAAACAAGGCGGCCCGGCCAGACAACGGCAATCCAGTTTCTTGCGAATTTGGTACAACGGTGAAGCAAATGATAAATAATAAGCATTTACAGATATTTATTAAAAGTGTATTTATTTTAATAATTCAACAATGTATTTGGAAATGATGTTTTGATTGTTTTCAGTTTGGGTCAGTCAAGCTGAACTAAATATTCAGAAAATAATTGAGCCTGACTAGGCGCGATAAACTTCGTGAAGCCTGGGCCGAGTCAAAAATGAGTCAAAATATGACTCATTTTTTGCAGCCTGTGCCAGGGCCATTTGTTCCCGCCATTTTGTTTTTGGCCGCCATCTTGGCCCAGCCCCCACAAATGGCCCTGGGGACGAGGTTGTGGTTTCCATATGATTGCTACGATCCCGGCGATCGTAGCGATTATATGGAAACGAGACTTTACAGTCAAACCGGTTGTTCTCTTGCGTGCGACTTTGCAATATTGGGACGCAACATTGCAATTTTAATTGTTGGATTCAATCAGCAACTTGCAAACGCTTTATCACGATTCCTCGACGGGTTGCTTAAAATATTGGTTTTAAACATCGAACAACACATAAATGTTATGTTATACTTGAAGGTAATGGCTCTAACTTTATGTAGAATTTCGCATTATCCAAAGTTTGGCATTTAAAACAATTTTTTAGGGCAACCCATTGAGGAATCGTGATAAAGCGTTTGTCGGTTGCTGATTGAATCCGTCCATCAAAATTGCAATGTTGCCTATCAATATTGCAAAGTCGCACGCAAGAGAACATCCAGTTTGACTATAAGTCAGAAATCGCAACGAGAGCCACTGGCTGCTTTATTATAGCATGTGAGAAGAGTTTAGCTTGTCTCTCCTGTGCTTCGAGGGTTTTTCGCCGGGGTCATTTTTAGCACAAAGTGAGGACACAAATCTTGGGGGGTCCGGGGAACATGGCCCCGCGTGAAATTTTTGAGCGTTGGGTCTGTAAAATGGCATTTTTGCATTAAGGACACTTTTGACCCAAGTATAAAGGTCTTAAATTACAGATTTTAGGCGTCAGAAAGAGTAGGAGCAACTTTTGACCTCCAAAATTTCCCTCGCACCCCCGGTGACGATGATATGGAAACCAGACTTAACTGACTCAGGAAAGCGTAGTTTTTGTCATTCCAAAATTGTAGACACTTTATCATTTAGGATTTTAAAAATAATTTTGTTTCGGTTTTGTAGATGGTTAAGTCATGGTCCTAACTATTATGTCAGCTTACTGTGCAAAGGAATGTATGGTTATGAGTATTTACTGAAAGAAGTGGCAATAGCTTTAAAAACTAAGGTATACTCTCAACACACACGCTATAAACCATTTGCACCACGACGTACGATGGCGTTGGCTGCACTGATCTCTAAATAAACTGGATGGGCCCTTCCCTATGGCCAGCAGTCAAACATTTCGTGCCAGTCGCCGCCATCTTACGTAGTGGAACATATGACGCATTGTGGCCTTAGAACTTGTTCCCAATCCCAAAGTTGACCAGCATAAGCAATCTTGACGTCAGCACGGTCAGATTATCCGGGGGTAGGAATATTATGTGTGCAGTGCCGGGGGTGTCGGAAAAGCCGTAAAGCAAACAACAGATGCCGGTTCGTTTAGTTTTCACTGTTTAACAACAAATACAGTCAAACGATGGCAAGTACACAACACGAAGTATTGTTAAGGCATTAAGATTACTATAAAAGACTTGAAATTGAGTTCTTCGTAGATTTTATAGACTGTTTTTCAGTTTATATTATCGTGAAATTTCTTCGTTGTCGGCACTGAAGAAAAACAACGAAATTTAAAGGTTTTATAGCTCAGTAACAGAAACAAATGCAAGAAATTAACGTCTTAAACCTTATTAAGTACTTCTTGTGTCCTTACATTCGTTTAAATTTTCTTAAAATAACTCTTTTTGTCTGTTTTCAATCTACGAAAGCTATGAACTTCAGTGGCAGCCATCTTGGGTAGTGGTCACGTCATCATACAACTGGCACGCAAAATCCGGCCCAATGGCCCATCCAGTTGTATCCATATAGAGATCAGTGGTTGGGTGACTACAACTACCAGAATGCTTTGCTAGTCGGCTAAAAGGGATGACTCAAAGGGACCTGTCCAGTCCTTTCGCGGCTTTTCCAAAATTTGTCGTCAAGTTTCAGTGAGTCTCAAGATTTTAGCAATCTTTTGGATACCCTAACTCATAGTTAATACAAAATAGACATGGTTTGGAAGCTGAACAAAAGTCACTGTTTTATGTTTTTGTTCAGGTTTATGGAAATTTTTGCACTTTCACGGTTACTGAACTTTTTGTGTTTTCTGTATAATGAAGCAATCATCCAATAGCAACGTTTGGATTCAATCACTCAACCGTACTGTTTAAATATTAGGGACTTTAAGCTTCAGACAACGGACTACAGCTACGGTGGAAAGTTTCAGAGTGGTATTAAATGGCTGTGTTTTTATACAGTCATCCAAATTTCAAGATACATAATCGCACAGGCTCCTTTTGTTCTTAAACTCTTGAAGAAAAACACTTGTTCAATCTGTTATTCGCGAGAGTTTCCAAGGTTAAGCCTTTCCAAGGCTTCTGTAGTGACTCAGGTTCCGCGTTGTCTTTACAACGTAAAAATGATTTTTCTACGTTGTCAACAGAGTCACGACGGCATGAAAATTACTCTAGGGACCGTCATTTGCAAAAGCTCTTTGTATATGACATGAAATTCTATTGTTCAAACATCTTGCCGTAGTCGTAGTCGTTGTGCTTGCTTAAAGTCCCTACTAATAAACCTAAAACAAAGGATTTGGCATCTTCATGTACCTTTCAACATGAATCGTAGCTTGATTGTTAACCGCTTTGAAGTTTGCCGGGTTTCCAAACCATGTCTATTTTCTATTAACTATGCCTAACCACAACATAAACCCTAACCCTAATCAGAAATTTGGTTTACCCCCTGGCTTTTTGGAAAAACATATTTAACGACATATTTTGAAGAGCCGCGAAAGGACTGGACGGGTCCCTTTGAGTGATCCCTTTTACCCGAAACCCTAGAATACTGGCAAAGCATTCTGGTAGTTGTAGTCACCCAACGCCGTCTCGTGTAAGAGCACACATGCAGTTTATCCACTGAGTTTATCCTACAGTTTAGGATCCTATCTAACAAATACATTCCCAACACAGGCAGGTGAAAAGTCAGGCATAGTTTAACGCTACTCTGACTTTAAAGTCATTTGCAATATACTTTTCACAAAAATGTTTGGAAGTTCGTTCGGGAGCTCGCAAGTTCATTGGGAAGTTCAAAGTTCGTTTTGAACTACGCATTTGATTGGCCGCTAGGAACCAAGCAGCCAATCAAATGAGTTCAAAACGAGCCTGCTTACTTGGTGAAAGTATGAGTTACGTACATAACATTATGGCTGGTTCGACAATCATGTTCCCATAAAGAAGAGTTTTCTTCTTTTTTTAGAAGAAAACAGCCTCTTTCAAACGCGTACCAACCTGACGTTTACTTAGATAGTGTTTTCTCTCTGCTATTTTCTTAGATTCATGTGAGTCCAGAGAGGTTAACACTTTACAGTAATCTTCCTGACATGATCGAACACTTTACGACCCAGGCGAAAATGACGAAGATCCATTCCTGTAACTGGGAGGTTAGTGTCAGTAAACTCTGCCTGCTATCCTTTTTCCTTCCTTCTCTCCTTCCTTCTTTCCTTCCTTCTTCCCTCCCTCCCTCTCTTCCTTCCTTCCTTCCTTCCTTCCTTCCTTCCCACCTTCCTTTCTTCCATTCTTCCTTCCCTTCTTCCTTCCTTCCTTCCTTCCTTCCTTCCTTCCTTCCTTCCTTCCTTCCTTCCTTCCTTCCTTCCTTCCTTCCTTCCTTCCTTCCTTCCATCCTGCCTTCCTGTCTTCCTGCCTTCCTTCCTTCCTTCCTTCCTTCCTCCCTTCCTTTCTTCCATTCTTCCTTCCTTCCTTCCTTCCTTCCTTCCTTCCTTCCTTCCTTCCTTCCTTCCTTCCTTCCTTCCTTCCTCTCTTCCATTCTTCCTTCCTTCCTTCCTTCCTTCCTTCCTTCCTTCCTTCCTTCCTTCCTTCCTTCCTTCCTTCCTTCCTTCCTTCCTTCCTTCCCCCTTTTTTGTCACAATCTATTTTTCGTACTTGACAGCGAGACAGACACGCGTTTTCCAAGATGCCTTGTGGACTAACTCTTCCTGCTCCCCAGAAGATAAAAGTGATGAAAATCAAAGCTTCTAGCATGTGGTTTGCACGTCGGAAGGAACCTCTTCCAATAGATTGTGTCTTGTAAGTAATTAGTTATCATAGTCTAGCGTTCTTTGCCTCAAATGTCTATCACCAAGTTTCTCAAAGAAATCTCGTTATATTTTGTAGGAAAATCCATTCCAAAGCTTTTTCCATGATGTTGATTTTTTTTGGTTTATGAAGTGAGAAATTGGTTCAAATTAAACAGTAAACTTACATTTTTTTCTAATCTTTTTATTCTAGCCACGCCAGCAAAGATTTTTATCGAGTGGTTCACTCCATGCACGCATCAATGGAGGAGGTACATGTATTTGATGTTTGTTTATTGTTTGGTACATGTTTGTGGAATTTGCTCATTATGATAGTGTAGTTTTGAGAAGGATTGTTGCTATAGTAGTTGTTGTTGTTGTTGTTGTTGTTGTTGTTGTTGTTGTTGTTGTTGTTGTTGTTGTTGTTGTTGTTGTTGTTGTTGTTGTTGTTGTTGTTGTTGTTGTTGTTGTTGTTGTTGTTGTTGTTGTTGGTGGTGGTGGTGGTGGTGGTGGTGGTGGTGGTGGTGATAGTGGTGGTGATAGTGGTGGTGGTGATAGTGGTGGTGATGGTGGTGGTGATAGTAGCAGTGGTGATAGTGGTGGTAGTGGTAGCAGTGGTGATAGTGTTGGTAGAGGTGGTGTGGTGATAGTGGTGATAGTGGTGGTGGTGATAGTGGTGGTAGTGATGGTGGTAGTGATAGTAGTGGTGGTGGTGATAGTGGTGGCGATGGTGGTGGTGGTGATAGTGGTAGTGGTGGTGGTGATAGTAGCAGTTGTGGTGGTAGTGGTGGTGATAGTAGCAGTGGTGATAGTGGCGGTAGTGGTAGCAGTAGTGATAGTGTTGGTAGAGGTGGTGATAGTGGTGGTAATAGTAGTGGTGGTGGTTGTGGCATTGGTGGTAGTAGTGGTAGTACTGATAGTGGTAGTAGTGGTGGTGATGCTAGTGGTGGTGGTAATAACGTTTTTACTTGTTTAAAGATCGTAGATTTGGTTGGCTATCTCCGTCCACTCTACGTATACCCCACTGTCGAACCCGCAGGACTTTACACAATTAAACAAGCCCAAGAAAGGTAACTATACGAGTTTGCCTTTTGAAATGGATAACACTACTTTTTCTTTTTTCCGTGCATTTAAAGAGATGTATAATGTTAGGTACTAGGAGTATATGTTAGGTACTAGGAGTATATGTTAGGTACTAGAAGTATATGTTAGGTACTAGAATTGAGTGTAAATGTTCTTCGAACCATTTTACCCAGAACATTTTCTGAGTTCCCAAGCGGGACTCGAACCCACAACCTTCTGATCACCAGTGAGACGCTCTAACTATTGAACTACTGAGACTCAGATGATTGAACGTCTGTAAATTGAATATGTGTACAACCCACAACCTTCTGATCACCAGTGAGACGCTCTAACTATTGAACTACTGAGACTCAGATGATTGAACGTCTGTAAATTGAATATGTGTACAACCCACAACCTTCTGATCACCAGTGAGATGCTCTAACCATTGTACCACTGAGACTCAGATGATTGAACGTCTGTAGATTGAATATGTGTACAACCCACAACCTTCTGATCACCAGTAAGATGCTCTAACCATTGAACTACTGAGACTCAGATGATTTGAACGTAGGTTGAATATGTGTACAACCCACAATCTTCTGATCACCAGTGAGATGTTCTAACTATTGAGCTACTGAGACTCGGATGATTTGAACGTAGGTTGAATATGTGTACAACCCACAATCTTCTGATCACCAGTGAGATGTTCTAACTATTGAGCTACTGAGACTCGGATGATTTGAACGTAAGTTGAATATGTGTACAACCCACAACCTTCTGATCGCCAGTGAGATGCTCTAACCATTGAGTGACTGAGACTCAGATTATTTGAACGTAGGTTGAATATGTGTACAACCCACAACCTTCTGATCGCCAGTGAGATGCTCTAACCATTGAGTGACTGAGACTCAGATTATTTGAACGTAGGTTGAATATGTGTACAACCCACAACCTTCTGATCGCCAGTGAGACGCTCTAACCATTGAACTACTGGAACTCAGATGGTTTGGACGAAGATTGAATATGTGTACAACCCACAACCTTCTGATCACGAGTGAGATACAAGGAACGTGCCTATACAAAGTGCCTATACAACAAACATTCAATTCTGTATTTTATAATACGTTCATTTTTATACTTTGTTACATTATTTGTTGTCTATTCCTAGCTTACAACGTTTTACAAAGTTTAACGGCTGCGATGCTTCCAAGACAGATAACTCCGAAGAAGTTGGATTCCAAGAACGTTCTGTCGTAAGTAATAACCAAAGCATGGTCGAAGAAATACCTGCATTGTATGAAGACGAGAAATTTTCAAAATCATCATGGATATCACATTCAAACAGTCTTCCAAGCGAAGAAGGTAAGCCCGTTATAACTGTTGGTCACAGAGACGTAATATATCATACACGAGGAGGAGTGTTTCATCAGGATATCCAAACACCGAGACGTTTGTTGAAAACCGAGGCGCAGCCGAGGTTTTTGAAGAAACTTCGAGGTGTTTGGATTTCCTGATGAAACACTCCTCCGAGTGTATGATATAGCATCTCAAACAAATAAGTATTTTAAAAGAAAATCGAGATGAAAAGGTTGCTTAATTTATGTAATTTCTTCCTCCAACATGCAAACCACCGACACGGTACTGATTTCCTTTGTGTTTTCCTCATGAATTATTAATAATAAATAATAAATAATATTTGAGATATATATCGACATTTTGACGACGGACAAGTCACTCCTGAAAACTGTACGAGATTTTTGTACATTCAAAAATCCGGAATTTTTTAATTTTTTTTTCAAATTTTTAGGGATTTTGATTTTATAGATTTTCAAGAAATGTATTTGATTTTTCAAAATTCTTATGAATTTTTTTATTTTTAAGAATCTTTTGCCGATTTTTATTATAAACTATGAGTTTACTTATAAACTCCTGAGTTTACTTAGCACTGATGAAATTATTTCCCAGGCGGCGAACCCTCAAAAACTTGTTTTTTGTTCCCTTCGGACCAACCTCGTCCCCAGGGCATTTTGCCTCCACGTTGGGAGGTCGGCGAAAATGGCCCTGGCATCGGCTGGTCGATTCTATAATTGGATTGGCCGGTTTAAAAACTTGATTAATTCAGATACAATGTAATTTATTCATCAACATATGAATTGCAATAAATCCACTCTGCGAAGTTCATCCAAAGAATTGTAACGATAGCTTTGGTTAAAGTCAAGAACAACATTAGATATATGTTTCTTCCCGACATTTAAATGTATCCTGGATAATCGTGGGGAGTATCATGATGAATAATGCTAGTCAGTTGCATTTATGATAAAGTTCACATGAGTGATTCGGCAGAGCGTTAAATATCCCTTATTTATTATTCATGTATACGTATTATACAAAAACAAAACACAAAAACCGCATAAATTTTCTTGCCAAAACACCCCAAAATTCTGGGTGTCACGTGACCAGCCGATGCCAGGGCCATTTTCGCCGACCTCCCAACGTGGAGGCAAAATGCCCTGGGGACGAGGTTGCCCTTCGGACATATGTTTGGGAATTTGTAATAAAGCGACTTTATTCATTAAGGATAACATATGACAGTATATACTGCCGAAACAGAAAACGTAGTACTCGGTATAAGAGTCTAAAGTTTCGAGCGAAGGCCCTGCTCTATCCTTGAAAGGCAGCGAGAGGCAGCTTGCTATCCATGCCTTCGCCCATGCCTCAGTTGGTAGTAAATTATTAAAACGGCAAACGTGTCTTTCATAAGTTTGACCTCTCTGACAATCTCTCTTTTCAAGTCCTCACTCAGTGCAAGCAACTAGGTCTCATGGACGAGTCCCTGCCGGGAGTACCACGACGACGGCGTCGAAGGAACGAAACACCTCGGACCGACAACGCCAGCGGTCATGAAAATTTATTGAAGGATAGAGTAGAACTCGTTCACGAGAATCATCCACAAAAACGCAGAATTTTACAAAACTCCGAAGAAAAAAATACAAAGGACGACGTCGGTTTTAAAAAAAAGATGGAAACTACAGGACAGGAAATAAATCGCCAAGCCACAGAAATTTTGCCCGAGGGAAAATTTTGCCAAGGAGACATAAGATTATTCCGAAAAGTCGATGCATTGAATGAGGGCTCGTTAACAAAATCTTCATTGAAGTTGCCGCCTGATGTTTCGTCTGAAAGGGCGTTTGGTGAAGGCAGAAGTATATCGAGTTATTTGGCGGTGGAAGAGGGACTGGAGACAAGTTTGGGTGATGCGGGGATAGTCAAGGATAGTAGGTGTTTTTTCGGGAATATTAGAGATAAGTCTGAGTATTGCATTCCGGCTTCGCCCGGAAATGAGCAGCCTTCTGAAGATTTGCTTAGTGCAATGCACTATAGCATAGCACAAGGTGACTTACTTCAGGTGGCATGCTTAAGGAATTCCTGACTGCCCATTACTGCTCTCTATCCTTGCGAGGTTTGACCCAGTGAGCTCCATAGAGGTCATATAAATACTAGAGGGGGCATTGGCGGGAAAATTTGGTAACCACATGGGGGCCGTCATTACCTATGGTATTTCAGTCAATTGGTTGGCAAATGTACTAGACCCAGTCCTTTGCCAACCAACGCGCCTAATGTTTGCCTCCTAAAAAATCCAAGATGGCGGCGTTCAATTGGTTACCCGCGGTTGACTGAAATTAAGATCGGATGCCCCCTCTATAGTATTTATATGATCTCTATGGTGAGCTATATATATATAACTGGAGTAATATCTTTGTGGCAATCTTGTTCCCAGAGCCCGCGATCCTTATGAGCCTGAAGTACGTATAGTTCCAATCTTCTGCGCGGTCTGGTCAAGTCTGACCCACTGATCTGTATATAAACTGGATGGGCCATTGGGCCGGATTTTGCGTGCCAGTTGCATGATGACGTGACCACTACCCAAGATGGCTGCCACTGAAGTTCATAGCTTTCGTAGATTGAAAACAGACAAAAAGAGTTATTTTAAGAAAATTTAAACGAATGTAAGGAAATTTCTTGTATTTGTTTCTGTTGCTGAGCTATAAAACCTTTAAATTTCGTTGTTTTTCTTCAGTGCCGACAACGAAGAAACTTCACGATAATATAAACTGAAAAACAGACTATAAAATCTACGAATAATTCAATTTCAAGTCTTTTATAGTAATCTTAATGCCTTAACAATATTTCGTGTTGCGTACTTTCCATCTTTTGACTGTATTTGTTGTTAAACAGTGAAAACTAAACGAACTGACATCTGTTGTTTGCTTTATGGCCTTTCCGACTCCCCCGGCACAGAGTGCTTAATAGTCCTCCCCTCGGATAATCTGACCGTGCTGACGTCAAGATTGCTTATGCTAGTCAACTTTAGGATTGGGAACAAGTTCTAAGGCCGCTGCTGTCACGAAATGTTTGACTGCCATATGGAAGGGCCTATCCAGTTTATTTAGAGATCAGTGGTCTGACCAGTCAAAAGATCGCGTAGGAGACTGGAACTATACGTACTTTTGGCCGCCATGTTTGACTTCAATCTTTGCCCGGTGAATGAACAGCAGACGTCACTCCAGTTATATATATAGAGCTCACTGATGATTGGTCAATAATTTCGCAGCTCAGACCTATTAACAAGATGGCGCCTGATGGCGTGTATTTGGGCCATTTTTTTCGTGGGGCACAGCCCATACATGGCCAAGATCGTTGCGAGACAAGTTGCTGCAATCATAGTTAATAGAACATATGGTTTGGAAGCTCTTTTGTCTTTCAACTTGAAGTAATGGTCATGTTGTAAGACAATGGAGTTCCTTATATGGAAGTAACTTCTATGAATACGTGACGACGAAGCACCACAACACGTGGCAATGAAGGACCACCCTAATTAAACCCGAGCGTTGCTATTGGATAACTGCTTCATACAGAAAATACAATACCGTGAAATTGCACAAATTTCCATAAACTTAAACAAAAACATAGAACAATGACTTTGGATGACTTTCCAAACCATGTATACGTTCTATTAACTATGCTCTGCAATCGGGTTAGAGTAGAACTCAATTTTTTTAGTAATTTATTAAAAATCAAACATTTTATCATCATTATAAACTTATTTATTACTATTAATTATCTTTACCAATGTTATTCGAGTCAAAATGGAAATACCTTCCCACTTCTTCTGTAGTTGATTGTGTATTTTTGTACTCGCTACTGAAGCGTATGAAAATCTTTTTGTCGAAAAATGTGAATAAATAGTATAATTTAGCTTTCATGGAATTTAATCATAATATAACGAATGTTTCTCCCAAATCGATACCAACAAACAAATATAAATCAAGAATAAGCGACTTTTATCGCTAGATTTTTCTCACGTTTCTGTAGCAGAAATACAGTAATATACAGCAAACTACGGAAGTGAGAAGGTATTTACATTTTGACTGTAACACGATTATTTTGCATTTGTAAACCTATTTATAGAGTTTTAATGTCATTGGTTTTATATAAAATGTTAATATATACCAAAAAGCGTTCTCGTGGCTAATATTTGTAAAAAAGTTGAGTACTGCGTAGACATGCAGTGTTTTGGATAGAGCAAAGTAAAAAATTTAGTTATACTTATGAGTTTGATTACCTTGCGACCAAATGTTTAAAAGAACGTGATAAAAGTATGGTTTCCATGATTATACGTATTTTTTGAGTTAGAATAACGACAATATCAATGCAGAAAAGCAGGAGATAACTACGCAGTTGGTCTTAGGGGATAACTCAGACTGGGGGATCGCTGACTGTGACACCTGAGCCTTTTATCAGAGTAATATTATGTTTGCGGGGATTCCTTTTGTTCTCACAGGTCCATTAACAACTAATATACCTCATTATATTCATTTTTACTAATCCTACCTCCGTTGATGTCAAACCAAGGTCTGATTAAAACTAATCATACCCGGTTTGACGTCAACGGATAGATCTTCAAAGATCTTCATAATCTTGATAATAACGTCAACAACAGATCGTTTTCATCTGACGTCACGGTGGCCATATTGGTGTACCAAAACAATGAAATAGCGGCCATATTGGTGTACGGTATGGGAATTAGCTCTTATTCAAATATTTCGTATTGTTTCACCACCCCAATGGGGCCACCGATCACGTGAGTGAAAACGATCTATAGATCTTTATATTGCTCTTTCTAACTATTATTGTTAAACCTAGTTTATAACTGTTATTGTTATACCTATTTATTACTTGTAATCTATTTATTTATATTTATTTATTAATTTTTTTCGAGCGTTTGCAACACGACCGAGCCTCTGGCTCGGGAGAATGGGCAACCACTCCCCACGTCCATCGACAATAAATAAATATTGTATTGTAACGGAGGTGACAACAAAAGAAATTCCCGCAAACGTGATATTACAAGGGAATAGCATAAAAAGAGGTGATTAGCTATTAAACGTCCCGCTCAATTTGGGTCAAGTATAGTGCTGCGTAAGGCAGTGTTTTGCAACATACTTTCCACCGAAATTTTTGGACCGAAATTCGCAAGTTCAGTGGAAAGTTCGTTTTGCACTACACATTTGATTGGCTGCTAAAGAACCAAGTAACCAATCAAATAAATACGTATAGTTTAAAGCGATACTAATGAACTTTTGACCTCCAGAATTTCCCTCGCCCCGCCCAAAAAAAGGGGGGAAGCGGTTGCACTTCTCGGCCCCCCTACCTTGTTGTGCGCCTGATTTGTCTTCGGAAATTGCGGCAGGCCGCGCGAAAAAGTTTGTTAGGGGTATTTACATGAGGCCAGTTTTGAAATTATATGGCCTTAATTGGTTCCCCTGTTGCTTCAAAATTTGCATCAATAGGCGAGTTTCAGGGTGTTGCGCGCGCATCATTTTTCAAAAAAACTCATCAAAGTCTTGTCAGCGTGGTCTGAGCTTGACTAGCGCTCATCAAAGTCTTGTCAGCGTGGTCTAAGCTTGACTTGCGCTCATCAAAGTCTTGTCAGCGTGGTCTAAGCTTGACTTGCGCTCATCAAAGTCTTATCAGCGTGGTCTGAGCTTGACTTGCGCTCATCAAAGTCTTGTCAGCGTGGTCTGAGCTTGACTTGCGCTCATCAAAGTCTTGTCAGCGTGGTCTGAGCTTGACTTGCACTCATCAAAGTCTTGTCAGCGTGGTCTGAGCTTGACTTGCGCTCATCAAAGTCTTGTCAGCGTTGGTCTGAGCATGACTTGCGCTCATCAAAGTCTTGTCAGCGTGGTCTGAGCTTGACTTGCGCTCATCAAAGTCTTGTCAGCGCGATCTGAGCTTGACTTGCGCTCGTCAAAGTCTTGTCAGCGTGGTCTGAGCTTGACTTGCGCTCGTCAAAGTCTTGTCAGCGTGGTCTGAGCTTGACTGGTTTTGCGCGCGCTATCTATTATTAGATATTTGGTCAGTGGTCACTCATTTATAATAGGTGGGGATTACCTCAGCGCTCATCAAAGTCTTGTCAGCGTGGTCTGGGCTTGACTGGTTTAATTTTGCACGCGCTGTTTACAATTACTAGTCTAGACTAATGTTATGGAATATATAACACTAAAAGTCCACGAATCATGAGATGAGTCACAAGTCAAGTCATATATCAAGCTGTAAACTGATGTCACAGGTCAAGGTAACAGGTCAAAGTCAAGTCATGAGCCAAGGTCGCACACAGGTCAAGGTCACAAGTCAAAGTCAAGTCATGACCCAAGGTCACAAGGTCAAGGTCACAAGTCAAGTCAAGTCATGACCCAAGGTCACAGGTCAAAGACAAGTCACAGGTCAAGGTCACAGGTCAAAGTCACAAGTCAAGGTCACAAGTCAAGTTAAAAGTCAAGGTCACAGGTCAAGGTCACAATTCAAGTTATAAGTCAAGGTCACAGGTCAAGTCATGAGTCAAGTTATAAGTCAAGGTCACAGGTCAAGGTCGCAAGTCAAGTTGTAAGTCAAGGTCACAGGTCAAGGTCACCAGTCAGGGTCACAGGTCAAGGTCACAGGTCAAGGTCATAAGTCAAGTTATAAGTCAAAGTGACAAGTCAAAGTCACATGTCAAGTCACAAGTCAAGGTCAAGGTTATAAGTCAAGGTCACATGGCATGTCATGAGTCAACTTCACAGGTTGAGGTCACAAGTTAAGTCAGGTCAAGGTCACAGGTTGACTAGGTTACGAGTCACAACTCAAATCACAAGTAAGTCCAGTCAAATCAAGTGTCAAGTCATATATGAGTCACAATTAGTCACAAGTTGAGTGACTTGAGGTATTTTCTTATTAATTCACCTGGGCCTTTCTTGGTATGGTGAATAGAGTGTCTCAATAGTCTTTGTATGCTCACAAAACCTTGTCCATCTTAACATATGCATGTGCTTGCAGTGCACAAGTTCTTCAATTCTGTCCAAGTAGAACTAACAAATTAAAAGATAAAATAAGAAAACCTATTAAATAACATGTAATGTTGCTGTGCTTAATAATTTATTACCTCATAAGAAATGAATTGTTGCTCAAGTCAAATTTGATTGTGTAATGACTATCATAAAATAATTATAAAACATTTGAATAACTTTATAAAAACCTGGTGAAGCAAAAGAGGTAAACATTTGTTGGAATATTCTGGCTTTCCACATGTTTTCATTTCTTCAGTCATTCTATCCGCCTGACATTCAAGACCTCTGGCTTCTCGAACCTGCAGTGTGAAATATGAACACAGTTGGCACCACTGCCGAGCCTTAACGGCACCTGAGTGCCGAGGGTACAAAATTTTCAGATTTTTTGTACACTCAGCACCTGACTGCCGAGCATACAAAATTTTCAGATTTTTTGTACGATTGGCACCCGACTGCCGAGCGTACGTTCAATATTTTCAACCTGAGATTAGCGTGAACTGAATCTCAGGCCGGACTCTTGGAAACCAACTATAATACCGGTAAACACTACAACCATAGTTATTAGTGGAGGGAGATTGGAAACTCGGCAAAAGTCATTGTTCTATGGTTTTGTTTCAATTTGTCTAATTCACTGAATCAGTCATACAAAAGCATGGACTAACAAAAGCAACGTTCGGGTTTAATTAGTGCAGTCCTTCGTCGTCACGTGCCCATAGAATTCCCTTTCTTCAACCAGTGCCTTCCTCCAACATGAACCCAATACATGGATCGCGAATCTCGACTGCGCATCAGAATGACGCGTTCTGAGTCGGGATAAAACTTCATTAACTTTATAACATCAGGCTAAAGCTGCAGTTTTCATTTGCATTTCATTTACATTTCTGCACTCATTGTACTGAATTCCTCAGCCTAATGTTATAAATTGAAATAAGTTTTATCCCGACTCAGAACGCGTCATTCTGATGCGCAGTCGACATTCGCGACCCATGTATAACATGACCATTACCTCATGTAATATATGCACCCTTATTTACATTTTACTTGCAGTCACGTGGCACCGGTTCCCAATGAAGCTGTTTCCCTTGGCAACAACAGTAAGATGGCGCGGCCATTCGAAGCACCTGAAGAAGACATCACTTGTTTGTCGCGAAAAACAAACCACAGGGATGCATTAAATTGAAACATGGAAGGAATATACGAAGTGTCGAGTAGTGAGAGAGTTAAGAGGCTAGAAGAAGACCTTTGCAAGGAGTTGAAAGAACTTCAAAACGCTATCGAAGAAAATGACTTTTTGAAGGTGACTCCACAGAAGTCGTTCAGGTAATCTTGACTTTTGAATTCTATCAATTAATGTTTATTAAATATTTACCGTATGTTTACGGAACCTTGTAGTAAAAACTCGCGCTTGTTTAGTAGAATTTAAGATATAATATAAGACGTAAACGGTTGTAATTTAAATTGGATTTATAAAATGTCTAAACAATTTTGATTTGGGACTGTGCTTTCATTTGGGCCTTCGTTTTATATCAACTGAAAGTAATGGCATTTTAACTAAATCGTCCTGTTTCCAGATTTCCAGTGAACAAGTTATTAACCATAAAACACTAAAGTATCGTAATATTTTTCTCGTTTATATATAAAAACGTTTGATTCCAATTTGCACGTCTGACAAGTGCACGTGCATTATTTTTAATAGAGATATTGTAGAGTTGTACACGTAGTCTTGCTTTGGGCAACAGGCTAACGTTTTATCGTTTCTTCTATATTATTTAGCTCCGTTCCTGTGCCGAAAGATGCGGGACATTTTAAAAGGGAAAGAAAAATAGCTTTGGCAAAAGCCTTACAGGTATATATTAGAGACTGTGATGTTGCAATTAAGATAATTGTAACAAATTAGAACGCTAGAACAGATGATTCTGATAATAATAATAATAATAATTATATATATATATATATATATATATATATATATATATATATATATATATATATATATATTTATATATAAATAAACAAATAACAAATATATGTAATGTTCACTTAGTAAAAAAAGTGCTCAATACAAATGTAGAGCATATATACAGTTAAAAAGTTTAAATGGTTAAAATCGTTAAAAACAGTTACTCGAGTTTCACGCACTAAGCGATCATGAGTCTGATGATCGCTTAGTGAGTGAAACTCTGAGTAACTGTTTTTAACGATTTTAACCACTTAAACTTTTTAACTGTGACAGTATATTGTATTAAAGAAATAGACAATGGTTGATTCTGTTTAGTGTATATATCTAGTACCCTGATGCAAACACAAGAATGACTTGGGACAATTCATCAGTTTATGAATACACTACTACTTTCGATTTCTTCCAAATTACTCTCTTGAGTGGTTGCACCAGGTTATGTATATATACCATTAGGGCATCCATTTATTTTGTGAAATAAGACTAAGAATATGCTATGATGTCACAACTGTGTCTACATAGCCTGATCGATATATAAAGTTAATAAGCAGCAGTGATGCTGACTGTCCAAAAATCTGAAAATTTTGTTCGCTCGGCAGTCAGGTGCCAAGCGTACAAAAAATCTGAAAATTTTGTACGCTCGGCAGTCAGGTGCCAAGCGTACAAAGAATCTGAAAATTCTGTGTGCTCAGCAGTCAGGTGCCAAGCGTACAAAAAATCTGAAAATTTTGAACGCTCGGCAGTCAGGTGCCAAGCGTACAAAAAATCTGAAAATTTTGTACGCTTGGTAGTCAGGTGCCAAGCGTACAAAAAATCTGAAAATTTTGTACGCTCAGCACCTGACTGCCGAGCGTACAAAAAATCTGAAAATTTTGTACGCTCAGCAGGCAGGTGCCGATCGTACAAAAAATCTGAAAATTTTGTACGCTCGGCAGTCAGGTGCCAAGCGTACAAAAAATCTGTAAATTTTGTATGCTCGGCAGTCACTGCTGATCGTACAAAAAATCTGGAAATTTTGTACGCTCGGCAATCACTGCCGATCGTACAAAAAATCTGAAAATTTTGTACACTCGGCAGTCAGGTGCTGATCGTACAAAAAATCTGAAAATTTTGTACGCTCGGCAGTCACTGCTGATCGTACAAAAAATCTGGAAATTTTGTACGCTCGGCAGTCACTGCCGATCGTACAAAAAATCTGAAAATTTTGTACACTCGGCAGTCAGGTGCCAAGCGTACAAAAAATCTGAAAGTTTTGTACGCTCAGGAGTCAGGTGCTGATCATACAAAAAATCTGAAAATTTTGTACGCTCGGTACTCAGGTGCCGAACGTACAAAAAATCTGAAAATTTTGTTCGCTCAGCAGTCAGGTGCCAAGCGTACACAAAATCTGAAAATTTTGTACGCTCGGGAGTCAGGTGCTGATCATACAAAAAATCTGAAAATTTTGTACGCTTGGCAGTCAGGTGCTGATCGTACAAAAAATCTGAAAATTTTGTACGCTTGGCACCTGACTGCCGAGCGTACAAGAAATCTGAAAATTTTGTATGCTTGGCACCTGACTGCCGATCGTACAAAAAATCTGAAAATTTTGTACGCTTGGCAGTCAGGTGCCGAACGTACAAAAAATCTGAAAATTTTGTACACTCAGCAGGCAGGTGCCGATCGTACAAAAAATCTGAAAATTTTGTACGCTCAGCAGTCAGGTGCCAAGCATACAAAAAATCTGAAAATTTTGTACGCTTGGCAGTCAGGTGCCAACTTTGTACGCTCAATAATGTACTATGTTCATATTATTTCACACTGCAGGTTCGAGAAGCTAGAGGTCTTGAATGTCAGGCGGATAGAATGACTGAAGAAATGAAAACATGTGGAAAGCCAGAATATTCCAACAAAAGTTTACCTCTTTTGCTTCACCAGGTTTTTATAAAGTTTTTCAAATGTTTTATAATTATTTTATGGTACATTACACAATCAAATTTGACCTGAGCAACAATTAATTTCTTATTCATGAGGTAAATTATTAAGCACAGCAACATGCATGTAATTTAATAGGTTTTCTTATTTTATCTTTTAATTTGTTAGTTCTACTTGGACAGAATTGAAGAACTTGTGCACTGCAAGCACATGCATATGTTAAGATGGGCAAGGTTTTGTGAGCATACAAAGACTATTGAGACGCTCTATTCACCATACCAAGAGAGACTCAGGTGAATTAATAAGAAAAAAAATCAAGTCACTCAACTTGTGACTAATTGTGACTCATATATGACTTGACACTTGATTTGACTTGACTTACTTGTGATTTGAGTTGTGACTCGTAACCTAGTCAACCTGTGACCTTGACCTGTGACCTTGACCTGTGACTTTAACTTGTGACCTCAACCTGTGACCTTGACTCATGGCATGACCTGTGACCTTGAACTGTGACCTTGACTTCTGACTTTGACTTGTGAACTTGACATTGACTTATAACTTGACTTGTGACCTTGACCTGTGACCTTGACTTTCAACTTGACTTGTGACCTTGACCTGTGACCCTGACTTGTGATCTTGACTTATAACTTGACTTGTGACATTGACCTACAATCTGAGAATAATTCATTGGGACACTAAAGCATCAATTAACTTCCTTCTTGCTTATTGCACTATCGTGGGATAAATAACGTTGCTCTACCCCTCCCCCATCCCCCACCAATCAATGTTGATTTCCAGGTGACACTTCTGAGTCCTAAGGTGATCAAAAATTCGGTCACAACCTTGATCGGAGGGGGAAGGGGAGGGCACATTTTAAAGATAAATCGCGTGCGCATATAAATCTCTTGACATACGCAGTGTCCCAATGTAATTATTCCATGATTGTAGCTGTGACCTTGACTCATGACTTGACCTGTGACCTTGACTTATGACTTGACTCATGACCTGTGACCTTGACTTATATATAACTTGACTTGTGACTTTGACCTGTGACCTTGACTTGTAACTTGACCCATGACTTTGACTTGTGACATTAACTTATAACTTGATCTTTGTCTGTGACCTTGCCTGTGACCTTGGCTCATGTCTTGACGTGACCTTGACCTGTGACCTTGGCTCATGACTTGACTCTGACCTGTGACCTTGTCTGTGACCTTCAGCCATGACTTAACTTTGACCTGTGACCTTGACCTGTGACCTCAGTTTATAGCTTGATATAGGACTTGACTTGTGACTCATCTCATGACTGATGGACTTTTGGTGTTATATATTCCATAACATTAGTCTAGACTAGTAATTGTAAACAGCGTGCGCAAAACCAGTCAAGCTCAGACCACGCTGACAAGACTTAGATGAGCGCTGAGATAATCCCCACATATTATAAATGAGTGACCACTGACCAAATATCTAATAATAGATAGCGCGCGCAAAACCAGTCAAGCTCAGACCACGCTGACAAGACTTTGATGAGGGCAAGTCAAGCTCAGACCACGCTGACAAGACTTTGTTGAGCGCTGAGATAATCCCCACATATTATAAATGAGTGACCACTGACCAAATATGTAATAATAGATAGCGCGCGCAAAACCAGTCAAGCTCAGACCACGCTTACAAGACTTGGATGAGCGCAAGTCAAGCTCAGACCACGCTGACAAGACTTTGATGAGCGCTGAGATAATCTCCACATATTATAAATGAGTGACCACTGACCAAATAGTCTAATAATAGATAGCGCGCGCAAAACCAGTCAAGCTCAGACCACATTGACAAGACTTTGATGAGCGCAAGTCAAGCTCAGACCACGCTGACAAGACTTTGATGAGCGCTGAGATAATCTCCACATATTATAAATGAGTGACCACTGACCAAATAGTCTAATAATAGATAGCGCGCGCAAAACCAGTCAAGCTCAGACCACGCTGACAAGACTTTGATGATCGCAAGTCAAGCTCAGACCACACTGACAAGACTTTGATGATCGCAAGTCAAGCTCAGACCACACTGACAAGACTTTGATGATCGCAAGTCAAGCTCAGACCACGCTGACAAGACTTTGATGAGCACAAGTGAAGCTCAGACCACGCTGACAAGACTTTGATGATCGCAAGTCAAGCTCAGACCACACTGACAAGACTTTGATGAGCGCAAGTCAAGCTCAGACCACGCTGACACGACTTTGATGAGCACAAGTCAAGCTCAGACCACACTGACAAGACTTTGATGAGCGCAAGTCAAGCTCAGACCACGCTGACACGACTTTGATGAGCACAAGTCAAGCTCAGACCACACTGACAAGACTTTGATGAGCGCAAGTCAAGCTCAGACCACGCTGACAAGACTTTGATGAGCACAAGTCAAGCTCAGACCACACTGACAAGACTTTGATGAGCGCAAGTCAAGCTCAGACCACGCTGACAAGACTTTGATGAGCGCAAGTCAAGCTCAGACCACGCTGACAAGACTTTGATGAGCGCAAGTCAAGCTCAGACCACGCTGACAAGACTTTGATGATCGCAAGTCAAGCTCAGACCACGCTGACAAGACTTTGATGAGCGCAAGTCAAGCTCAGACCACGCTGACAAGACTTTGATGATCGCAAGTCAAGCTCAGACCACGCTGACAAGACTTTGATGAGCGCTGAGATAATCCCCACATATTATCATGAGTGACCGCTGACTAGCATTGTCTCCTTTCTTACCTTGCCTAAATTACATTTAGCCACATCTAACACAATACAGTACATAGCATAGAGATCATATAAATACTAGAGGGGGCATCCTATCTTAATTTCAGCCAACCACGGATAACCAATTGAACGCCGCCATCTTGGATTTTTTAGGAGGCAAGCATTAGGCGCGTTGGTTGGCAAAGGACTGGGTCTAGTACATTTGCCAACCAATTGACTGAAACATCATAGGTAATGGCGGCCTCCATGTGGTTACCGAATTTCCCCGCCAATGCCCCCTCTAGTATTTATATGATCTCTATGGTACATAGGCACTTTGATAATTACAGTACATTCAATTAATTTCTTTGTTTTCATGTTTTTTTTAGTTTGATTATGGCAGAGTATCAAGATGCATTAGATAGAGCTCGTCGTCTTGCCATTGCACGGGAGGCTGCCTTGGCTGGAACAGAATCTGCCATGAATGTTGTTACCCTGGATGATCTACTGATTTATACAAGATCTTTGATCTGTCAGTTGCACTCTGTGAAAAGAATACATGCCTTTTTGAAGGTAAAAACAGCAACTAGAAACAAACAAACAAACAAACAAACAAACAAACAAACAAACAAACAAACAAACAAACAAACAAACAAACAAACAAACAAACAAACAAACAAACAAACAAACAAACAAACAAACGAGCAACAGTAAACTATATTGCGATCGCACGTGCACACGGCAGCACACGCGCAAACTCAACTACGCGTGCTATTTTTCATACGCGTGAAAGGCCTTGTTCAATTGTTCATTCACATTGCAATTGTAAAAACGTGTGAAAGTTTCCGTAACATCACAACGTAATGTCTCACAGCGTAACGCAAGCTCTCAAGGCGTAACGCAAGATCTCACAACGTAACGTAAAGTCTCATAGCGTAACGCAAGATCTCACAACGTAACGTAAAGTCTCACAGCGTAACGCAAGATCTCACAACGTAACGTAAAGTCTCACAGCGTAACGCAAGATCTCACAACGTAACGTAAAGTCTCACAGCGTAACGCAAGATCTCACAACGTGACGTAAAGTCTCACAGCGTCAGTGGCGTGGTGGCAAGTTTTAGGCTGGGGTGGCCAGATTAGCTTTGGCGCCCCCCCCCCCCCCCCCCCCCAAGAAAAAAAAAGAAGAAAAAAAGAGAGAGAAAAAAGAAAGACATTACTGTATTTGATAAGTGGTCATATTTCTTGTTTTATAATAACTCAAGTAGCAATATATAATATTACAACAAACAACGCCACGCCAATGCGAGCACCAAAGTTGCGCCAAACCTCTAGGGGGGCCCGGGGGCACAGAATAAGGATCAACCAGAAGTCCAACTCTCGGAAAAAAGTGTCCCATTATTTTTATGCGCATGCGCCAGTCCGCCATTTTGAAAGTAAGTGCAACCGGGAAATTATCCCCCTCGTCCTTACGACCCTCGGGCTCCTGTAGTCAATTACCCTTGGCCTTCTTGTGACCTTTTATTTAACTTTATATTGTTATCTATACATATATAAATAATATTTATTAAGTAATAAGTAATTTACTTTAGAAAACAATTCGTTGGAGATGAAATTCTTTGACCACGAGATTATTAAAACTTCAGTACGCGGATACCACGGGTAAAAGTCCGTGGCAAAAAAGTCCTGTACTCACGAAGCGGGTTTTACATTTCTCGATTAATGCCGACACACTTGTTTATAGAGAAAGATGGCTAAAAATTTCGGAACTGCGCATTGTTGAAATACATCGAGTACGTATGTTGTTAGAAATTTTATAAGCTTTCATTCGGTATATAGTTCAAATCATAGTGTTACCTGTAACTTTTTAAAATGTTCAAAATGTTCTGACCATTGACCATAAAAGTTTTAATATTTTTTCATATATTCAAAAGGTATGATCACTAATTTGCACCAAAAACGTTTTCAACTTCAACTAGAAATCTGCAAACTTTTCCACTCGTTTCATATTTGAATTAGCTTCTGTTCAAGAAATATCTTAGGTCCATGCCAGAAGTCTTTCTGAGGTTATAGCAAACACCAAAACAACAAAAGGCAAAACACACTTAAGAAATTCATCCATATCAGACGGTCCACGTCAAAATAATGTGTTTTTTTCATATTTTAAAATACTTCCCAGCAAGAAAATTAAAAGTTCTGACATGAATAGCACTTGACAGTACCCTTTGTTTAATATCTTGTTCAGGGCTGTGCGTTTAGTATTTAAAAACAAAATCCAAAATTCTATAACACTTGTGAGGAGTCCATTTGCCATTATACAATTCTTATTTTACGAACAATGGTGAGAACATTTTGAACATTTTAAAAAGTTACAGGTAACACTAAAACTTGAATTATATACCAAATGAAAGCTTATAAAATTTCTAACAACATACGTACCCGATGTATTTCAACAATGCGTAGTTCCGAAATTGTTAGCAATCTTTTTCTATAAACAAATGTGTCGGCAAAATCGAGAAATGTAAAACCCGCTTCATGAGTACAGGACTTTTTTGCCACGGACTTTTACCCGTAGTATCCGCTCACTGAAGTTTTAATAAGGTCGTGGTCAAAGAATTCTATCTCCAAAGAATCGTTTTCTAAAGTAAATTACTTATTTACTTAACTAAATATTATTTATATATATAGATAACAATATAAAGTTAATTAAAAGGTCACAAGAAGGCCAAGAGTAATTGACTACAGGAGCCCGAGGGTCGTAAGGACGAGGGGGATAATTTCCCGGTTGCACTTACTTTCAAAATGGCGCGGGATCGCGAGGCCGACATTTCCCGAGGACGCTTACATCAAAGGTGCCGACAGAGAGTTGGACTTCTGGTTGGTCCTTATTCTGTGCCGGGGGCATGCTCCCCCGGAAAATTTTGAAATCTGGAGTCTCCGATATGCCATTTCCTGCATTTTGGAGTGAGATTTTACAGAATTCTGAAGATTATAAAACTTCATAGAAAACACAAAAGATTACAGATTTCAGATCTTTATATCCCACCATTGAAGACCTAGCTATACAAAGAAATAGGTTTATTTTGTTAAGTTTTGGCGCCCTTGCTAGTTTTGGCGCCCCTTCTGCAACCCCAGCTGGGGGGGGCCTTGGCCCCCCGGCCCCCCCTGCCACCACGCCACTGCACAGCGTAACGCAAGATCTCACAACGTAACGTCAGGTGTCACAGCGTAACGCAAGATCTCACAACGTAACGTCAGGTGTCACAGCGTAACGCAAGATCTCACAACGTAACGTAAAGTCTCACAGCGTCACTTCAGGTCTCACAACATAACGTCAGGTGTCACAACGTAACGCAAGATCTCACAACGTAACGTAAGGTTCCACAACGTGTAATTAGGTCTTACAACGTAACGTCAGGTGTCACAGCGTAACGCAAGGTCTCACAGCGTAACGCAAGGTCTCACAACGTAACGTAAGGTCTTACAGTGTAGCGTAAGGTCTCACAACATGTAAGCTCTTGCAATGTAACGTATATCGTCTTTAAGTGTAGGCTACTGTAACAGTTTTCACGGCGTAGTAGGTCTAGTAGGTTTTACGTTTTACAACTAAACTAATACGTTAAAGCGAAAGATAACGTCTTACAATGAATATCAAGCAACACATCTTTCTTTTTCAGATGTGTAGAAAATATAAAAGTTAGGTTCATATTTCTGTGCTATACACTGTAATTCATATAAATCGCAAAATTATTTAGGCGTGCGAATCACCGCAGTTTTCCGTACGAAAAGGTGGTGATGTTTATGATGATGATGATGATGATGGTGGTGGTAGTGGTGATGATTATGATTATGGTGAAGATGATGATGATTATGACGATGATGGTGGTGGTAGTGGTGATGATTATGATTATGATGATGATGGTGGTGGTAGTGGTGATGATTATGATGGTGGTGGTGATGATTATGATGATGGTCGTGATGTTTATGATGATGATGATGATGGTGGTAGTGGTGATGATTATGGTGGTGATGATGATGTTTATGATGATGATGATGATGATGACCGTTGTGGTGATGATTATGATGGTGGTGGTGGTGGTGATGTTTATAATGATGATGATGGTGGTGATGTTTATGATGATGATGGTGGTGGTGATGATGATGATGATGGTAGTAGTGGTGATGATTATGATGGTGGTGGTGATGATGATGCTAGTTGATGGGGACCAGTTGGGGCACAGTCGCAGAAGATTAATTATTAAATTCCTCATTTAATACTTTTCTTCCTTTCCTGTCATGTAGATCATTGAGTGGCTTCCTTACTCTCATCCCAATTCCATTCAACTCCATCCTTCAAAAGTCGAAACCTCCCCCGATCCAGACTCGAAAACATCGAGCTTGACTAACTTCAGAGCGCGTCGACGTTACTCCAGAGTGATGAGTCAAGTCTCAGTGGTAATGCAACTAAACCTCCTTCGTCCAAACACCGAGGAACCCCTCCCCACTCCACCCCCTCTCAGTTTATCCTCGTATCAGCTTGTGGCCTCTACCAGTCCCTTGGTTGCTGCAGCTGCGGCCGCGTCTGGAGGGGGTCTGGCGTCTGATGAAATCAGTCTGGGGATCCCGTTACATGAAACGTCATTGGAAAAGCTAAAGCCGATGTTGGAGTTCTTGATTGGATGCTACGCTATTGAAATGGTAAGCCATATAAAGAGACATTTACAATAAAGTGTCCTCTACGCACGCTCTCTATAAGTGTATAGAAATCAGGAATGATGCAAAATGGCATGGAATGAGGGAAAAGCCAGTCACCTCTCAAAACTGTCCAACTTTTATAAGTAATATTGGGCATTTCACTCGATTACATAGCATGTTCTAAGGATTTTGGGTGAAGGAAAATTCGAGTGTAGAATATATACATTTTGAGACCAAACCGGGACCAGTTGCGAAAAATGCAACTACACGGGCCTTCCGGCAGGAATTGAACCCACGACCTTGCGATTCTAGTGCAATGCTCTGACCACTGAGCCACGGAGGCCGTTGCCGAGAGATTGATCGTGAGTTCTGTATATATAATAAGGTGGTAATGCCAGGAGAGAATTGGGTATATTATAAGTAATATTGGGCATTTCACTCGATTACATAGCATGTTCTAAGGATTTTGGGTGAAGGAAAATTCGAGTGTAGAATATATACATTATAAGACCAAACTGGGACCAGTTGCGAAAAATGCAACTACACGGGCCTTCCGGCAGGAATTGAACCCACGACCTTGTGATTCTAGTGCAATGCTCTGACCACTGAGCCACGGAGGCCGTTGCCGAGAGATTGATCGTGAGTTCTGTATATATAATAAGGTGGTAATGCCAGGAGAGAATTGGGTATATTATAAGTAATATTGGGCATTTCACTCGATTACATAGCATGTTCTAAGGATTTTGGGTGAAGGAAAATTCGAGTGTAGAATATATACATTATAAGACCAAACTGGGACCAGTTGCGAAAAATGCAACTACACGGGCCTTCCGGCAGGAATTGAACCCACGACCTTGGGTTCTACACTCGAATTTTCCTTCACCCAAAATCCTTAGAACATGCTATGTAATCGAGTGAAATGCCCAATATTACTTATAATATACCCAATTCTCTCCTGGCATTACCACCTTATTATATATACGGAACTCACGATCAAGCTCTCGGCAACGGCCTCCGTGGCTCAGTGGTCAGAGCATTGTCCAACTTTTAGGTGTTTTCTTATTATTTTATAAAACAAGTAAAACATACCGCTCCTGTGTTTATGTAGTCTTATAAAGGTACATTTGACGTCATTTGAACACGAAAGAAGTGTAAAGGCACTCGGCTATCGCCGCTTGCTTTTACTCAACTTTTCTCGTGTTCAAATGACGTCAAACGTTCCTTTACATGCACAGTATAAGTGTATATATACACGGAGCTTTTTTTTCTATTTGTTATTAAAATACTCATTAATAATCCATGAAGAAAATTCAAAAGAAATTAATGTTTAAACAGGTGTTGTAAATCGGATACAGCATTGCCTAATAAAAATTCAATGTTGTATCCAATTTACAGCGTACTAATTAGGACCCATTGACTCAAATTGAGCTTTTTCCGTGTTCAAATAATTTGTTTTTGCCTTTTCTACGACTGCTAAACAAAGTATTCATGATGTAAACTCATCGTAGTTTAAGTAAGATACTTCGGCTCGCCATTGTAAATCCCATACAGTTCGGCCGCGAATATTGTATCTATCACTTATAAAATAAGGTGTTCTCTACGCACGCTATGAAGATCATGAATGACGTAAAATGGCGCGGAGTGGCGTAGGATTGCGTCACCTGGCGGGAAAAGCTAGCGAACTTTCAAAAATATCCCACTTTTAGTTGGGATTTTTCCTTTCATATTTTATAAAACAAATAAAACATACCGCTCCTGTGCATATGTACTCTTATAAAGGCACATTTAAAGTGATTTGAACACGAAAGAAGTGTAAAGGCACTCGGCTATCGTCTCGTGCTCTACTCAACTTCTGTTCAAATGACATCAAACGTGCCTTTATAAGAGTACATATACGCGGAGCTTTATGTTTTATTTGTTAAATGAACATTTTTTGAACGTACAATGTAGTTTAAAAATTTTCTGTTAGACCTTACGTTTCGACACTCCGATCTAGTGTCTTCATCAGGGGTGATCATTGTGAAGATAGGTCCCATATTTATACTTTCAAATGGAACCATTGATAACTTTATCTGTTTACATGATGCAAATAGGCTTCTGGTAATAGACCACCGTCATCCCAGTTTTATGGAGCGTGGGTGCTATTAATATGCCAAACCTCTAGATAACGCCTTTGATGGCACTGTGGATTGGTGGTGATAATTTTTTAGGTTTTTCACGTAATCGTATGGCTGCTTCGGTACTCTACTCTACTCTACTCTACTCTACTCTACTCTACTCTACTCTACTCTACTCTACTCTACTCTACTCTACTCTACTCTACTCTACTCTACTCTACTCTACTCTACTCTACTCTACTCTACTCTACTCTACTCTACTCTACTCTACTCTACTCTACTCTACTCTACTCTACTCTACTCTACTCTACTCTACTCTACTCTACTCTACTCTACTCTACTCTACTCTACTCTACTCTACTCTACTCTACTCTACTCTACTCTACTCTACTCCGCTCCGCTCTACTCCGCTCTGCTCCGCTCTGCTCCGCTCTGCTCCGCTCTGCTCCGCTCTGCTCCGCTCTGCTCCGCTCCGCTCCGCTCCGCTCCGCTCGGCTCGGCTCCGCTCCGCTCTCTCTGCTCTGCTCCGCTCCGCTCTGCTCTGCTCTACTCCGCTCTGTTCTGCTCTGCCCTGCCCTGCCCGACGCTACCCACCCACTCCACTTTACTCTACTTCACTCTATTTTACAGGATGTCCACCAAGTCAATACTTACGCTGATGAGATGGAGCTTTTTACGCTGGTTTCACGAAAATTTAAAAAGATATTTTCTAAACAAGAACAACTGAGAAACTTTCCTGTGTACGACGCTCTCGTCGAGGTGTGTAATGATGTTGTGTTTGGTGGTGCCAAATGGTCTTCTCCTTCTCTTCCTCCTCCTCCTTCTTATCTTCTTCCTTCTAGATTATATTCTTCCTTCTTCTTATCTTTCTTCTTCTCCTCTCTTCTCCTTTTTCTTTTCACTTTTCTTCTTTTCATTGTTTTTCTTTCTCTTCCTTTTTCTCTTCGTTCCCTATTTTCTCCTCTTTTTTTTCTCGTTATTTCCTTCTTTCTCCTCTTTCTTTTCTTCTTCTGTTAATTTTCCTTCTTCTTCTCCTTCTCTTTTTCAACCTGCTTCTCCCTTCTTCCTTTTCCTTCTTTTCTTCCTCTTCCTCTTTTTCCTTTTCTTTTCTCTTTTTTCTTCTCCTTCTTTCTTGACTCCTTTTTTTCTTCCCTTTCTTCTCCTGCCTCCTCTTCCTCCTTCTCCTTCTTCTCCTTCTCATCCTCCTCCTTCACCTCCTCTTTCTCCTCCTCTTTCTCCTCCTCTTTCTCCTCCTCTTTCTCCTCCTCCTTCTTCTCCTCCTCCTTCTCCTTCTCCTCCTCCTCCTCCTCCTTCCCCTCCTTCTCCTCCTCCTTCTCCTTCTCCTCCTCCTTCTCCTCCTCCTCCTCCTTCCCCTCCTTCTCCTTCTCCTTCTCCTCCTCCTTCTCCTCCTCCTCCTTCTCCTCCTTCCCCTCCTTCTCCTCCTCCTTCTCCTCCTCCTCCTTCTTCTCCTCCTCCTTCTCCTCCTCCTCCTCCGTCTCCTCCTTCTCCTCCTCCTTTTCCTTCTCCTCCTCCTCCTCCTTCTCCTTCTCCTTCTCCTTCTCCTTCTCCTCCTCCTTCTCCTCCTTCCCCTCCTTCTCCTCCTCCTTCTCCTCCTCCTCCTTCTTCTCCTCCTTCTTCTCCTCCTCCTCCCCCTCCTCCTCCCCCTCCTCCTCCGTCTCCTCCTTCTCCTCCTCCTTCTCCTCCTCCTCCTCGTTTTCCTCCTTCTCCTCCTTTTCCTTCACTTTCCCCTTTTCTTCTTTCTCTTCCTCTCTTTCTCTTTCTTTTTCCTCTTTCATCTTCTCCTTTTTTCCCCTTCACTTTTCTCAGTTGTTGACTACAGTGTCAGACCAACTTCATGCCATATCTTTCAGTGGGAGAGCCCTGTAAACACCTTCAGTTTTCAGAAAAGCTAGCCGTCTCGGTCCTTGCTATGTTTTACATTCACCAGTTGCATTTAAATTTAACATCAAATGATATTAACCATACTATTTCTCCCCTACAGGATATAAGCGATAATAAGATTCGTAGCCAAGGAATATACCATACATTTAAGAAGGAATCGAACTGGACACCGTTTTTGTATCTAAGGTATTGTATGTTATGTGTTAGCCACACCTGTGTGTCTATTGTTAATCATTTCATGACTGCATTTGTTCTGATTTTATCGCTAGACCAGAGAAGACGGCTGACGAAGTGAAGACAATGACTAAACTGCGTCAACAGAATAACATAGATGAGGTACATATATTAAATGTTTCTCCGAAGACCGGTATTTCAAATTCAGAGTGTTTATCTCACTTATGGGTATTTTACATATTCGTAATCTTGAAGTTCTTCTAAGCAAAAATGCAATATATCTTGCCACTCCAAAATTTCACGGAATTTTTTGCTATCAAAGTTTATAAGTACTCATTGGAAGTGACATTGATAAAAGAATGAGCTTTTAGAAAGAAAGAGTTTTTACAATAGAATTACATGTCTTTCTCGTTATTTCTTGTATTTTAATACGAAGAAAGAGAATTACAGTAAGTGCAAAACGGATGCATAGTGTTATTATAAACACTGTTTCTTTCCAAAAGCTCACTCCTTTTTCGACATCCTTTCCAATAATTAGTTGAAGATAAAATTTCTGAGCCAACATCGTTGCAAGATAGGTTGGACGCATCCTTGTAGTGTGTAGCATGCTGTGCAATGTTCAAGATCGTTGTGAGACAAGTTGCACGAACCATTGCACAGAATTGATTCTACTCCGTGCAACGATTGGCGCAACTTGACTTGCACAATTTTTACCATTGCACGGCATGTCACACTCTGCAATAATTCATACAACTTGGTTTGCAGCAATACATGCTGTTGCCAGACAAGTTGTGAGGGTTACATTCTGGAGGCAAGGACTTCCAGGGAGATATGATAGACCATAGTTAATTTAGACATTGTTTTTGTTTCGTTCCCCGCAGGAACGAAACTGTTACTGTATTAGCTTTCCATTGACATCACAAAAGAAACTGTCATCACAGATGAAAATCGTCCAATCGTAGTGCAGTGTTGTTGACATAACTTCGATCTTATCCAATGAAATCAAAATTCCGCATAAAAGATTTAGTTGGAGGCGTGGTTAAACGCCAAAACGAAGTGAAAATATTGCTGATCTAGAGTAATTTGAAGACGTAAACAATCCCATGCGAAGCGAATCATCAATCTTGTACTGTAGAAAGTAGGAACTTTCCCCTCGTTGAACTCGAGAATGCATTCGTTATGTATGGCAACTGCGCGTTCCAAAAGGTCAGTCGCACTGTTTCACGCGTGTCTAATAATTTTAAAATATAGCTATTTTATGAACAATGTCAATAGTTTGAGGCTAGAAGTTCGTTAAAAATGGATTATTCTGATTCGAGAATTAAACTATGACCTATGACGACGAAAATGATGATAGTCCGTTGTTGACCTAATTTATATTGATCCTTTTGGCCTTGGAAATTTATGGATTTGCTATTGGCGATTATTCAATAAATACCGCGGTGTCATAAATAAATCAGCTGCATGAAATTCAAATGCGACGTGCTAGCGTCTCGCAATTTTCCCGAGAAAGCAATTATTTTGGTAACGTTTTATTTTCCTCCTATAGACGGTCAGAAGAGTATTGCTACTGAATAGAAGATTTACGTTGCCAAAATAATTGCGTTCTCACGAAAATCGCGAGACCGCTAGCACGTCACATTTAAATTCAGTCGAATTTATGCGACTGCGAATAACCTGAAATAATCAATAGAGCCTACCCTCTGGACTGCGGAGAGAGTAATCTGTCACGGTCAGACGGTACAACGTCTGAAACGTGTGTTCGTTTTATTAGACGAAGCTTAAATTATTTTTTTGTAGTTTTATTATAATCTTCTCGCTTCAGCATATTTCTAGTTTGTTTATATGCAAAACAAAAATCGTCTGAATTAAATTTATCGTATGAAACGCAGGCGCGTGGTAAAAATTGTCGCGCCAGTCTACATGGGGGAAATAATTAGTTGAGCTAAAATTCGTCATTGCTGTTGAAACAGCCCCTCATAAACGACTGACCGGAACGAAATAGCTATTTCTTTTAAGAAATAGTTTCTTGTTGGTTTAGATTTTGAAAACTCATGCGACGTTTCTTCACATCCAGGACCCACAGGTGAATTAATGAGATACTTTGTTGATGAATGCTTTTTTAAAATGACTTAGTTTTCTTTCTCCACCTCCTCTTCCTTTTTTCTCCTCCTCTTCCTCCTCCTCCTTCTTCTACTTCTTCTTCTCCTCCTTCTCCTCCTTCTCCTTCTTCTTCTTCTTCTTCTTCTTCTTCTTCTTCTTCTTCTTCTTCTTCTCCCTCTTCTTCTTCTTCTTCTTCTCCTTCTCCTTCTCCTCCTCCTCCTTCTTCTTCTTCTTCTTCTTCTTCTTCTACTTCTTCTTCTTCTTCTTCTTCTTCTTCTTCTTCTTCTTCTTCTTCCACTTCTTCTTCTTCTTCTTCTCCTTCTTCTCCTCCTCGTTCTCCTTCTTCTCCTTTTCCTTCTCCTCCTTCTCCTTCTCCTTCTCCTTCTCCTTCTTCTTCTTCTTCTTCTTCTTCTTCTTCTTCTTCTTCTTCTTCTTCTTCTTCTTCTTCTTCTTCTTCTTCTTCTTCTTCTTCTTCTTCTTCTTCTTCTTCTTCTTCTTCTTCTTCTTCTTCTTCTCCTTTTCCTCCTCCTCCTTCTTTTCCTTCTCCTCCTTCTCCTTCTCCTCCTTCTCCTCCTTCTCCTTCTCCTCCTTCTCCTTCTCCTTCCCCTTCTTCTCCTTCTCCTTCCCCTTTTCCTTCTCCTTCCCCTTCTCCTCCTTCTCCTTCTCCTTCTATGGCGTTGTTGTTTTTTCTTTCGTTGTTCCCCTCTTTCTCCTTTTCTTTCAGTCGCTCCGTTTTTTCTCCTAATTCCTACTCTTTCTTCCATTTTTCTAAAGCGTGTCCTTGGTGCTTTGCGTGAGCATGCTAAAGCTGTTGTTGAACCTCCTGTACCGCAACCAGTCTCCGTCACAACACACAAAACCAACTACGACACCGCAGCTGTGTGGAAAAAAATATTTTCTCAAACCATGTTAAGGTCAGTACACATCTAAGGGCCTGTTTATATGATCCCGGTATACCGAGATGTCCCCGTGTACCGGGATCTCGGTTTGTATATTTGATCGCTTCGGATTCTTTTGTTCTCCGAGGGAATGTGAACCTCGTATTTCCCTCATCGCTCATGCAAGAGGGAAATTTATCCTTTGTCTTCTAATTTTCCCGTGCATGTTGATGAGGGAAAATTAGAAGACAAAGAAATCCTTTGTCTTCTTCTAAATTTTCCGCTTGCATATATTTTCCCTCATCAACATGCACGGGAAAATTAGATGCAACTTCTCTGATCAACCGTGTAAATTTCCTGTCGGTAAAATTCTCAAAGTTTTCCTCGGCGATCATAATCATTACAAACTAATAACATGACTTTTCGGGAAATTAGCGATTAAATTTCCCCTTTGCCTCGGGAAGATTTGTAACAAATCTTCCCTCAGCGGCGGGGAAATTTAATCGCTAATTTCCCTCTAGTCATGTTATTACTTATAATTATTTTCCAAATTACGTTTATATGGAGACTCGGTTGAAGCAACCGGGATCCCGGTCAGGTGGGACAAACGTTTGTCCATATAAACACAATATCCAGGTAGACCGGGTTGAAGTTTACTGAACTGCAATGTTTGTAACTTTGAATATTACGGTCAGAATTTCGTCCAAACGGTCAGGTCTAACACTGTAGGATTAGGGTGAGTTTTTGCTTTTTTGCTCCATTTCCTTAAATTCCTGCGCTTTTTGACCCAGGATGAAATTCATCCCGATCAACCGGGACATCCCGGTATACCGGGATCATATAGACAGGCCCTTGTTTCGAGCGAAGGCCCTTCGTCAGAGAGAAACGTGGGCCTGACGAAGGGCCTTCGCTCGAAACGTTAGACTCCTACGTTCTCTGTTTCGGCAGTATATCTAACCTTACTATATTTCGATTGTTGTTCTACACTGCGTGCGCAGCACGCCACTTTTATTAAATAAACTAAATAAACTAGTAAATAAATATACTAACTACAAAGTCAAATCTTAGCTACAAGTAATAACAGCAAAATACTAACTAAACTAAATATGTTAATAACAACAAGAAACAGGGTACCTAAGGCTATGGGAACAGTTACATTTTAAGCAGATTGTTTTAAATGTACGAGGGTTTTCACAGTAGTTTCCAAAGATGAGAAATAATAATTAAGCATAACGGATTTAAACAAAGGAAGGTTGTCCATAGTGACGTTAAGTTCATTTGCTAAAGTATTCCATACAGGGGCGCACATTTGAAACTTTTTTGGGGGGATGCTTTTCGTTCTGGGACCGACTTTTTTTCAGTAGTGTCGAAGCTATGCACCTTCCCGGTTTGGGGGCATGCCCCTCAAGAAAATTTTGAAATTTGGATGCCCTGAAACACCATTCCCAGCACGCTCAGGCGAATATTTCGGTCAAAAAGGCACGGTAAAGTGATTGTAATTTTACGCTTTTTTCCCCATGAAAAACTGACATATTTACCGAGCTACACCTCCTCCACAGCAGGGGTGCAACTAGAAAATTTCGAGGGCAGGGGTTGAACGCAAAAAAAGGGCAAATTCGTTCAGTATTCTAGACAATTTGGGATACTAGATATCCTCGTTATGCTTCTTCGAGAACACTCAACAACCACAACAACAATCAGTGCCGTAGCAAGGTGTCAAAAAGTGGGGGAGGTGGACAGTAGTAGCAAATAGTGACAGCATTTGTAGGGGGGTCCGGGGGCCCTCCCCCGGAAATTTTTGAAATCTAGAACCTCGGAAACACCATTTGCAGCAATTTGAGCGAACTTTTTCATCTAATTCGACAACGAGTATAGTTGAAATTTTACTGTAAAAACGAAGAAATTATCACACCAACATACCCTACAGGTTGCCAAAATCCAGCTCTATCTCTATAATTGGTTCATTTTCACCATGGGATTCGAAAGCTGAGCCCACAAATTAAGAAAAGCGGTTGTTTTTAGGAAAAACTTGGTGTATCATATTACAAACTGGGTACGAGATTGAAGCCGAACTAGATGCCTCTGATGAGTCTCACCAGATTTGCGGAGAATTGTATTGCGTACTACAACAGACGATTAATTATTTGTTTATCTAATGTCTAACCTAGTATTAGAGCTCTCACAAAAAGGGCAGGAGTTGCAACCCCAACCCCCCCCCCCCCCCCCCCTAGTTGCGCCCATCCACAGGCATTTATTTCCCAGCTTCTTTCTTTCATAAGGGGGTGCAAATAAATTAAAAACATCTGCGGAGGAGGTAGCGTACCGAGTTAAAGCTCAAGAAATCCCATACTACCTACTCAAATTAAATTTATCATGCTCGTATGAATCAACGTGGACAAATTAGGTTTAAAATTAAATATTTGGAAACTTTGTCAAAGTTATTTTGAATTTCCGTGAGCCAACACTATGGAGTACAGCCCTAAAACAAGTACTTTCTTAGGAATATGGAAACAGACTTCTATCGGGATACGAAAAATCCCGATTGAAGACCCCAGATCTATAAAATCGGGATTTTTCTTCAGTATCGCCGATCGAGGTCGCGTCGGGATTCGGGATTTTGAAGCAAAATCGGATAAATACCCGAGGAAATCGGAATGGTTGGATACTCTGGATCAGTCTATTTGATAAGTTTAACGACCATCTCTCCTTAAACTCATTTCCTCATGATCACGTTCCCAAAACCATCACACCGGACTGTCAAGACGGACCGAAAAGGTAGTCGGATCGACAATTCGGGACCGACTTTTTCAACCGATTCTCAATTATTGGGGGGGGGGGGGGGTGTCACACACCCCCACACCCCCCCTAATGTGCGCCCCTGATTCCATATTCTAATTGATCTTACAAAGAAAGATTTCTGGTATGTTGATGTTTTACATTTAGGAACGTCAAATTTTTTAATGTTAGCATTATTGGAGGATGATCTAGTTAGTCTGGTATTTCGGACAAATACTGGTAAAGTGGAGGAATTTAAAGTCACTAAGCCGCTTATTATCTTAAAGAATAGTACCATATCTAAAAATTCATGCCAGTAAGAAATAGGAAGTAAAGACAGAGATTGCAACCTAGATTTAGAACTATCAGTACAAGAAAA
>OZ036004.1:1939373-1941873 GCA_964035015.1 Corallium rubrum
GATGAGGATGGTGCGATGGATGTGTGGTGTATCGCTAAAGGATAGAGTGCCGAGTGTGGAGTTGAGGGAAAGAATGGGGATTGAGTTGGTGTCTGATGTCATAAAGCGGAACCGCGGCTGAGATGCTTGGGACATGTGCTGCAGAAAGACGATGGTGACTGGGTGAAGAAAAGCATGTCGCTCGAGGTGGAAGGTACAAGAGGACGAGGAAGGCTGAGGATGACATGGAGTCAGATGGTGGAAAGGGATATGAGAGAGTGTGGGTTGAAAAGGGAGGATGCTCTGGAGAGAGAGACGTGGAGGAAACTGCTATGGGGAGCCGCCGGCCAACCCCCGCGTAAGCGGGGAAAACGGCCGTGAAACGATTGTGTTTTTTGGGGGGTTTTTTATTAAATTTATTTGAGAAAAAAAGTTGCATAATGATTTAGTGAAAAACGTGTATATCTTTGCAATTATTTAACGAAATTACTTGAAATTAAGTCTGCTCATTTTATGTAATTCTAATGGCATTTTCTCTTTTTTAGGAACTTAGAAACGGATTTATTACTTGTGGCTACACGTTTTGTTGAAAAAGACAAGGAACTGAGACACCGAAAAACGTCAAAAAATACCAACAATCCAAAGGTGAAGAATTATACAATTGAGAAGCGAAAGAAAATAATTTTCTAGTAACTTAAAGTCCCTATGAAACGACAATTAAGTTTGTCTTATTTGAAAGAATACTTAAAATGATAGAGAAACATATTTTGCAGTTTTTCGTTTCCTTGCTTCGTTCTTGAGATATTTTAGTTTATCTGATATGCAAATTAAACATTTTGACGTCACACGTGTATAATGAGTTATCGAAAAAGTTATATATCTTTGCTATTATCAAATATAATAATCACTTGAAGATCTACGTGTTTAGTGTTGTGGGCGAAACACATCCACATGCTTCATTCAAATTATTTTGGTTTGACAATAGAAAAGATATCTAACCTTCTCCGATAGCTCATTATGCACGACGTCAAAATGTTTAATTTGCATATCAAACAAACTGACATATCTCGAGAACGAAGCAAGGAAACGAAAAACTGCAAAAGATGTTACTCTATCATTTTAAGTGTTCTTTTAAAAAGACAAACTTAATTTTCGTTTGATGGGCACTTTAAAACGGCAAGGTAATAAGGACTTATTAACCGAGTGCGAGGTCTGTACGGGAAAGTATTTGCCTGAGGTTTTCGTACAGACCGAGCGACGAAGGAGCGAGGTTTGTGCGATAAAACCGAGGGCAAAAACTTTCCCGTACATACTGAGCAAACGAGGTTAATAAGGAATTTATTATATGGCTGTTGGTTCATTTTATTTTTAAGTTTCGTCTTCGGATGCTGCTTACCTTACCTGTTAACTTTTTCCTGTCGCTTCTTGGCCTTCTTTGTTTACACCAGTTCGGCTTTTATATGTCTGTTTTTAGATAAACAGCTTTAAAGAAAACCAGCAGTAATGTTCCAACACATTTTATTGTTCAGAATATTTGAATAAAGATACGTAGTAGCTAGTTCTTTTTTATTTGTATTCAAATCAATTCAGACATCTTCCCGCCAAAACTTACAGGGCCGAGAAAAAATCGTATTGACCGCTCGGTCAATATCGTAAAATCCCGACCTCTCAGGAACCAATCAGCGTGCGTCGTTTTACGTACGGACCGGAAATCAAACCCAGCCATATAATAATAGATCTTATTATATATTCAAACTTTATTCTCGTTCGTGATTGGCCAAAACGCCCCGGCTAATTCGATATTCTCCGTATCTGGAAGCTGACGCGTTATTTCAGCTGCTGACGTGATCAGCGTGCAATAATATCTTGTTTTGGATCGAACTTCGATCCAAAACAAGGTATTATTGCACGCTGTCGAACCCAAGCCCCCAGCGCGATCGGCAGCTTGCTAAAAATCCCGCCAAAACTAAATATTTTTGAAGAGTAAACAAAATGGCTTTTAACCAGTTTCCATCGTTAAACGAAGAAGAAATTTCGACGTTGCTCTCAGAGAAAGATAGTAAAAGCACGAAGAGTATAATTTTTGAATATATAATAAAACAGTTATTGGATTCAGTTTTCGCATGATATTATACACTTAATGTCTGCTCCCGGGGGAAACAGTTAGTTTTGTTTTCCCGAGAGTCTTGATATTTCCCGAGACGAAGTCGAGGGAAACATCGAGACTCGAGGGAAAACAAAACTAACTGTTTCCCGAGGGATCAGACATTAATTGTTTTGTTATATAGCTTGAGTTTCGCTGAATAATTTCGACGTTTAACAAGGGAAAGTACACAAAAGACAAACGCTAAGACTTACCAAAATATTTCGCCTGGCTCCATAATTTCACTTCAACCAAACAAATATGAGTCTCAGAACAAAAGAACAGCAATACATTTCTCCAGTTAATCTTCACACATGCTTTGAAGACCTAGAAATATTATTTTTTCGTAGCAAACAAGCTTTTGTTTATAGGATGCCG
>OZ036004.1:1946873-2074373 GCA_964035015.1 Corallium rubrum
CATGGACGTGATTGGAATTTGTCATTCGCAGCAAACGCAAAAGGATGTACGGTAGTTTTATGGTTGTCAACAGATCAGGTGTATTGCACGAAAGGTCGTGAATAGCTGAAAAGGCAGAGAAAAAGAATAGTCAGTCAGGTGGACAGGTAGGCAGGAAGAAAGATTTAGCTCTAACAGACTCGGGCTGACCTTTGTGGGCATTCTATACGTAAACTAGAAATACATGAACGCAACAACCCCTCGCCCGCTTTATATGCATTTTTTAACCCCACTCCCCTCTCCTAATTTCTGTTTTTTTTGTTGTATTAATGACACACAGATCAGAAAACATCCCAGAAAATTAGTTAGCAAGGTCAATCTGTAGTCATGTATTGACACACCGAAAGAACATGCAAAGTCAATATTAAAAACAAACAAACAACGAGATGAACCAAATGACAAATTTTCATTCAAAAATATATATAAACAGTGGCCAAGAAAAGACACAATGCCAACGTCCTATAGCGTTCAAAGACAATTCTAGACAATATATTATTTATATTAATTTTCATTTTCATTTTCAAGATTTCTTCCGTTTTACTCAGCTAAACTGGTAAATACGAATCTCCCACCGTTAAACTTTCTTCTGCTTTCGTGACCACAAACACTGCAATTCAGTTTAGTCTTTTCGGATTGTTTTTCTCGTTCGCCGTTTTCTTACTTTTTTCGTTGTTGACACATAAACTTAAGTTAAATATGACAATTGACAAGGCATCATTCAGTTCTCTTCATGATCTAAAAAGCCGTTTGTTTCAAAATTTCTTCATCGTTCCCTCTCGATCGAGTTATGTAGAATACACCAGAGCAAAATTTTTTACTGGCTTTGAACAGTTTCAGGACACATCCTTCTTCTTTCAGTTACATTTCGGTCGGCATCGTTTTCGGTCTTTATCGTATTAATTTTTAGGCTTTTTTCAGTGGTTTTAAGTCGTATTTATTGTTGTCTTTTTCTCGCTGCCACATCTCTTGTTAGCCTTCTTTCCTTCTTTCTTTGGTCTTTTTCCATAGTAATATTAATGTACATTTTAGCATGAGCTGAAACCATTTTTTCTGGCAAAGATTTCTTTCGTCATGATCGTTGAAAAACTATTTCGTAATCCAACCGAACTTATAAATTATAATTTGCTGACGTAAATTTAAGTAATCCCCGAGCCCGGGCGTAGGGCCGAAGGCCCGGAGCCCGGGTGAGGGTGCTAATCTCGACACGCGTGGAGTTCACTTACACGCGAAATTACACGCAAGTGGGAAAGAAATTCTGCGAGATGTTTATATATATATATGTATGTCAACAAATCCGCAACTTTCGCGGCTCAAGCGAAACAAAATCTTTGTCAGAAAAATTGGTTTACAAATGCCCGAAAAAGGAAAGCCAAGAAGAGATGTTGCAGTGGGATGAACCAAACAATGTTAAACACGACTAGAAACCATTGAAAAAGCATGAAAAATTGCGATAAATTAAGATCGGAAAAGATGCCGCCAAATGTGACTGAAAAAAACAAAAAGATGTTTCTTCGTGTGTCTGTTCAAAGCCAGCAAAAGACTTATGCACTGGTATATCTTGGCTCGAGAGAAAACAGTGAATTGAAAGGAACATCATCACAAACAGCTTTTCACATTTTGAAGAGAATTGATTGCTTTTTGCTAACGAAAAAAACACGGAAACCAAGCGCCGTAGCCGGTCTGGCAGTGTTTGCAGCATCTGAGAAGAGCCAAAAGAAAATTTAACGGTAAGCAGTGATTCGTATTTAACTTTCCAGCCGTTTCTTTAGCTGATTAGAGTCGGTATATATCCGAAACCTTTTCAGTATTAAATAAACTCAGTTAAAACAGCAAAAATCTTGTCAAATAATATACATTTTCCCAGGCGTTTTTTTCCATGGTTCGAGTAAAACTTTGCATTAAGTTATAGTTCTTCCCTGGTTAGTTTTTCCTCTCTTATACCTATAGTTTTAGGCTGTTACCCACGTTTTTTTCTGTTCTGATGTTTTTCTTTGAGGTTCAACATTATATTTGGAACATGAGGAATCATATTATTAAAACAGTTTAATAGGCACCTTGATATAAGCGTCTGTAATTATTGTTTGTTTTTGCTATCAGTTTCTGGTGCTATTAAGTTAGGTCGTGACACAAGTTTTTCCTCAGCCACTGCTTTATTATTTTGGAATAAAACATTGCTTTGGAAATTGGTCAATAATAGAAAAATTACATTCATAAAAGTGATGAAACAGGATGTAAAGGAGGCCAGGAGGGCAAGGGTGTTTATATTTGTATAAAAAAACAGATCAGGTGCTTATTTTAATCGAGGGAGGGAGGGGGGGGGGGGGGGATTATGTATATTTAATGTGTTAAAAGCGGGCGAGGGGGTTGCGTTTATGTATTTCTAGTTTGAATAATTTAACAGGTTAGTTACCAGTACCCTGCTATTCGAACTGCGCAAGTTGTGGATTTGAAAATATATATATATATATATATATATATATATATATATATATATATATATATATATATATATATATATAAATAAACAGGTTTTAGAAATACTTTCGGCTTTTCATCTCGCGTGTAAAGTGGACTCCACGCACGTCGAGATTAGCACTCTCACCGGGCTCCGGGCCTTCGGCCCTCCGCCCGGGCTCAGGGATAAAGTGTTTTCAGCTTGAAGTTGTTAAAGTGCTTGATAATATAAAAATATAGAAAATTCTGATATTCGTACATATGTTCATTTAATATTTACGTCTTTGGAAAACGCTTTATTTTTCAGTTCAAAGTTGATAGCTAGGGTCGTGAAACGTCAACACAATAACGCGCCACAACAACTATTTGACGTCACACGGTGGATCATTATCATAAATTTGTTTAGTCTCGATCCACCTTGTGACGTCACAGGTATTGTTACTCGTCTCAGTCGTTGCTTTCATTTCGCCTTAAGAAATGCTACAGTTTGGCAAGTTTAAATAAAAAAATAAAGCACTTTCTAAACACGTAAAAATAAAGTGAGCATATGTAGCAACAGCGATTTCTATATTTTTATATTAAGAAATAAAGAAATTAGCGAAAATTACATTTCATAAGCATTTTAAAGTGTCTATGAAGTGAAAAATACGTTGGTATTTTTGTTGTTTTATTGTACAGAGGAGCATGACAGGAGCACTCACTGAAATTTTCAAGAGAATCTGATGCGTAGTTTTCGCGCTATCAATTCTCAAAATTTGGCGTGGATAGTTTGTTTTGGGAAAATTTGGGCTTCTTGGTAACAATGCCTTATGACGTACGCAGATGGATCATTAATAGTGAAATCTATTGTTCTTATGCATAGTTGTCCATCTGCGTACGTCATAAGCATTGTTACCGAAAGCCCAATTTTTCTCCAAGAACGAACTATCCACGGCAAACTTTGAGAGTTAGTAGCGCGAAAACTACGCATCAGATTCTCTTGAAATTTTCAGTGAGTGCTCCTGCCATGCTCCTCTGTACAATAAAATAAAATGCCAACGAATTTTTAATTTCATAGACACTTTAAAGTTTCAGTTGTTTTTTTTGCTGTACAACTATAGTTAAACTCAAGCAACTATAGTTGAGCTCCAGACGGGACTCGAACCCACCACCTTAGCGCGTCTGGCTAGTATTCGGAAGGTTGTGAAAGTCCCGTCTGGAGTTCAGAGGTTTCTGAATTTAACTACTTATGACAGTTTCTTTTTGCATAGATTTTGGTAAAATTCCCAAATATCACTTGTAGTACAAATCCCCAATTGTACTCGCTATCATATGATTACCTATATAGTGATGCTTTTTGGTTATTTTACGCTATGGATCAAAATTGGCGAACATTAATTACCACGTGCAAAAATTAATGCTGAGAAAAAGTGCCCTTTTTATATGGCTGCCCCCGCCGCCTTAAGTAGTTTCCGGTATCCCTGGTCCCCTGCGCGCTCGACTCGCTACAAGAAACCCTGGGAAGCCACAGAGTTGCCTGTGGAGGAGGTTCATCTTTGCCTTAGGTATATCACAAAAAATATAATGCTCGGCTTACGGCCTCTGGCAGTTTCTGAGACCTCGGACAAATATTATACCAGTACAGACATCCCGACCGGTAAATAGCATATACCAATTTTAATATTAAGCAAAATTATTATTTCTGTGATGCGTTCTCCTCCAGGAACGAAAACGTCAAGTAAATAGTTTCCCATGCAGACCTCACACTCGGCTATTATTAAGCCTTTAAGAGGATAATTTTTCTCTGTCACGTATTTTCGGTGAAAAGCGCTCAAAATTCCTAGAACTTGTTGGCGTAGCACTCAAAATCTCTTTATTTCAGCCATAGTCCCTAGAATTATATTGTCTGGAGACGCGGCGAACATCAAAGCGGTTAACAATGAGCTACAATTTAGGTTGAGGGTGGCAAATAAGGTGCACAATCTTTTGTTTTACGTTGATTAATATTTATAAAGCAACGCTGCTATTGGTTGATTGCTTCATTATACCAAAAATACAATGTGTTCAGCAAGCGTTAAGGTGAAATAAGGTGCACAAATGTGAACAAAAACCTAGAACAAAGGCTTTGGCCGCGTTTCCAGACAATATATTTCTAGGGACTATGTTTCAGCATTATTGTGCAGTTTATAGAATCAACAAACTTTGTACGAACATTTGGGCGTTGGGAAACATATCAAAATTTAAAAAAATCATAGATACGCTAACAAAAATTTTGAATTCGCCAAAATTTGCTCGTGTTTAAACAGCATTTTCTTTTTGGCTTACCACTCAAAATTTCTTTATTTTAGCATTATTATGTAGCTTATACGGTCAAGTTTGGGATTGAGATGCATCAAAAGATAAAAATATTCTATAATTATGAATGTACATATAATCAGTAGAAATTAGTTTTGAGCGTATAGAGGAATACTTTTCATTAGAGAGCTTAAGCAAATACAACGCGAACGTCAAGGACAACGTCCTTAATACAGTATAGAATTTTCCTCACATAACAAAGAAAATGAATAATTTGTAGTCCCAAGAGTAATCTTAACGCCGTTCCCGTTCTACGTACAACGTTATTCAGATCATTTTCATCCCTAATGTCAAGGGAAGGAAGATGCGAAGATAATTCGTGTAGCTCAAAGATGTATGTTCTATTTTTTATATGCGATAGTTTTGGATAGAGTATAAAGTGAAAAGGTGGTGCCGAGACTACTGGTATTAAGCGATTATTGTAGTTGAGCCAAAAAAAGAAAAAAATATTGAGATTTATGCACTGTTATACACATCTATTTCGTAATCGTCAGATCAAGACTCCACTTTTGTATGAATTTTAGTTATTCGCCGAAGTTTTCGTCGAGGATCCGTTGTTCGTTTGCGAGGTTGGTCAATCTCAGCTCAGTGCTTTGGAGTCGAAATCTGGAGGACGACGATCAGTGAAAGAACGACAACAATCTTTAATTAAAACCTGGTGTGACCTTCTGGAAGTAAGTTTTGGATGTCCTTAAAGTGGCTATGAAACTCGTTTCATTTTTGTTGTTTTAATAAACAGAGGAGCATTCACTAAAATATTCTTGTTTAGGTCCTAACGCTCCGCCATCGCTTGATCACCACAGCTCAGGAAACCGAAGTTCTTATGAAGGTAAGAATACTCCACTTGATATCCATTGGTAATCAGGCTTGGTGCTTGTTTATATTGAGGCGAGTGTGGGTGGGTGGGTGGGTGTATGTGGGTGGAATGGATCGATATGGTTAGATAGATAAATGGGTGGGTGGGTGAATGGATGTGGGTGGATGTGCGTATGTGTGGGTGGAGAGGTGGGTGTGGGTGGTTGCATGGGTGTGTTGGTGTGTGTGTATGGTTGCGTTGGTGGATGGATGACGAATAAATAACTATGTGTGGGTGGGTGGATGAATGGGTTGATACTTGGATAGATGGGTGTGTTTGCGTGGGTTGGCGGATAATAGATGAATGTGTGTGTGTGGGGGGGGGGGGGGGGGGGGTTTAGGTGGCGGCGTGAGTGAATGGATAGGTGGGTTGGTATGTGTGTGGGATGGATGGGTGGGTGCATGGGTGGGTTTATGAATGGATGGGTGGATAAGTGGGTCTGGGTGGGTGGGTGGGTGGATGTATGGGTGGATGGAATGATGTTTCGATTGATGGATGGATAGATAGATGGTTGGATAAAATATAATCATACTTGTACTTGTTAGATGTACAAACGGAAATCCAAAGAGTTTGGTTTTGACGAACATCATGCTTACCTTCGAGCTGTCTCGTTTGATTTCGCTCAAATGAAAGCAGAAGCTGAGCTTCATCGTATTACCATAGATAGCGTGATGGATGACGATGGTCGAATTGATAGGTAAAGTAGGAGCTGAATCCAGTTTTACTAGCATTTTTCATTGGTTTTATTCTCATTATTTTTCTCCTCCTCTCCTTCTTTCTCCTTTTCATTCTTTTCTTTTTTCTTTACTCTCTCCTTCTTTCCCTCCTTCGCCCTCTCCTTTTCTTTTTTCCTCCTCTTCTCTTTCTCCTTCTCTTTCTTCTCTTTTTTATTTCTCTTTTTTATTTCTCTTTTTCGGTGTTTTTCTTCTGAATGAATAACTTTATTTAAGGTGGCTCCATACAGTTTCTTAAAAAATGGAAAATACAAGTTTGAGAGTTCAAAACACGTGCATAAATAATTTGGAAAGAGAATAAACTAAATGTTATGCATAATTAAAAAGTCTGACAATCAAAAATTGTTACCAAATAAATAGCAACAGTTGTTGCTATGGCAACAATGACGTTTTAAAATGGCTGCCAATTACCCTTCAAACTAATTTAATTCGAAAAAACTTTGGTGACCCCCAACTTTTTTTTCATTAAACCTTTTCTTGAAGTACGAGTAATCAATAGGCCCATTTTAGAAAAATTCTGTAGAACGCATAATTTTTTTTCCGGAAAAATCATGTTTGTTCATTTTTAAAAAATTTGGTTCTACAGAATTTTTTAAAAATCGACCTAGTGATTATTCATACTTCAAGAAAAGTTTTAATGAAAAAACAATTGGGGGTCACCAAAGTTTTTTTCGAATTAAATTAGTTTGAAGGGTAATAGTCAGCCATTTTGAAACGTCATTGTTGCCATAGCAACAACTGCTAACAGTTTTTGATTGTCAGACTGTTTAACTATTGATTACATTTAGTTTTATTCTTTTCCCGAATTGTTTATACACGTGTTTTGGACTCTCAAACTTGTATTTTCCATTTTTCAAGAAACTGTATGGAGCCACCTTAAGTGTCAATGTATTTAGCTATGTACAGCTAATTGGGGACACTATTTATAAGTTTTAAACTAAAATAGGATTTATACTACTAGATCAAAATTTACAATAATTTACCCATTAAAACTACTAAGAATATTTCTTAAAATACACCTATATACAATATGATAAATAAAAAATAAATAGATCAATATAAATAAAATAACAATAAAAATTAAGTTGAACATAAAATATAATTTCTGCAGTTTCTTTCTCCTCTTTTTCCTCCATGTCCTCCTTTTCTTCCTTCTCCTCCTCTTTCTTTTTCTTTCTCTTTTTCTTTTCTTCTCTTTCCTTTTCCTCCTTATTTTATTTCTCCTCTTCTTTTTCTCCTCTTCTTCTTCATCCTTCTTTTCTTCCTCTTCCTACTCCTCTACTTTATTTTTTGCTAATTTTACAATTACTATTTATGATAATCTCACATGTGTCGATTATTGTGAAACGCATTAGAATTTCCTGCTCTATTTTTGTAGGGAAATAGGATTATTCTTTTACATAATAAACATAATAACATGGATGCTTGGAAATATGAAATTTATTTCTTGTGTTGACCAAGATATCTCACTCGTTTGTTTTGCTCACTCGTAAGATATCCTATTATATTCTATTCTAATTCGCTCCCCGCTCAACCAAATATAAATCCTTTATGTAATGTTTACAACACAAGCTTATAGGAGTGTGTCCACACGACGATGCGCGCGTGTCTTTTATTCACTTAAATTAATCAAAATACAGGATACAGATGTTATTATAGGATGACTTACAACACTAGTTACAACGGTGAATATAATCGACATAATCTGTTAGTATTAACCATTTATAATTGTTCTAATGATATTATAGGCGAACAATCCAAAACAATAGGTGGGTGTGTTCCCGTCTAGTCAACAGTAAGCGGTAGTTCTGATTTATTTTTTTTTTAACCTGGAAGCTGGATGGACCTAGATTAATAGAAAAATTATTTACTTATAATCAGAATAGTGCCAGGTATCGGACCTACTTATCTGTCGTTGGGTATTTAATTTTATCAGACACACGACGCGTAGGGCGTTGGACGCGGCGAATGGAAACCGATCTTCTCTTCAGCCTTATATAATTAGCGTGTCGCTAATCATGCGTAACCTCTTTACACAACACTTGCATTCCTGGCGCACTCCATGCGCCAATTATGTAACCCATAACAAATACATTAGTCAACACTCAAATGTCATATTTCCGCACGTTCCTGTATTATTTCTCTATGTAATCATTACTTTTATTATAACTGTTACAGTTACTCAGTTATCTTGTACAATCAGAACAAATCATTTTTTGTCTTAGATACACTCCTGGATCAATTCCTCTGGCAATTCAAGAACTAGATGAGAAGCATGTTGGTAGTATTAACTTTAGAACAAGAGACGGACTCATGCAGGTACTGTATACCAACAAATTGTCTAAAAGTTCTTCACTTAATTGAAGTACGTTGGTTCTTGAGGTTTTCATAAAATTGTCACAAGCAACCAATCAGATGCATAGTTTCAAAATTTACCCCTAGGCTTTTGATTGCATTGGCACAATTAATCAACTGACACCACCCACCACCCATCGATCTATCTATCGACTACCCATATCCACCCATTCACCTATCCATCCATCGCTCTACTATCCATCCATTTACGCACATACCCAACCACTTACCCATTTATCCATCAACCTACCCAAGGTTGTTTACCTAACCACCCATACATCTAACTATCAATTTATTTACACATACCCATCCACTCACCCACTCATATACCGAACCACCTACCCACCCATTAACCCACCCATTCGTTCGTTATTAACCATTTTCCCATCCATCCATCCATCCATCCATCCATCCATCCACCATCCATCCATCCATCCATCCATCCATCCATCCATCTATTTAGCATTCATTCATTCATTCATTCATTCATTCATTCATTCATTCATTCATTCATTCATTCATTCATTCATTCATTCATTCATTCATTCATTCATACCCACGTAATTTGGCTAGAAGGAAAAAAGGAATTTTAAAAGTGCTTTGATGCTAAGCAGTACACTACATAAACTGTAAAACAAAGTAACGTAAAATTTACGGCGTATTTTGTGTTTTTTTTCTAGCTTGTTTGTGGAGTTGGAATTGAAAAATTGAAGGTTATTCTAACAAGTCAGGTATGATTAAGTGTTTTGAAATATATAAATTAAGTATTGTATATATATTAACTACTTAATAACCGAGAGTGAGGTCTTTACGGTATAATATTAAACCGAGGTCTTGCTGTATTGACCGAGCGATAGCGAGGTTAATACGTTCAAGGCCGAGGTTTAATATTTTACCGTGAAGACCGAACGGTCGAGGTTATTAAGTAGTTTATTATATGGCAGTTTTTATTACAAAATCAATCTTGTATTTCTTGGTCTTTTCTTCCTTGAACTTCCTCAAATCACCAAACTAGCGTAACAATTTTCATAATGCCCGCGGGCATTACGGAGAAATCTCGCCACGTCAGTAACCAATCACAGCGCGTGATTTTACCGGAAGTAAAACGTTTCATTTTGTAATCTGTTTGCTGAATATAAATACGGATGTGTTATTTAGATATGGACATAGTGAACGATGTGAATATGAATATGGATAATTAACATGGATATTGTACTATATGGATATGTTAATATGAAGTATTTTTTATAGGTCGTCCATAAAAACTTGCTCATGGCAGCAGTAACTCTTAGTGGGGAGTGTTTGAACGCCTTGAACAGGGAGAGACGATTAGGGACAATTATGGATAAGAATGTACCCGGCAGGTAATTATTAGTTGGTTGGTTAGATGATGGGTTGGTTAGTAGGTTCATTGGTAGGTTGGTTGGCTTGTTAGTTTGTTTATTGTTTAATTGGTGGTTGGTTGGTTGGTTGGTTGGTTGGTTGGTTGGTTGGTTGGTTGGTTGGTTGGTTGGTTGGGTTGGTGGTTTGGTTGGTTGGTTGGTTGGTTGGGTGGGTGGGTGGTTGGGTGGTTGGTTGGTTGGTTGGTTGGTTGGTTGGTTGGTTGGTTGGTTGGTTGGTTGGTGGTTTGGTTGGTTGGTTGGTTGGTTGGTTGGTTGGTTGGTTGGTTGGTTGGTTGGTTAGATGGTTGGTTGGTTGGTTGGGTGGTTGATCGGTTGATTGGTTGGGTGGTTGGGTGGTTGAGTGGTTGAGTGGTTGATTGGTTGGTTGGTTAGATGGTTGGTTGGTTGGTTGGTTGGTTGGGTGGTTGGGTGGTTGATTGGTTGGTTGGTTGGTTAGACGGTTGGTTGGTTGGTTGGTTGGGTGGTTGGGTGGTTGATTGGTTGATTGGTTGGGTGGTTGGGTGGTTGGGTGGTTTGTTGGTTGGTCGGTTGGTTGGTTGGTTGGTTGGTTGGTTGGTTGGTTGGTTGGTTGGTTGGTTGGTTGGGTGGGTGGTTGGTTGGTTGGTTGGTTGGTTGGTTGGTTGGTTGGTTGGTTGGTTGGTTGGTTGGGTGGTTGGTTGGTTTGTTGGTTGGTCGGTTTATTGATTGATCGGTTGTTTGTTGGTTGACTACCTCAATTATTATTTGCCTAAAAATTCTACTCCACTCTTCTTATTTCAGTGGAATATCAAATCTTAAAGTACCAGCGGTCTCGACCATGGATCTACTCGACCCAGACAGTCATGAAAGTTCAGGGACAGTGAGTCCCACTCAGCTATCGACATTTACTCCACAGATTAAGCGCGAAAGAAATTACGTGCCAAAAATGGCGTTTGTCTCGGTGCAACTTGAGAAGGTGAATTACGAAGATAGTTACCCTTGGAAGGCGAGCTACACATGTAAAAATTCGCATGCTGTTACAGACCTGCAAACAAGTTGTTACAGGCTGTTTTGACAGGCTGTCATCATATGTTTGCAGTCTGGTTGACCCAGGTTCTTGCCAAGTCTGCAACAGGTTGTTGGCAACTTCTGACGAGGTTGATGGCTCCAACAGGCCTGTGACAAGTTATTCCAACAACCTGTTACCTTGCTGCAACTATGCTGGCACATTGATCTCTATATAAACTGGATAGGCCATTCCTTATGGCCAGCAGTCAAACATTTCGTGGCAGTCGCCGCCATCTTACGTAGTGGAACATATGACGCATTGCGGCCTTAGAACTTGTTCCCAATCCTAAAGTTGACTGGCATAAGCAATCTTGACGTCAGCACGGTCAGATTATCCCGGGGTAGAAATATTATGTGTTATATTATAATATTATGTGTGCAGTGCCGGGGGAGTCGGAAAAGCCGTAAAGCAGACAACAGATGCCGGTTCGTTTAGTTTTCACTGTTTAACAACAAATACAATCAAAAGACGGCAAGTACACAACACCAGATATTGTTAAGGCATTAAGATTACTATAAAAGGTACAATTTAAGACTTGAAATTGAATTCTTCGTAGATTTTATAGTCTGTTTTTCAGTTTATATTATCGTGAAGTTTCGTCGTTGTCGGCACTGAAGAAAAACAACGAAATTTAAAGGTCTTATAATACAAGAAATTAACGTCTTAAACCTTACTAGGTACTTCTTGTGTCCTTACATTCGTTTAAATTTTCTTAAAATAACTCTTTTTGTCTGTTTTCAATCTACGAAAGCTATGAACTTCAGTGGCAGCCATCTTGGGTCATCATACAACTGGCACGAAATGGCAGAATGCCCGAACATCGGCTCCCCAAATATCTTATGGAATGGCAACCTAAGCATGGCAAACGTTCGAGAGGGCGTCCCCGTATTTCTGTAATTGACGTATGCTGAGTGACTTGCCTAATGCCATCGGCCGTGCTGGTGTAAAGCCGGTTTTCCACTAGGCAGGTTTTTTCACGCGAAGCGACTTTTTCTTTTGTCTCATGAGCTCTGAGCTGGAACTAATCAGAAATCTATTGAATTCGAACAAAAGAAAGTCGCTTCGCGCGAAAAAAAAAATCGCCTTGTGGAAAACCAGCTTAACTCGCACACAGGGCAAGCACGATCGCAAACAGTGGCGCAGAATTACTACTGCAGTACGATACCCGAGACCAGGCCATTCAAACCATTGAAGAAACTTCATATTGTATTGTTGTTGCTGGCAGAGGTATATGCAATCTCCGAGTGCCCTCCACTTATGTATGGGTTTTTTTCATTATTCTAGGCGTGGCTAAGAGACCTGATGCTGAATGAATACGTTACGAAGAAAACCAACCTGAGCGCAGTATTAAAGAATGTCGATGAAACTATCAAACTAAAAAGGTAACATTAAAAGTAATATTGGACATTTCACTCGATTACATAGCATGTTCTAAGGATTTTAGGTGAAGGAAAATTCGAGTGTATAATATATACATTTTAAGACCAAACCGGGACCAGTTGCGAAAAATGCAACTACACAGGCCTTCCGGCAGGATTTGAACCCACGACCTTGCGACTCTAGTGCAATGCTCTGACCACTGAGCCACGGAGGGAGTTGCCGAGAGTTGGATCGCGAGTTCTGTATATAATAAGGTGGTAATGCCAGGAAACAATTGGGTATCGCGATCCAACTCTCGGCAACGCCCTCCGTGGCTCAGTGGTCAGAGCATTGCACTAGAGTCGCAAGGTCGTGGGTTCAATTCCGGCCTGTGTAGTTGCATTTTTTGCAACTGGTCCCGGTTTGGTCTTAAACTGTATATATTCTACACTCGAATTTTCCTTCATCCAAAATCCTTAAAAAGGTAACAACCTAGCCTAGTTTCTAGGCCTTCCTCGGTTGGCACGTTTCGGAAGTGATCCGAACGGACCCGCTGGGGAAGGCCTAGCAACATTCGTAAACACTTTCACTTTACATCTCAGTTGTTTATTGAGGAAGAATTGTGATGTTATGACGTCCTAAGTGTTTCCCAACACTTACTATTTCCATCTGCATAAAATAATACACGCCTACTCACCTCTGATCGACGAAGGTTCACTGTCCTAGCTTCTTATAACTAGCTTTCCTTCTGCAACCGCCAAAAGTTGAAAGTTTCATTTCGAGCTCCAATTGGAATATATTCCATAATTTCCTTCTTTCGATCCCAATTCTTTCGATTGGTAAAATCTTCGCAGACATCCTTATGCCTTTTACTGTGGCTACGCTAGATCCCAGGAACACTCGAAGGGCCAGAACGATTCTGGGCAGGACCTTTTTGCGAATGTTGCCAGGCCTTCTCCTTTCCAGCCTCTCCCCAGTCTTCCTAAGAACCCAAACCGACTACGCGGCCAAGCTCATGGCGGAAAGGAAAGGCCTAGAAACTAGGCTAGTAACAACCAAGGTCCAAGGGAATACGAGTAGAGAACAGGTTAAGCTTTTTCGTTTGTTTTTTATGTATAAGCGAGACCCAGACAGGGTCCGAACCTGCAACCTTGTAATGACCAGTTAGACGCTATAATCATTGAACCACTGCCAGGCTCAGATGGAGAGCTAAGGTTGCAAATTCATAGTCATATGTGCTCCTAAGTGGTAGCGTTTACATATGAGATGTAGTTAAAGTGATATGATGAGTTGTACGTAAACATGTAGTGCATGTGCATTAACTATATCTCATATGCAAACGCTACCACTTAGGACGCACATATGACAATGAATTTGCAACCTTAGCTCTCCATCTGAGCCTCAATGTCTCAATGGTTAGAGCATCAAATTGGTCATTGAAAGGTGGCAGGTTCGAACCCTGTCTGGGACTCAGAAATCTTTTCTGAGTAATTGAGCTTGAAGAACGTCCACCAAACGTCTGTTACATTACACCAAGCTCGCAAATGTGCACTGCATGCATACGTACAACTTATCATATAAGCTGTCCTAAGTTAAACTCAGAAAAAAAATTCTGAACTCCAGACGGGACTCGAATCCACAACCTTCCGAATGCCAGCCGGACGCCCTCACCATTGAGACACTGGAACTCAAGATGGTAGACTGATTTGACTAGTTCCCAGGTATAAATATCGAAAACAACCTCGGTATACCATCAGCTCCAGTGGCTCAATGGTGAGAGCGTCCGACTGGCATTCGTAAGGTTGTGGGTTCGAGTCCCGTCTGGGGCTCAGAGTTTTTCTCAGAGTTTAACTTACGACACCTTGTACAGCAAAAACAAACAACGAAAAAACTTTACCAACTTCAACCTGAAAACACTACTAACATAGGAAACAGGCTATTGTACAATTTTCAATATTTATGAGAACTTTGCAATATATCGCTTATATAGGAAGCAGTAAGTGAACTGTAAAATGTTTATTTTTTTGTATTCTCTAGTTTTTTGTTTTTTTTGTTTTCTTTTTCATCAGGAAACTCATTTTGAGTTTTTGCGAAGGACTTCAGATGTCGGTTTCTGAGTACTCGATGCGTGCCCAGGTTGGTCAGATTTACATTTTTTGCAAAGATCTGTGCAAAAATAATGCTGTTGAATACGCTTAGAAAAATTTATTTGCAAACAAACGTGTTCTTCCCTTTTTCTCTTTATTTCTTTTCTTCCTTCCTTCCTTCCTTCCTTCCTTCCTTCCTTCCTTCCTTCCTTCCTTCCTTCCTTCCTTCCTTCCTTCCTTCCTTCCTTCCTTCCTTCCTTCCTTCCTTCCTTCCTTCCTTCCGTCCGTCCGTCCGTCCGTCCGTCCGTCCGTCCGTCCGTCCGTCCGTCCGTCCGTCCGTCCGTCCGTCCGTCCGTCCGTCCGTCCGTCCGTCCGTCCGTCCGTCCGTCCGTCCGTCCGTCCGTCCGTCCGTCCGTCCGTCCGTCCGTCCGTCCGTCCGTCCGTCCGTCCGTCCGTCCGTCCGTCCGTCCGTCCGTCCGTCCGTCCGTCCGTCCGTCCGTCCGTCCGTCCGTCCGTCCGTCCGTCCGTCCGTCCGTCCGTCCGTCCGTCCGTCCGTCCGTCCGTCCGTCCGTCCGTCCGTCCGTCCGTCCGTCCGTCCGTCCGTCCGTCCGTCCGTCCGTCCGTCCGTCCGTCCGTCCGTCCGTCCGTCCGTCCGTCCGTCCGTCCGTCCGTCGTCGTCCGTCCGTCCGTCCGTCCGTCCGTCCGTCCGTCCGTCCGTCCGTCCGTCCGTCCGTCCGTCCGTCCGTCCGTCCGTCCGTCCGTCCGTCCGTCCGTCCGTCCGTCCGTCCGTCCGTCCGTCCGTCCGTCCGTCCGTCCGTCCGTCCGTCCGTCCGTCCGTCCGTCCGTCCGTCCGTCCGTCCGTCCGTCCGTCCGTCCGTCCGTCCGTCCGTCCGTCCGTCCGTCCGTCCGTCCGTCCGTCCGTCCGTCCGTCCGTCCGTCCGTCCGTCCGTCCGTCCGTCCGTCCGTCCGTCCGTCCGTCCGTCCGTCCGTCCGTCCGTCCGTCCGTCCGTCCTTCCTTCCTTCCTTCCTTCCTTCCTTCCTTCCTTCCTTCCTTCCTTCCTTCCTTCCCTCCCTCCCTCCCTCCCTCCCTCCCTCCCTCCCTCCCTCCCTCCCTCCCTCCCTCCCTCCCTCCCTCCCTCCCTTCCTTCCTTCCTTCCTTCCTTCCTTTTTTCCTTCCTTCCTTTTTTCCTTCCTTTTTTCCTTCGTTTTTTCCTTCGTTTTTCCTTCCTTTTTCCTCCCTCCCTTTCCTTCCTTCCTTCCTTCCTTCCTTCCTTCCTTCCTTCCTTCCTTCCTTCCTTCCTTCCTTCCTTCCTTCCTTCCTTCCTTCCTTCCTTCCTTCCTTTCCTTCCTTCCTTCCTTCCTTCCTTCCTTCCTTCCTTCCTTCCTTCCTTCCTTCCTTCCTTCCTTCCTTCCTTCCTTCCTTCCTTCCTTCCATCCTTCCATGCTTCCTTCCATTGATCCTTCCTTCAATCCTTCCTTCCTTTCCTGTACTTATTTTACATATATTCTTACTTAATAATATGACTTGACTTTACAGTGTAAGAGAATTGATAAGATGGTCTAACTTCACATTATTTTCCAATTTTGTTTACCAGATAATTGCCTATTATGGAAGTTTGTTGGAGCTAATGAGCCAATTTCCGACAACAAGGTAATAACAATTGTATCAAGAATTATGGCGTATAGACCACTCTCATAATAGCGATTAATTAAAATATTCTTTTGTGTGCATCTTAATCTCGTTTGTGTGTCTGGAATTCAAAAGAATCTTTGCTTCTTAATGAAGTCAGAAAAGCTCATTTGGTTGCACATAAAAGAGTATTTAAAGTGAAGGCCTTTATGAAAGTGGTCTATTGATTATAATTTTGATACAAATACAATGTCTAGTAGCCACACGTTCATTTTGTGTCGTAAAATACGATTTTATATAATCGAAATATAGTAAGGTTAGATAAAACAGAGAACGTAGGAGTCTAACGTTTCGAGCAAAGGCCCTTCGTCTCTAGTAGCTACACGTTCATTTTTTTGTCGTAAAACACAATTTTATACAATCGAAATATAGTTATAAGATTAGATAAAACAGAGAACGTAAGAGTACTTGATACAATTACAATGTCTAGTAGCTTCACCCTCATTTTTCGTCCTAAAACATGATTTCAATGTACCGTTAACTGTGATATGATCTATAAACAAAGGCTTCTGGCTTGCAAAATTCTTCCATTGTCATACTGGCACGAATACCTGGATATGCTGTTCTTTTACAAGATTAATCACGGTATAATCACCCTCGACAAACACGCTATTGCAACGCCACAAGCTAATAGAAATACACGATCATCGGACTCAAACTGTTACCTCTACCAAACCAAGAAATGCAAAACCTCTACCTACCAAAAATATTATATCTGCCGGACAACAAGAACCTGGAACTCTCTACCAAAAAGTCTCATTTTGAAATCTCTATCACTCACAACTTTTAAGTCACAACTCTATAACTACTACCTTACAGCTTTAAAGGACACGTACTCCTCTAACGATCCACGCACCTGGAAAGGCGTGTGTGTTAAATGTAACTGTAGTCGTAATCTCGTTACTGTACCTTCGTGTTGTTATTAGTGTGTTAGTCGTACCGTTTCATCTGATTGATTGTCCAGTATCTCATATTTTATAACTCGTTTGTTAAGGGTCCACAGTAATTGGCTTTAGCTGTTGCGGTTACACAGCCGCATATAGTATAACTTTGTAGTTTCATACCTTAATTGTGTGTCTTGTATTGAGGCAAAGTTAATAAATAAATAAATAAATAAATAAATAAATAAATAAATAAATAAATATTCGACCGGGCTTGGTATATTGCTTGGTATGTTGCATTCCCGGATGAATATACCGCTTTTTTGGAAGCGAAATATACCTTGGACCCTTATTTCCACCATCTTTGTTCAGTCACTTTTGGGGTCGGGACCCTGCAGTGCAGTTTTGTATAGGTCAGTGGTAAATACTGGTTGAAGCTCTCGCTTATTATGAGCTGGTGAAGCGAAATCTCTATTATGTTGTTTTGGCTTTTTTTCTTGCTTAGAAATGCTCATTTTATGATCGGTGAAGAGTTTGAACCAAAACCTGATGAACAAGAAAAATCTTCGGAGGATCTGACGCCGTAAGTATTGAACTAAACATATGTAAAGCTCATTAGTTCTGTGTCTGTACACTGTAAACTAACTACCACATTACCGTATATTGTATATGCTGTATATTGTAACGACGCCTGCCACCAACCACCAACCTCGTACCTAGTGGAGAGCGCCGAGAAAAGAACCTGGGTACGAGGTCGCACTACGACAAGGATGACAACAACAACGACAACACCACTATCACTACCAACAACAACGACACCTGCAGCAACAACAACAACAACAACAACAACAACAACAACAACAACAACAGAATAACAGCACCAGCAATAACAACAGCACCAGCAGTAACAACAGCACCAGCGGTAACAGCATCGCCAGCAGCAGCAGCAACATTAGCAACAAGAACAAGAACAACAACAACAACAACAATAGCAGAAAAATTACAACATAAACAACAACAACATAAACTTAAACAACAACATAAACTTAAACAACAACATAAACTTAAACAACAACAACATAAACGTAAACAACAACATAAACTTAAACAACAACAACATAAACTTAAACAACAACATAAACTTAAACAACAACAACATAAACTTAAACAACAACAACAACATAAACTTAAACAACAACAACATAAACTTAAACAACAACATAAACAACAACAACAACAACATAAACAACAACAACATAAAGTTAAACAATAACATAAACAACAACAACAACAACATAAACTTAAACAACAACATAGACAACAACAACAACATAGACAACGACAACAACAACATAAACTTAAACAACAACATAAGCTTAAACAACAACATAATCAACAACAACAACATAAACTTAAACAACAACAACATAAACTTAAACAACAACATAAACAACAACAACATAAACTTAAATAATAACATAAACAACAACAACAACAACATAAACTTAAACAACAACATAATCAACAACAACATAAACATAAACAACGACAACATAAACTTAAACAACAACATAAACAACAACAACATAAACAACAACAACAACATAAACTTAAACAATAACATAAACAACAACAACATAAACTTAAACAACAACAACATAAACTTAAACAACAACATAAACAGTAACAACAACGGCATTACTACCACCACCATCAATAATAACCATGCACTAAATATACCGTATCTTTTCTATAATAAGTCTTCTTCGTTTTCCATTTTGTTTTTAGATGTTTTACTTCTCGGCCTCGAAGATTGCTTTCGAGCGACGGTCGTCAACTGGTTAACCTTTGGTTTGCTCCACACTACACCGAGGTAGGAGTTATTTTAGATCCCACAATAAACTTATTTAGTTTGTCATATATAAAGAGTGACAAGCTTTTGAACTTTTGGAGGAAGGAATTTTCGCAATCATTGTGGGAAATTGATGAATACTCAATTTCGTCCTGTATTTTTTTCTACAGATATTAACGATGTTTACAAGATTACCGAGAAAAGAGCGCAATAATTCATTGAAAGTCGTTTTGGTAACCTACTTTATGTATTTCTATGGCGTAATGTGTTTCCCGAAGTTCGTTCGTTTCCTTCCTTCCTTCCTTCCTTCCTTCCTTCCTTCCTTCCTTCCTTCCTTCCTTCCTTCCTTCCTTCCTTCCTTCCTTCCTTCCTTCCTTCCTTCCTTCCTTCCTTCCTTCCTTCCTTCCTTCCTTCCCTCCCTCCCTCCCTCCCTCCCTCCCTCCCTCCCTCCCTCCCTCCCTCCCTCCTTCCTTCTTTCCTTCCTTCCTTCCTTCCTTCCTTCCTTCCTTCCTTCCTTCCTTCCTTCCTTCCTTCCTTCCTTCCTTCCTTCCTTCGTTCCTTCCTCACTTCCTCTTCCTTCCTCACTTCCTCACTTCCTCCCTCCCTCCCTCCCTCCCTCCCACCCTCCCTCCGTCCTTCCCTATCTCCCTCCCTCCCTCCCTTCCTTCCTTCATTCCTTCATTCCTTCTCTTCCTTACATCTTACTTCTTATATTTCAAGGAAATTATTTCGTCACTTCACGATGTCTGTCAGTACTTATGCGCCCATGCCAGGCTTGGCAGCTCTCATGCTAGACTTGGCTCTCACAAACTAGAATTCTCTGGAGTCACTGCAGATTGGGGAGGAACAGAAGGAATTGGTAAGGACTGACAACATTATTTCGCGAGTACGATGGCACATATATATATATTATATATTAATTCGCTGCCTCAGAAACTCGAATTCTTAGAAAGACGAAATCCAGTTCCTCGTTCAACATTGACGTTGGGGAGAAGGGAAGAAGGGACATTCATTTTAATTTAAGTCGAAATAGAGAAAATTTAAACTTTTTTTAACCTCCAAACGGGACTCGAAGCTACAACCTTCCGAATACTATCTAGGCACTCTAACTCTTGAGTCACTAGAACTCTTCTCGACTACAGTCTTTATTCTGTAATAAATCAATTTCTTTTGCAGGTGCCGAGTTGCGAGAGATTCAGAAACAGATAAATCATCTTGAAAATGCCACCAGTCCTCAGGAGGTATGGTTCTAGAGTCTTGTGTCCCAAGCGTATATCATAACAGTCGTTTGGTGGACGTTAATTCGTCAAGCTTAATTACTCGGTAGCCAGTGGCGGTGCCAGGGGCAAACTAATTTTTTTTTTTTTTTTTTTTTGGGGGGGGGGGGGGTAACTGTTATACAACTGTATTTGGCGTTTTCTGCGAATTAAAAAGTGAGATATCCTAAGGGCTAAGGTCAAGTATAGTGTAGTGTAAACTGGGAAGTTTAAGTTTCCAACAATTTACAGTTCTTTATCCTAAAGTAGTTTCATTATTGGTACTATTATTGCCAAAAGAAATAATACCGCCACTGGTGGTAGCGTTTGCATCGTATACGAAATTTTTCCGTGAGAACTGAGCTTGACGAACGTCTACCAAACGTTTGTTACATTACATCTTAGTTAAACATGGTTTGGAAGCTCAACAAAAGTCATTGTTTTATGTTTTTGTTCAGGTTTATGGAAATTTTTGCCCTTTCACGGTTACTGAACATATTGTGTTTTCTGTATAATGAAGCAATCATCCAATAGCAACGTTTGGGTTCAATCACTCAACCGTACTGTTTAAATATTAATAAACCTAAAACAAAGGATTTGGCACCTTCATGTACCTTTCAACATGAATCGTAGCTTGATTGTTAACCGCTTTGAAGTTTGCCGGGTTTCCAAACCGTGTATATTTTCTATTAACTATGATTGCACCAAGCTTGCAAACGTACCACATGCACTACATGCATACGTACGACTTATCGTATCACTTTAACTACATCTCATGCTACCATTTAGGAGCACATATGACTATGAATTTGCAACCTTAGCTCTCCATCTGAGCCTCGGTGGCTCAATGGTTAGAGCGTCTAACTAGTCATTAGAAGATTGCAGGTTCGAACCCTGTCTGGGGCTCAGAAATCTTTTCTGAGTAATTGAGCTTGACCAACGTCCACCAAACGTCTGTTAGATTACACCAAGCTCGCAAACGTACCACATGCATTACATATATACGTACTTAGATATATCATAAGGTTGCCGTGTATTATGTTGGTTGGTGCGGAATAAATAGCAAGTGACTTTTTTTTGCGCTAAACATGGCACCGCTCTTTAGTACTGTGTCTGATTACTATTATCATTTCCTGTTCAGGTTGCAGATTTCTTACGTCATCGTCGTGACGTCATGTACTTGGAGTTTGATATATCCGTGAGCCATTGCGTGCCTGATACCTTCTTGCAAACGGGCAACGAACTCGCGTGTAAGGTACGTGGCAATTCACGAGTGTTTTTGCTTATAGTTCTGTTTCTTTTCACTGTTAGTGAGGACAGCGGACCCCAGCATAGTGACACAAGCTGTTCGCGCACTGCCTCTTACATGCTGAACAGCTGAAGTTAAGCCAGGTCGAATGGGGTTAGTACTCGGATGAGTGACCACCTCAGCTTCATATGAAGCACAGGTGGCGTGTGCTGTTCAGGCACTGCATCTTACTGCTGAACAGCTGAAGTTAAGCCAGGTCGAAAGGGTTAGTACTCGGTTGAGTGACCACCTCAGCTTCATGTGAAGCACAGGTGGCGTGTGCTGTTCGCGCACTGCATCTTACTACTGAACAGCTGAAGTTAAGCCAGGTCGAAGGGGGTTAGTACTCCGATGAGTGACCACCTCAGCTTCATATGAAGCACAGGTGGCGTGTGCTGTTCACGCACTGCCTCTTACTGCTGAACAGCTGAAGTTAAGCCAGGTCGAATGGGGTTAGTACTCGGATGAGTGACCACCTCAGCTTCATATGAAGCACAGGTGGCGTGTGCTGTTCACGCACTGCCTCTTACTGCTGAACAGCTGAAGTTAAGCCAGGTCGAATGGGGTTAGTACTCGGATGAGTGACCACCTCAGCTTCATGTGAAGCACGGGTGGGAAGCGGGAAGCACCTCTTACATGCTGAACAGCTGAAGTTAAGTCAGGTAGAAATGGGTTAGTACTCGGATGAGTGACCACCTCAGCTTTATATGAAGCACGGGTGGCGTGTGCTGTTAGGGCGCTGCCTCTCACCGCTGTAGTTAAGCCCAGTTAGACGGGGTTAGTACTTGGATGGGTGACCGTCTGGGAATAGCTCCGTTCTCGAACTTGAATTTCATGTGAGTGGACTTTAGTTGGTCTCTCCTGTGCTTCGAGGATTTTGCACAAGGTTCTGCGGTTTTCCTCCCTCCGTAAAATCAACACTTGGGTCTTAGGCTCGGATGATTGGGCGACCACATCCTGTGCTTACGACGTTAAATAAATCATTACTCATTACTCATTAGAGTTGTTGGTTCTCTCCTGTGCCTCGAGAACCTATGAAGCGAAAATTATTATTGTCTTAAATGAAACAACTCTCAAAACGACAAAGTAACATCTTTTGCAGATCTTCCTTTCCGTGCCTCGTTGTTGAGATATTTCAATTTCTTTGATTGCAAATTAAACACTTGACGTCACAAATGTATAATGAGTTATCAGAGAAGGTTCGGTATTTTTGCTATTATCAAACGAAATCAATTAAAAATCTGTATATCTAATGCTGTATGCGAAATAGACGCACAGGATCGGCTTCGAAGTGATTTCGTTTGATAATAGCAAAGATATAGAACTCTCTCCGATAACTCATTATACACGTGTGATGTCAAAGTGTTGCATATCAAAGAAACTGAAATATCTCAACAACGAAGCACGGAAAAACGAAGATCTGGAAAAGATGTTACGTTGTAGTTTTAAGAATTCTTTCATTTAAGACAATAATAATTTTCGCTTCATAGGCACTTTAAAAATGATGAAGGAGGCATGGCATTATCGTTTCTCAAATGTCTCTTTGTTTTTGAGTTTTTGTAATAAAATACAAATAAGACAGCGATGACGTCTGCAGGCCAGCAGCATTGCGGCAAGTCTTGAAATTAGACATATCTTCGAAATTAACAAAATCACTTGAAAATTTGCATGTGGATACAGAGCGCGAAAGAGGGGTGGTCTGTTAAAATGGGTAAATAACACGATGGTTATTCGGCAAACTGGTGGTAGCTTTTAGTTTTTGGGTTGTAATTGCTGCGAGCACCTGCGAGCAGCCCACTATTCTTGACACAGATCTCGATTATTGCGATTTTTGTTTGTCACGATGATTTTGAGTACGCGTATGTCCAGCGGTGTCAGAGCCATTCGAGGTAGGTACTTCATGTTAGGGTACATATAGTGGTTATATATATATTTAATATATGTATGCTTATGACATATAGTGGTGTAACATATTCTTAGTTATTTTTAGCATATTATTAGTTATAGTCGGTTTAGTTATTGACATTTCCGTTATTGGTTGCACTCGTTGTTTGTTAATTGTTATTCTGAGGTACATGTTATTACACACCTCGCATTACACCTGTTTATTAAACCATAATATTAAACCTGTGAGGCATTGGTGTTATAATAAAATTATTTTTGTTGTTCTGAAGTCATTAATCTTACTGTACCAATTATCCATTTATTATGATCTTGCAAAGTTTCACTGAATTGGCTTTTGAGCGTTTAAAGACCCATTTCCACTCAAAAAAATTTCTGTCAGACAAGAAAATTTCTTTTGTCTTAAAGCCATAAGTTCTGCCTGAAAGTCACAGAAAAATTGTCTGTCCGAGGAAAATTTTCCCAAGTTGAAATGGGCCTTTGCAGTTTTCCTGGCAGTGGGCCAAAACACTCTCAACACCCTCAGAACTCCCAAAAAATATGTGTGTATATATGGAACTCGTTGTTTTAATAATATATTAGTGTATTACGATGTACTGCTGCCCAGTACTTACTCGCAGCATTTCACTTACAATTTGTAATTCTAGTTATATTGTTATTCAACGTTACTTGATAAGCAACTTGGACCTATAAGGACAGTGGAATATTTCTAACTTCAGGATACGCAAAGTGAATTAAGCCACATAGATCAGGTTGTTGTAAAAAAGTAGACTACTGCGTAGGCTAGGTAGTTGCGATATTGAAAAAAATCGATATATCGATATCGAAAAAAAATATCGATACTATCGACTATATCGAATTATGCAAATGAGAAAACGTAATTTAGTCAACTTGCATGTATACGCATCACAAACAGTTAAAAAGAAGTGCATGAAACCAGTCATGGTACGTCTCAAAGATTTATTAACAACGGTTTATCCGTTTATGAAAGTTTAAAGATATATTTACAAGCCTAATGATTTCACAGTGCGATTGTTTAATGTATATAATGTTTATAAATTTTCTGCGAGAAACACTAACATGTTTGCCTGGCTTGGCTTGAGGTATACTCGCTTTGCCGTAACTATCTGTCCCGCTTTGCTAAAAAGTCTTTCAGTTGGAGCACTGCTCGCCGGAATCGCCAGATATCGTCGGACATACTGCGACAGGAGAGGAAAATCATTCTCATGGAATTTCCACTTGTTGGGTCATCATTTTCATTACTTTTCTTAAAGTAATTCCAAACAGGACTTCTTTGATTAGACATTTTTACTTCCCTTTGCAACAGAATAACGAGTTCGAATGAGCTGTGTTATTTTGATACCTTGTTTTTAGACCTGCGTCGATACGCGTCATTAACATTATTATTCAAATTATTCAAATTATTGCGAATTTCATCTTTATGAGTCATCACAAAACTATTGTTTTCAAGCTTTCAATGCCGCTGCTTGGTGATCTTCTGTGGTCACAGTTTCTCTGTTTTCGCTTTTAATTTCAATTGCCCACGCACTTGTATCATAAATTCGCAATTGCCGCCATACACACGTTGTCTAAACTTCGCCAGTGAAAACAATAATTGCCGAATAATCGGAGATTAAGTTGTTTAGTTACAACTTTCGATATTTTCGATATGCGAAAAATCGAATATCGATATTTATCGAAAATACCGATATATCGCAACTGCCTAGCGTAGGCAGTGTTTTAGATAGAGCAAAAAGGAAAAGGTGGTAGACTCGAGATTTTTAGTAAAGAAGTGCTGACGTTTCGAGCGGTTGGGAATGTTGTTAAAGCTCTGGGTGCATTACGAATTAGGTTAAAACCTTATCTCCCTCATTCGACAGCATGCATGCGTCGTTTTGCGTACGGACTGGAAATCAAACCAGCCATATAATAATAAGTAATATTGGGCATTTCACTCGATTACATAGCGTGTTCTAAGGATTTTGGGTGAAGGAAAATTCGAGTGTAGAATATATACATTATAAATACATAATATATACATTATAAATACATTATATATACAGAACTCGCGATCAAGCTCTCGGCAACGCCCTCCGTGGCTCAGTGGTCAGAGCATTGCACTAGAATCGCAAGGTCGTGGGTTCAATTCCTGCCGGAAGGCCTATGTAGTTGCATTTTTCGCAACTGGTCCCGGTTTGGTCTTATATGTATATATTCTACACTCGAATTTTCCTTCACCCAAAATCCTTAGAACACGCTATGTAATCGAGTGAAATGCCCAATATTACTTATAATATACCCAATTCTCTCCTGGCATTACCACCTTATTATATATACAGAACTCGCGATCAAGCTCTCGGCAACGCCCTCCGTGGCTCAGTGGTCAGAGCATTGCACTAAAATCGCAAGGTCGTGGGTTCAATTCCTGCCGGAAGGCCTGTGTAATTGCATTTTTCGCAACTGGTCCCAGTTTGGTCTTATAATGTATATATTCTACACTCGAATTTTCCATATAATAATATCTGTTTATTTACATATGGACAATTAATATTGCCCGTAACTTAAGCAATTGTCACTCCGACTTGACGTAACTGATGGCTGCGTCAGTGCAGTAATATTTAATAACTTATGACGTTAACAAATTTTCCGGTATTGCCTTTCAATATAGGGGTTATGTCATGCTATTTTTACCCTCGATCGTCTTGTGTAGTTATGTTAATATTCGAAGCTTCAAAATTAAAGTACATCTCATATGCAAACGGTAGCACTTAGCAGCATATATGACTCTGAATTTGCAACTTTGGCTCTTCATCTGAGTCTCAGTGGCTCAATGGTTAGAGCGTCTAATAGGTCATTAGAAGGTTGCAGGTTCGACCCCGTCTGGGATCTCAGAAATCTTTTCTGAGTAATTGAGCTTGACGAACGTCCAACAAACGTCTTTCAAAATTAAAGCTGAACAACAATTTGATTATGAAATAATCATGCACCTATATAATAACAACTATGGACTGAACCTTTAGATTAAGTTTTTACACAAATTGGCCTAAAATTTATTTTCTATGCTCGTGGCGTTTTCAGCTTGAAGTTGGTAAAGTTTTTTTCGTTTGGTTTTGCGAAGTTCAGTGGCTGAGTTCTAGTGACTTAATGGGTGGTAAAGGGTATTTTCGTGAGCCGTGAATTGCCAATATATTTTCTTGTGAAATGTGAAATGCCGGAATTTTGTGTCGTAAAACGTGATTTGTATTCCAGCCGTGAGCCGTGATTGTCGATGATAATTGTTCGTGAAATGAGAATAAAGTACTGAAGTTGTCGTGAACTGTGATTAAGCATTACGTATTTTATAATTTTTAAGATAATAAGTTTAATTTGTTCAAATCTGCTGTCAGATCGCGGGAAATGCCATTCCCTGGACCACCCTACGACTGTGGACCACAACTTTGACTGACGTTTTCAGTCCTAAATTCGCCCCTGATTATGACGATTATGAGCTTCAATCTCCTCGGCTTCAATCTACTTCGCCTTCTGTGAATAATTGTCACAGAGTTGGTTAAATGTTCCCGTAATATTTCGTGAAACGTGAAATGGCAGTTCTCTTATCCGTGAAATGAGAAATGACTTTTTTATTTCCCGTGAAACGTGATCCGTACCCCCCTTTACTACCCTCTTAATGGTTAGAGCGTTGGCTGGCATTCGGAAGGTTGTAAGTTCGAGTCTTATCAGGAGCTCAGAGTTAAACTTGCGACAGCTTATACAGCAAAGAAAACACGAAAAAAACACAATGATTTCTGGCGGGCCAACAGACATCATCATCATCATCATCATCATCATCATCATCATCATCATCATCATCATCATCATCATCATCATCATCATCAAGGCCATCCGACAGGACGCCCCACAGCTTTCACACGCCTTCTCCAATCATCTCGGTCTTCCATAATCGTCCGTACCTCCTGAATTCTCTCCATCCCAATATCTTCTAGCAAAGTATCCACGTAAGTGAGCCTTCTTCTTCCTCTACTGGTTCTTCCTTCGGCTGGTTGCCAGAGTACCAACTTGCTAGCAACTTCTTCACCATGTCAGATGCAATGTCCAGCGAGACGCATCCTTCTCTGTTGTACCTTTGATGTAACTTTTGGTAGTTCCTTGTAGAGTTCTACATTCGTCATATGGCATTTCCAGGATACACTGAGTGCCATCCTGAGCATTCTCGTATAGCAGCCATCCAACTGTTTCTTCAGAGTTTTTGTGAATGTCCATGTTTCTGCTCCATAGAGCAAAACAGATTCCACTCTTGCAACGGACAATCTAACTTTCAGTTTCCTTGATAGTTTCGAGCTACATATTTTCCTCAACTTGTGGCATGCACTCCAGGCAAGTTCTCACAGCAAAGTCTTCACAACCGAAACTCAAGATGTCGCATTTGCAATCCCTTTTAATCTCGCTTTAATTTTGGCCATCCGTACTTCTGTGCTTTATCTAGTATCTATTTTATGTTTTTATATAATATAAAACCGTTGTTGGGAGATATTTGAGCAAATTTAGGACAACTTTGTTTGTGTAAGAATCGTTAAAAATTCGGTGACGTGGCCTCTTCAAATATTATGCCCAATGAAACATATTTTTAATTATTTAAAGATACAACCTGTCAAGAATTAAAGCTCGTAAATATTAATATTTTATTGGTCGGATAACGTTGCTATCTTATTTTCATGACTAATCTCGACCGCACTGATTTTTTTAGTAGTATGCCGACTGTTCTATATGCGGATGCAGTGCCCTATACTACTTTATCTGAACTGAATCTCCGCTCTACCTCAACAGTGGAAAATAAGCACTCGTGTTTACAGTGTCACTAAGATGAAAAATCGTCAGTCTTTTTTTTGATCTAATCATAAAGTACATTTAAAATGAGGAGGAACGGCGTTTGTGGTTTGTAAATAACTCATCTCGTTCAAGGGATATTCACATTTTTGAAATATGCAAATTATATGGCTGATGACGTCATTTTCTCCAAACGAGCGAAATGAAAATCGTAAAATTAGGAATGTCTCTAGAAGTAAACACTAGAAAGTGCTCAAATTTTGCATGCTTATAGTATTAAATAAAATACGTTTCAATGTGGAACTTTAGTTGTTTTAGTGGAAACTGCTGGTTCCTGGCCCCCTCCAATGATAAAATTAAATTTTCTTATTTATCAGCAATCAAGTAGTGTTTACTCCACGAATAAATGTGACGATTAGGGCTTATGTAGGCATTGTAATTCAAACGTTTAAATCTTTCTATTTTTAAACAATGAAGCAAGAGTAACCTGAGAGCATGCGCTTACCATGGCAATCACAAAAGTTCCACAGAGAAGTGTATTTTATTAGATACTATAAGCATACAAAGTTTAAGCACATTTTATTGTTTATTTCCAGAGATATTCCTTATTTTACGATTTTCATTTCGCTCGTTTGGAGAAAATGACGTCGTCAGCCATAAATTTGCATATTGCCAAAACGTGAATATCTCCTGAACGAGCTGAGCTATTGACAAACCACAAACGCCGTTCACCCTCACTTTAAATGTACTTTATGATAAGATAAAAAAGACTGACGATTTTTTCATCATAGTGACACTTTAAATATTACACACATGCTGAAAAGAAAGAATTAAGCTTTACATAACATTTGGTTAATTAATATTTAAAACTGTGATATTGTGACTCGTGTTTGAGTGTCCTATATATTCTTTATCTGAACTAGAATTTATTTCCGTGTATTGAAAAACAACAGCGAGAAAGAGCTTTAAAAGTTGAAACCCCGCACTCGTATAATACACTGAGTGAAAATACTGATCTCTAAGACAAACGTGAAGGGTTTTAGCTAGAAAAGTCGTAATCTTTTTTGAGTATTTTGTTTACGTTGCCTTTGTGTGGTGTCATGTGAAGTGTTTCAGGAAGCTCTGCTGGACTGTTTTTCAATCTTCATTCGATTTGTTGTCCAAGGACAACGTGGGCAGAAGTCCGCAAAGACGGCGTATATGTATATATCTACCCTCTTTATCCTAGGAGGGACATAAGGCCGCAAGGACAACGTGCGATAAAGGAACTGAACGCTAGTGTACAGAATGGATCAAGGCGCTTGGTTCAACTTAGTGGCTTTGTTGATCGTCAACGGTTTCTTCACAATTGCTGGAATATTCCTTAACTTTCTGGTTATACTCAGCTTCTGTAAATCGTCTCGACTTGCAAAGAAGTCCTGCTACTTTCTTATTTTAATGCTGTCCTGTTCGGACCTGGTTGTAGTAATTGCACTACATCCGCTACTCATGCTCTCCTCTATCGCTTGGTTCGTGGAAAAGAACTACCAGATTCTCTATCAAGTTCGAAAAACCTATCTTCGTCTCGCATGCGGCTTCTCCTTGTTCACTTTACTAACGATGAACATTGAGCGATATCTCGCCGTGGTTCATCCGTACTTCTACCAAAGATCAGTGACCAAACAAAGACTCCTAATTGTTCTTGCAATATTTTGGTTGTTTGTCGTTTTAACGAACTTCTTGTTCGTTGGAGTCCGTTGCCGAAGAGGCATTCTGGACATAGCCATCATTGGGATAGTATTTTCCCTACTAGTCTACATCACGTACGGAATGTTTGTCGTTGTAAGGAAAATTCAACGAAATGACGAATCAATGGCTAGAGGCTGGAACCCTTCAGATCAATCTTCCCATCAAAGCAAGAAACGCATCGCTCATGACTTCAAAATGGTCTCTACGTATACCTTAGTGGTTGGCTGTTTTGCATTGTGTTTTTTCCCAGTGACAGTCTACAATGGATTCATTGGATTTAAATGTTTTAGCAACGACGATACACTGCTAAATAGCTTTGTCCATTGGGCGTGCACTTTTGCAACCATGAATTCGACGTTTAACTGTGTAATTTTCTTTTGGCGAAATAAGACTTTGCGTCACGAAGGAAAGAAATTGCTGAGGTGTTGTCGTGGATGCTCTAAAGATTACCTTAATAATTAATATCTTTACAATTTATTAAGTTTTATTAGTATAGTGTGTGGTGTAGTCCGAAGAAGCGAGAAATGAAAAGTTTGAGTGTCCCAACCAGGAATCGAACCCAGGGTCTCCGAATCAGCGAATCGGCGCAAGAACAATATGAAATTAAGGGGGTGTTTCATGAGGCTGGCCTGAATTTTGCATTTCGGTTTTCATTTACTTGAGGACGGCCTTGAAACTATATGGCTTGGTTTCGCTGTTACTCCAAGATTTCTGTCAATTGCCTTACAGCTCGTGACCGCTGGAGAATCATTATTTTCTGTGCATTTGACACCAATCTCATTTAAGGTTACAGGATACCCTAGGAAGCCATTTCAAGAAATTTGTTACCGCTCGCTCAATTTTTTTCCGATTTGTCTCAAATTTGCACCAAATGTAGTTAAGTATGTGACGGACACTATCGTATTATACAGTAAATAAGAAATAAAGTATTGTTGCAGATATAGTCATCAGTTTAAAATCACAGTACCTTCGCGCCGCGGTTTAAGGCGGTCTTTGGTTTTACCAAAAAGCTCTCAATTTATCATATTTACGCTTCTCAGTGTTCGTTCTAAAAAAGTGTGTTGGTTTTATTTATGTAAAAATTACCCGATAAGATACCTGAGTTACAGGCTTTTATTTGTCAATTGCTTGTGCCACAACATAGGTCGAGAAATAAAATATCCTAGCTGCTAAACCACTACATTAATAAAAAAATGCGAACACACTTTTTTAGAACAAACATTGAGAAGTGTAAATATGATAAATTGAGAGCTTTTTGGTAAAACCAAAGACCGCCTTAAACCGTGGCGCGAAGGTACTGTGATTTTAAACTGATGAATATATCTGCAACAATATTTTATTTCTTATTTACTGCATAATACGATAGTGTCCGTCACATACTTAACTACATTTGGTGCAAATTTGAGACAAATCGGGAAAAAATTGAGCGAACGGTAACAAATTTCTTGAAATGGCTTCCTAGGGTATCCTGTAACCTTATTAAAACAACGTATCGAGTTTGCGAGGTGAAAGTGCTTCAATTCGTTCTAGCGGGCGGCCTGAGATTACGCCGGCCTGAACTGAATCTGAGGTCGGACTCATGAAAACGATCTATAGTAAAAACACTTAGGACAGTCAGAATTTTTAGATTAGATTATTGTCTTTAATCTTCTCTTCATATCATGTATACTATCAGAACGTCTGTCGAAAGGACCAGAGATTTTTAGAATTTAGAAATAAGTCCATCTTTAAAATTATATTTTTCTCAGTAACGCACGTGTGTCTAAATCCGCTTATAAATATAATCTCAAATCGTAATTTAAAGCATTGGCGTCGAAAATATATGAACATTTTATGGTTAACTTAGCTCTCGCCTCCTTATATGTAAAAAATAAAATTAAGCCACCCGCTCGCAAGTAAAAATCTGTATTTTCTTTCTACAATAGCGCTTTTAATAAAAAATCGATTATATAGTTGATACCATCTCGTGGGACACGTTTGATACAAGGCGGTCCTATGCTAAATCGGTTTTAATGTACAATATACTGAATGACCACACCGCACCGGGCCTTAAAAATTCTTTTGAGAGGAGAAGGATTAGTCAGTATAATTACAATATTCACAATAATGCGACAGACCTAACACTGTCGAAGCCAAAAAGAGAATTTTAAAAAAAGACATTTAAATATAGCGGCGCTGTGCTTTGGAATCAGCTTTCCTGTGAGGCGAAAACAGCCGAGTCGCTATACAGGTTCAAAAGCCATATTAGGCCTTAGTTGGGTCACATCTTCTTCATCTTCTTTCTTTTTGATAACTTTTAGTTTTTAGCTTAGTTTTTGTAATGTGATTTTAGTGAACATTTGTATTTCTTTACTTTAATAATTAATTAATTTGTATTTGCTATTTACATCTCTTATATTGTACAGACACGTCCTCCATGGAAATCAGCTAATGTTGTTGGGGCTATCGTGTTTCTTTTAAATAAAGATTTACATACATATACATACATACATACATACATATAGTTACTGCCGCGAGGGGGGCTGTGTTTTTATCTCTGTTTACCAATCTGTTTATCTGTCACTAGGATATCTCAAAAAGTATTAAACCGATTTTTATGCAACTTTCGTGACAGGATGGCCACATCCAAAGGACCATCCCATAACATTTTGGTTGAATTTGGTTGAAAGTTGGATGAGAATTTCATAAAAATCTGTAGGCTTTGAGAAACTGAGTAGAAAAAATGCTTCATTGCGCTGATTATCCTTGAGGGTCCCTTATACTTTTCGCGTGAAGCGTGATTGGGTTATTTTACTTACCCGTGAAACGTGATCGTGATTTTTTTAATCCGTGATTCGTGATCGTAAGGTTTCAAATCTTTTTACGTGCACGTAGCTTTTGATTTAACCGTGACCCGTGAATGAAGGCTAGAATTAAACGTGATTCGTGAATCGTCTGTTTTGCGTGTTTTTTTTTTTCAAACAGTTGAACACCAGAATAGCATGTACTTGATATTTTACGCTAGCTACTTACTAAGGTCCCTTATACTTTTCGCGTGAAGCGTGATTGGGTTATTTTACTTACCCGTGAAACGTGATCGTGATTTTTTTAATCCGTGATTCGTGGTCGTAAGGTTTCAAATCTTTTTACGTGCACGTAGCTTTTGATTTAACCGTGACCCGTGAATGAAGGCTAGAATTAAACGTGATTCGTGAATCGTCTGTTTTGCGTGTTTGTTTTTTTCAAACAGTTGAACACCAGAATAGCATGTACTTGATATTTTACGCTAGCTACTTACAGATTATTTTGACTATTTTACTCTGACTAACTCCAGACGATTGTACTCGTCAAACGGAGACCTTCAGGCTTCAGAGTGTTGAGACAAAGAAAATAAAAAGCGACGCCAGGCGCAATTTTGCATGATCGCAGTGTTTACAGACCTTACAGACCTGCATCCTTCTGAGATTGAAGAGAAAGACTTCAGAATGCGAAATATTATTAATCAGTCAGATGATGCGAAATATTAATCCGTGAATTTCTTTTGTATTTTTACGTGAATCGTGATTCCCTCGGTTTTTGTGTGAACGTGAAAGAGTTTTTGCGATTTTTCGTGACTCGTGAAAAGACTAAATATTTTTACGTGAATGTATTTTGTGAAGGGGTATAGGGGACCCCTCTATCCTTGTGTTATACAAACCTTTAAATTAATTTCAGTCCATACAATATAACATTGCCATCACAATATTGTCACAACATTTATTATGCAAACATAGTTAACAAAGATAGTTAAATATGTACAAACTCGAAAAGCTGTGTTATGAAACGTGGACGCAATCAGGAGATTTTTTGTTTGGTGAAATGTGGCGTTTTTAAACGAAGTGGCTATAGGTCCGGTAATCGGAACTCGTTCAAGAAAAACTAAAGCCCCGGTCAAACGAGGATGAGAGTTGATGAGAGTTGGCAAGCGAGAGTTTGTCTGAGAGTTTTCTCAACTCTCATGCCCCGGTCAAACGAGGATGAGAGTTGATGAGAGTTGATGAGAGTTGATGAGAGTTGACGAGAGTTTTAGGATTTACCGCGCGTAGCAGGGAGACCAGGAACGAATTTCGAGGTAAACAAAGTTCCTATTTTTACAATCTCGTACTGGACAAATAAATAGACAGATATATTTTGCATTCTTGCCTTTTCTTGTCACGAAAAGTCACAAGCCGCTAGCCGCTAAACTCTCATCAACTCTCATATGCCAACTCTCATGACCGGTCAAACGAGCAAAAGCTCCCATCAACTCTCATTAAAATTTGAACCAGCTCAAAGTTGATGAGAGTTGATAAGAGTGCGTGAGAGTCGATGAGAGTTGGTGGTCAAACGCGACCGAGAGTTGCAACTCTCATCGACTCTCATCGACTCTCATCAACTCTCATCCTCATTTGGCCGGGGCTTAAAGGTCCGGCAATCGGGTCCAGCACCAGCGCGGCCTGATTCCGATTACACGTAACTGTCGTAACACGTGTTTGCGTGTTGTCTTAATGTCTTTCCTTCTTTGATTCGCTAAGCTCAACTGCATGTGTCAAACAGTGTATACTCACAAATAGTGTCGTTGAGTGTACGATGGCTTCGATCAACAAAGCTTCTTTTACGTTATGAAAATGTTTTAATCCGTAAAATGTTTAAATGTTTAAATAACTGAGCTGACTCGTGTCACGAAATTCTCTTATCGGTCGGCGGTCAAAACAACAATACGATTTTAACCAAACAAGTCCGGTTTCTAAACTGTGTTACGTGACCGCTATACGCAACAAAAAGTGTAACCTCAGCTGTTTAGTTTTTACAATTATATATTTAATTAACAAGAAACTTAGAACAGATATTGAAAATCAGCTATTGATTGACCAGGCGGGAAGCGTAATCTAATTATGAATATCAAAGCCCAGCATATTATTTTCATAAGAGCCATTGAGTCGGACACGAGAGTAAAATCATAATATTTAATAAAGTTCTAACGTTTCGTTGTTATTATCACAACATCTTCAGAGAATAATTTACATGAGTGTAATGAGACTAAATATATAATTACAGAGTTGTCATAAAATATGCATGCAATAACCAATCAGAGAGTGTTACTATAAATAAAATTACAAGCAGAAGTGACAGACAAAAAGGAAGTAAAATTATAAAAGGAAGAGTGGCGCAGAACCAATATTACCATTTAGAGAAGGTTTAAGTTTGCGAATAAGTAAGCTTTCTCGGAGAAGAAGTTCAGACTCGAAAGAACAAGAAGAAATGATTTTAAAATCATCAAATGAGACAGGGTGAGAAAGCTTACTTATTCGCAAACTTAAACCTTCTCTAAATGGTAATATTGGTTCTGCGCCACTCTTCCTTTTATAATTTTACTTCCTTTTTGTCTGTCACTTCTGCTTGTAATTTTATTTATAGTAACACTCTCTGATTGGTTATTGCATGCATATTTTATGACAACTCTGTAATTATATATTTAGTCTCATTACACTCATGTAAATTATTCTCTGAAGATGTTGTGATAATAACAACGAAACGTTAGAACTTTATTAAATATTATGATTTTACTCTCGTGTCCGACTCAATGGCTCTTATGAAAATAATATGCTGGGCTTTGATATTCATAATTAGATATTGAAAATGTATATAAAGATTAAAACGAAACTAAAGTTCAGCAACTTATCTGTCGTCTGCGTACAATGAAACAGTCAATAGGAGATTCCGGCACAGGTATAACAATCCGTATGGACTTGAAAAGGAAGGAATAATAAAACCAACGGCAGGAACTCCAGGACTGACTTTGTAACCACTTTGATACATATAGCTCACTCTCATACATATGCATGCCTGAGAACTGTTCGAAGGCTGCTTATATAGTTTCTAGACTATATGATTATTATAGTAACATACTTCATTCTATATTTCAAAAACTCATTAATAATGCATGAGGAAAACACAAAAGAAAATCATGACCGTATCGTATCTTTATATGTGATAAAGATTTCTCCTGATTTACATAAACTTTAGCTTTGATTTTCTCGGCTCAGACAAGGTTATTTTTCAAACTAACTCCGCCAATCAACTTACCAAGTGGTTCGTTTTTGAAGCCGTATAATAAACTCGCAGTTCGTGTTTTATCAGATATAAAAACACTCGGCTTCGCCTCGTGTCTTTATATCTGATAAAACACTCCTGCTCGTTTATTATACAGTACATAATATATTTACCTAATTACTAAATGACATCATAGCTGACTCATGCTGAGTAACAAGTATGTACTAATTGATCACAAGTACTCATTAAGACCCCGTTTACACGATGCTGGTACAATTTGAAAACGGAACAAAATCATGCCGGTATGCAAATACAGCATATAACATTTCATATTATTTTTGTGCCAGTATCGTGTAAACGCAAGGCCTAAACGGCATGATTTTGTCCCGTTTTCAAATTGTACCGTCATCGTGTAAACGGGGTCTAAGTGTTCAGTGATCAAATAACGTCTATAGTTAATTAACTGTCTTTTATAAATTTTAAGGATTTTTGGTGAAGGAAAATTCGAGTGTAGAATATATACATTATAAGACCAAACCGGGACCAGTTGCGAAAAATGCAACTACACAGGCCTTCCGGCAGGAAGGTAACAACTGAAATACAATAAATGTCGAATGTAAAACGTAGACTGCTGCACAGGCAGTGTTTTCGTTATGACAATAGCAAAGCCAAATCATTTGTGGACTGCCAAGATTTTAGTAAAGAAATGTTGACGTTTTGAGTGCTAGTGGTCAGCGGTCTCGCTACGTTTTAGGCTGCGTTGGTGCTGGAACCGATTACCGGACCCATTACCAGAAATTAATGACAAAATGGCCACCGCTTGAAAGCCAATTTACAAAGATACCTTAGAGGATGGCGTCCCATTTTGAACAGAAAATATATAAGGCGAATATATTAAAGAGAGAATTCTGCTTATTGAGTAGCTTGCCAACTATTTGCCGACCTCCTGATCTAAACAACGACCATTATCCAATCATTTAGTCACCTATATTTATTTTCATCAGATATATCTGCGATTTGCCAAATTTTGTTGAAAATAGTAAACAAATAAGCAAGTCATGCACCACGGCAGATAACACAAACCTCGGCCTTGATAATTCTTGATATCATATATTTCCTCCTTCAATCTATTTTTGGCAGCAAACATACCTCAGACAGAAAGGATAATGATTCTAATACATACTGGCTTCGTTTTATCAATTCTAAAGAAGTTCTACTACAAAAAAATTAAAAAAACTCGCTGGGCCATTGTTCTGTTTTCTACCGGTCCTTGGAGACCTTGGACGTCGGTCAGACGTTGCGTTGCCCCCAGCAGCCGGACGTTTGGCTTCATCCAATCATAAGACCGGCCTTATGGAGGTGGTGTTCCAGTCCTTATATAGAGTTCACTGATTACAATATAACCAATAGAAACCTAGATGTACAATATTGTGTATATATGTGAAACAAAATCTCATTTAAAATGTTTGAATCGTCGCCAGGCATTGTTATGAATTTTTTTAAAAGGTTTGTTTTCACTAACATTAGTTATAAATTTGTTGTCAACTGTCAATCTTCAGTACATGAATGACGGCTGAAAGGTTGTCATAATTTCGTGTGTTTGATGTCGTTAGTAGTGTCAGGTAGGAACCTGACCTGAACCCTGTAGATTATTGGAAATGCTATGTCCTTGCATCCTTGTTAATGCATTTAGGTTTGGATTCGAAGTGGCACGCCTCATGCAACACAAACGCCGTGGCGTGTGGCGAAAACGCTGTTGAATCGTGTCATTTGGATGTCGAGTCGCGAGTTGAGTCACTCGGATGTTGAATTGCCAGTCGAGTCACTCGGATGTTGAGTTGCCGGTCGAGTCACTCGGATGTTGAGTTGCCAGTCGAGTCACCCTGATGTTGAGTTGCCAGTCGAGTCACTCGGATGTTGAGTTGTGAGTCGAGTCACCCTGATGTTGAGTTGCCAGTCGAGTCACCCTGATGTTGAGTTGCCAGTCGAGTCACTCGGATGTTGAGTTGCCAGTCGAGTCACTCTGATGTTGAGATGCCAGTCGAGTCACTCGGATGTTGAGTTGTGAGTCGAGTCACCCTGATGTTGAGTTGCCAGTCGAGTCACCCTGATGTTGAGTTGCCAGTCGAGTCACTCGGATGTTGAGTTGTGAGTCGAGTCACCCTGATGTTGAGTTGCCAGTCGAGTCACCCTGATGTTGAGTTGCCAGTCGAGTCACTCGGATGTTGAGTTGCCAGTCGAGTCACTCTGATGTTGAGTTGCCAGTCGAGTCACTCGGATGTTGAGTTGCCAGTCGAGTCACTCTGATGTTGAGTTGCCAGTCGAGTCACTCGGATGTTGAGTTGTGAGTCGAGTCACCCTGATGTTGAGTTACCAATCGAGTCACTCGGATGTTGAGTTGTGAGTCGAGTCACCCTGATGTTGAGATGCCAGTCGAGTCACTCGGATGTTGAGTTGTGAGTCGAGTCACCCTGATGTTGAGTTGCCAGTCGAGTCACCCTGATGTTGAGTTGCCAGTCGAGTCACTCGGATGTTGAGTTGCCAGTCGAGTCACTCTGATGTTGAGTTGCCAGTCGAGTCACTCGGATGTTGAGTTGCCAGTCGAGTCACTCTGATGTTGAGTTGCCAGTCGGGTCACTCGGATGTTGAGTTGTGAGTCGAGTCATCCTGATGTTGAGTTGCCAGTCGAGTCACTCGGATGTTGAGTTGTGAGTCGAGTCACCCTGATGTTGAGTTACCAATCGAGTCACTCGGATGTTGAGTTGTGAGTCGAGTCACCCTGATGTTGAGTTGCCAGTCGAGTCACTCGGATGTTGAGTTGCCAGTCGAGTCACACGGATGTTGAGTTGAGTCACTCGGATGTTGAGTTGCCAGTCGAGTCACTCGGATGTTGAGTTGCGAGTTGAGTCACTCGGATGTTGAGTTGCCAGTCGAGTCACTCGGATGTTGAGTTGCGAATCGAGTCACTCGGATGTTGAATTGCCAGTCGAGTCACTTGGATGTTGAGTTGCGAGTCGAGTCACTCGGATGTTGAATTGCCAGTCGAGTCACTCAGATGTTGACTTGCGAGTCGAGTCACTCGGATGTTGAGTTGCCAGTCGAGTCACTCTGATGTTGAGTTGCCAGTCGAGTCACTCGGATGTTGAGTTGTGAGTCGAGTCACCCTGATGTTGAGTTGCCAGTCGAGTCACCCTGATGTTGAGTTGCCAGTCGAGTCACTCGGATGTTGAGTTGCCAGTCGAGTCACTCTGATGTTGAGTTGCCAGTCGAGTCACTCGGATGTTGAGTTGCCAGTCGAGTCACTCTGATGTTGAGTTGCCAGTCGAGTCACTCTGATGTTGAGTTGCGAATCGAGTCACTCGGATGTTGAATTGCCAGTCGAGTCACTTGGATGTTGAGTTGCGAGTCGAGTCACTCGGATGTTGAATTGCCAGTCGAGTCACTCAGATGTTGACTTGCGAGTCGAGTCACCCCGATGTTGAGTTGCCAGTCGAGTCACTCGGATGTTGAGTTGCGAGTTGAGTCACTCGGATGTTGAATTGCCAGTCGAATCACTCGGATGTTGAGTTGCGAGTCGAGTCACTCTGATGTTGAGTTGCCAGTCGAGTCACTCTGATGTTGAGTTGCCAGTCGAGTCACTCGGATGTTGAGTTGCGAGTGGAATCGAGTCATTTGTATGTCGAGTTGCGAGTCGAATCGAGTCATTCGGATGTCGAGTTGCGAGTCGAGTCACGAGAGGACTCGCTCAGATTTCGAGTTATGAATTTTACAAACTAATCTTTAACCGAACCATGTGTTTAATTGTCGCAATGCGTTGCACAACATTTCAGCAACTTCTTTCCCTCGTGTTGCAGACTCTTCTTTTTCCAGAAGAATATCGTACAATTAAAGGTCGAATTCATGGTCAGAATTGTTTGGGCCCATAATGTGAAGTAGAGAAAAGATTCCTCGCGCATCAAATCCTTTTGAAAAGCGTACAATCCAATGTTTACCGTGATGGGAGAAACACACAGGAAGAAAGTGAAACAAACCAAGTTACACGTTGACACACTCTTGAAATTTGCTAAATTCTTTGGACGGATGCACTCTTGGTCTCTCCAAGGACTGTTCGTTTCCTGTGCGGCGTCCTTCAGTCGTTTTTGCTCTACAATGCCAAAAATCTTGTAGTTCATACGGAGCATTAGCAGAAAAAGCACTCCTATTATGACCAGATCTATCAGTCCTTCGGGGATGACTTTGACGAAGATGAGCAGCCATTGTGCTAGAAGGAAGAGCGAGAATAGCACAACGAGAATTAGGAGCTTTGTTCTTGTGACATAGAGTTGATGAAAGAATGGATGAACTATAGCTAAGTATCGTTCGATGTTCATCGCCAATAACACGAACAAGGAGATTCCACAGAAAATATGGACAACGTTAGTGTTGACATCTGGGAAAATGCCGTAGTCTTTCTTCAGGAGTTTGTAAATGGTCGATAAAGTTAGCAAGGGGTGTATGACTGTCACTGCAATTAGGTCAACGCAGGCCTGGACTAGAATGAGAATGTAGCAGACTTTCTTTCGAAGTTGATTTGATTTCATGAAACTTAGTATGACTAAGGAGTTAAGAAATATTCCGGTGAATGCGAAGAAACCGTTCACGACACACAAGGCAACCAGGTTGACCAAGGTCCATGAATTCAAGGAGGATGTTGAAACGGTCGACGTATTTGATCCGTTGGGATTAAGCATTGTGTTGACTATTTGAGATGGAAAAAGGTCTTGAGCTTTACCATTCGTACAGTCAATACCGTCTTGCTGTTTGTTGAAAGTCGAGCAGATAGTTGGAATATTTAGAAAAACAAGATTAAGCTAGCCAAAAGCTGCACACACCTTGCTTAGATCATCATCATCATCACTATTGTTAACTATGTTTCAGTGTCTTATCTTTTAGCTGATCCTAAGAGGCTATTAATTGGAGACACTATATAGCTAAAGAGCTATATATGAGGGTGAAGGAAAATTCGAGTGTAGAATATATATATATACAGAACTCGCGATCAAGCTCTCGGCAACGCCCCAGTGGTCAGAGCATTGCACTAGAATCGCAAGGTCGTGGGTTCAATTCCTGCCGGAAGGCCTGTGTAGTTGCATTTTTCGCAACTGGTCCCGGTTTGGTCTTAAAATGTATATATTCATTCTACACTCGAATTTTCCTTCACCCCAAATCCTTAGAACATGCTATGTAATCGAGTGAAATGCCCAATATGACTTATAAAAACATGAGCCCGGGCTAGTTCGTATCACGAAATTCTTTACTCGGCCGCTAGAAGAGATATGAATCGTCGTTGGAATTATTATAGTTTTCATCTAAACTAAATCAATTTTAGAAAATTTAGTTTATGTTATTGGGGCCTGTGTACAAGGAAGTAGGGTTATCCTACGATTATCGTACCTTTCTTGTTTTTTGGACGCTAGGGTATAACCCGGGTGCTAGGGTAATCCTATCACGCCACTAGGGTCACCCTAGCAGCCGGGTTATGTTTTATGTAAAAACGCGTTTGGTAGGGTTGACTCGCCTACCCAGGACAACTTTTTACTATTTACAGCTAGGCTTCTTGTTATTAGTACATGCTATGTAATCGATTGAAATGCCCAATATTACTACTAATAAACCCAATTCTCTCCTGGCATTACCGCCTTAATGTATATACAGAACTCGCGATCAAGCTCTCGGCAACAGCCTCCGTGGCCCAGTAGTCAGAGCATTGCACTAGAATCGCAAGGTCGTGGGTTCAATTCCTGCCGGAAGGCCTGTGTAGTTGCATTTTTCGCAACTGGTCCCGGTTTGGTCTTAAAATGTGTATATTCTACACTCGAATTTTCCTTCACCCAAAATCCCTAGAACATTCGTGTTATTAGGGCTTCATAACCACGTCTAATAAAGTTGACCTGGGCAGCAGGGTTACCCTACCTGTGAAATTTTGCTTGTAAACCCGAGCTAACTTTGACGCCGGTGCTAGGGTAATCCGGGTGTTAGATTGATTGGACGAGTAACACCGGTGTAGAGTTATCACATGGAGTTACTGTCGCTCCCAGTTGCCGTATTCCTGTTTATACGCTTCAAGACGAAGCCAGCTGTGTTTAGTCAACGATGAGTTCTACACGTAAAGTAAAGTGCAGTTAAATAATTCACCATCATTATAGTCTTTGAATTTGACACACATCAAAATTCAGGCCAGTCTCATGTATAAATCTCTTTCGTGCTTTATTACTCGGGCTATACCTGTGGTAGCCGAGTCTAGGTTTCGGTCGTGTTAGTTTTTTGGGATCGTGGTTATTAGTCCTCCGCGCGGCCGCTGGCGATATTGACCAATAAGCTTTGCGAAACTGAGGCATGTGACTATATCTATGCATGTGACCAGTGCATGCCTTCTGCGAGTCTTTCTTTTCGACTGAGTGAGTGAATGAGTGCCCTTTCTCGTCTCGGATGTGTTTTGTGTGTTCACAGACATAGTTATTGGGCAGTAATGTCGCTGGCAAGTATCTTGATATTATTATATACACTTACAATCGCACACGCCGTTCATTAAGTGAACTTGCAGGTGACACTTTCTAGGTAAACATGAAGCTGTGTAATAAGGCGAAGAGACTTGACATATTGAACGCTGTACATGTGTGGAAATAATACTTTCTTTCTTTGCTTTCCTGATGTCTGATCACTCGTCTCGGATGTGTTTTGTGTGTTCACAGACATAGTTATTGGGCAGTAATGTCGCTGGCAAGTATCTTGATATTATTATATACACTTACAATCGCACACGCCGTTCATTAAGTGAACTTGCAGGTGACACTTTCTAGGTAAACATGAAGCTGTGTAATAAGGCGAAGAGACTTGACATATTGAACGCTGTACATGTGTGGAAATAATACTTTCTTTCTTTGCTTTCCTGATGTCTGATCACTCGTCTCGGATGTGTTCTGTGTGTTCACAGACATAGTTATTGGTCAGTAATGTCGCTGGCAAGTATCTTGATATTATATAAATTTACAATCGCTGAATCGCACACGCATAATAGTTGTGTAATATTTTGCCACTTTGCACAACAAATACATGTATTTAAAACAAACGTTTATACAAAACACTAGGATAACTCCTTGTTAGAACAACAACAATTCTGCTACATTTTTCCTCATTTGTCCCTAGAGGGGGGTGCCTATTTTGTCCACTTAGTACCCCCCTAGAGGGGATACTCTTGAATTGTCATTTGTTACACCATCTCCTCTCAAAAGAGAGCTACAACAGGGTAGACAAAACAAAATAACAAACTATTTATCTCTAATAAAGTCTCTTAGATGTTCTGGGGCTAGTCTTTCCCTTCTGGGATATCGTCTCGGTAATTCCGATACAGGATGATGATCTGCAACCATCGAAGTCTGACTTTGCATCAGAGGAACTTCGGGTAAATTGTTAGCTTCAGGTGGATTGTTCGGCCTTTGGTTGAAAACATCTGGCACTGGGCAGGACTGTGTAGTGGAAGGACAACACCAATCTTCATCCTCTGATTCAATGCCGATATCAATGTCAACATTTACCTCTTCAGTTCTATCTTGCATTGATAACTTTCTGGGTTTTGGTCTTAGGTTAGCTTCTGGTCTTTGTCTTGCACCTTCATCAGCCAAACATGGTTTAAGTCGGTTAAAATGTACCACAGCTGTTTTGTTTGCTGTCGTCTGTATCCTGGCAAGTACATCTGTTACCAATTCAACCACCTTGAAGGGCCCCTTCCATGGTCGACATAACTTTTTAGCACAACCTTTCTTTATCGCTGGAACAAAAAGCCATACACGATCTCCTGCCTTGAATCTCTGAGGTCTGACTTCACGATCATAATAGTCCTTCTGTCTTCTCTGTTCAACCTCCAGTTGCATCCGTACTTCTTCATAGGCTTTATCCAGATCCTCTCTTAGCTTGGCAACATAATCAATCACCGACTTCTTCTGGTTTGGGGGTTGACCAAACATGACATCTACTGGCAAAGAAAGTTCCCTTCCAAACATAAGCATAAATGGTGTCTGCTTTGTAGAGCTGTGTACACTTGATCGATAGGCCAAGAGTACAGTAGGCAAATAATCATCCCAATCTCTCTGATCCGCAGCAACATAATGGCTAAGCATTGCTGCAATTGTTCGGTTGAAGCGTTCCACCTCTCCATTGCTTTGGGGATGGTAGGCCGTGGTCCGAGTCTTTGAAATGCCCAACAATGACATAACCTCTGTAAACAAGTTGCTTTCAAAGTTTCGTCCTTGGTCAGCATGTAGATTCGCAGGCATTCCAAATCGACAAAAGAAATTCTGGTATAAACAATCTGCAATCGTAGTCGCCAGCTGGTTTGGTAAAGAGAAACATTCGGGCCATTTGGTAAATGCATCATTTACAACTAAAATAAACTTGTTTCCTTTTCGGGTCATTGGTAGTGGACCCAAGATGTCAACATGTATGCGATCCATGGGATACCCGACGCCTCTTTGGATTAGTGGTTCCTTAGGAATAGACTTGGGATTCTTTCTCTTAGCACAATCTTGGCATTGTGCTATATGCATTGCCACATCTTTGTACAGCCCGTGCCAATAAAAGCGGCTTCTTACTTTGGCTGTTGTCTTATCCACTCCCAGATGACCAGCTGTTGGTTGATTATGCAACATGTCCAGCACCCTTGGTACCAATTTCTTTGGCAGGACTAACTGTAGATAATGGTTGGAGCCATTCATATCAACCCATCGCCGGTATAGTATACCATTGTGAACAACTAATCTTTCAAACTGGGACCAAAGACTCCAAGCTGCCAGATTCTGACCATGCATGTCATCTCTGTTGGGGCGTTTGTTATCTGTGCACCACTGCAAACCTTGTTGACAAATAGGATCAGTTGCTTGTGCTTCTTTTAAATCCTCTATGCTGAAGGGATTAGGTAAAGACTTGTCCACCCGGTAGCACCTTCCATCAATTCTGAGCTTTTCAGCATCCTTCACTTGCTGGTTGCTTGCGTCTGAATGAACTCCATTCCACTGAATGCGAGACAAAGCATCTGCATTCTGATGATCTTTGCCAGGGCGATGAACAATCTTCATTGGAAATTCTGCCAGTAACTCCATCCATCTTGCTATCTGTGAAGGTGGGTCTCGAAAATTTCGTAGCCACTCCAAGCTCTTATGATCGGTACGTGCCACAAATTCTCTTCCCCACAGGTAAGGTTTGAATACCTTGCAGAAATGAACCAATGCCAGCATTTCTCTCTTTGTTGTTCCATATCTACGTTCTGCTTTGGTCATAGAGCGCGAGCCATAAGCAATGACTTTTTCCACTCCATCTTGCACTTGACTCAGGACTCCCCCAATACCAGTATCACTGGCATCAGTATCTAGAATGAAAGTACATTTGAAATCTGGAAAGGTCAACACTGGAGGAGACATCAGCTTTGTTTTCAGAGTGTTGAAAGCTTTGGCACAATCACTGGTCCACTTGAACCGGCTGTCCTTCTCTGACAATTTATGCAATGGTGCTGCAATGGAGGCAAAGTTTGGTATACACCTTCGGTAATATGAGGTCTTCCCCAAAAAACTGCGTACTTCAGTTACTGTGGAAGGGATAGGCCAATCTGCAATCACCTGGACCAAAGAGGGGTTTGGTGAAATGCCATCTCTTGAGACTACATACCCCAAGTAATTGACTGAAGTGCAACATAGCTGGCACTTAGCAGGTTTGACCTTTAACCCTGCTCTCCGAAAGCGTTCGAACACCCTTCGTAATCGAGTCAAGTGCTCCTCGAAGCTTGAGGCATGAACAATGACATCATCCAAGTATACTAATGCAACTTCAGGTGTTAGATCACGCAGTGCCAGCTCCATTAAACGACTAAAACTGGCCGGTGCATTAGTTAAACCAAATGGCATTCGTCGAAACTGATAAAGCCCAAATGGGGTTGTAAAGGCAGTTTTGGAACGATCTTGTTCTCTCACATTCATGTGTAAATAACCTCCCACCAGGTCGATACTGCTAAAATAGGAGCTCCCACTGAGTGAGTCTATTGTATCATCAATTCGAGGAATTGGGTAGGAATCTTTAATGGTTACTTCATTCAACTTTCGAAAATCACAACAGAATCTGGTTGTACCATCCTTTTTCATGACAGGAACAACTGGTGAAGCCCATGGTGAAGATGATGGTTCAATTACTCCATTATCCTCCCAATCATTGATTTGTTGTTTAAGCTCCTTGGCAAGAGGCAAAGCTAAACGTCTAAATCTCTGCCTGATTGGTTGTGCTCCAGGAACAAGATTGATCTCATGTTCCAATATGTTGGTTTGTCCCAAATCAGTGGAACCTCTTGAGACAACATCACTGTACTCTACTAAAAGTTCCACCAGGTTGTGCTTCTGGCTGGCATTTAAATCCAATTGATCTACTTTAAACACATCACTCATCTCTTTTTGAAGAGCCTTGGAATTGTTATTAGGTAAAGATGTTGCAGTCCTGCAAGTGTTTGTGGAATGTTCTTGTTGGACCAATCGATAACACTTCTCAGATGATGCTGTGAAACAGTCAACCAGAGGGCATAGTTCTCCAACTTGGATTCCATTATACAAAATAATTTCATCATTTGTAACATTCATAACTCTGATAGGAACATGTCCGTCCTTGACTTGGTTAACTGTTCTTGCCACTAATATACCAGTCTTCTCTACAACGGACAAATTTGGCTCTAACACTCCATGTTGTGGAACCACTTGTCCCACATGCGGGATGACACGGGTATTTACCAAGCTTTCACTACCAGGTGGTATTAGATGATTCTGATCCACAACTACTCTGCAAGTTCCTTGTAACTCTGATTCTTTGATCAATGGGATGTTCCTTCCCTGAATAACAAGTACTCCCTGTGATAATAGAATATCTGCCGCAAATGTCCCCATGAGGAAATCCAAACCCAAAATAGCATCCACTGTTAGATTCTGAGCGACCAGAGGCTGGATGTTAAATCTGGTTGGTAATGATCCCAAAGTTAACCAAACCTTGGATTCAGTGCGACCATCAATAAGAAGTCCAGATCCATTAGCTGTTTCAACTGTTTGTGGTTTTGTAAGTGTCTTGTCATCTATCTTCATCAAGTCCCATAACCTCGAACTAATAATGGTTGGAGTAGCTCCTGAATCAACCAGCATGTAAGTCTCCACACCACCAATACAAGCTTTGACAAACACAGATTCCACTTTATGCAATTCAGATACGGGCGAGGCCATTACTTTTGAGACCCCGCCCTGTCGGCGTTTCCCGGAAACCGTGGAGCATTCAGGAAAGGGATCTTTTCATCAGTCTGCTTCTTCCAGCAGGAAATTTCTTTATGACCTCTTTTCTTGCAATATGAGCATGTTGTTATCTCCTGCTTCTGATGATTTTCCATCCTCTCCACACGTTTGGTCAATTATTGGATTGACTTCACAAGCGAGGTCTCCATTTCTTTTGCCCATGGTGGTGCCTGAGTTGGTGCTCCTGCACTGGATGATTTACTCTCCAACTGCTTAGTTGTCAACACGGCTGCCATACCTTTTCCTCCACGGCGGTTATGAAGTGATTCTCGATTGGTTTCAAACCTTAGCGAAGCAGCCAAGGCTGCATCAACAGTTGTAGGCATATGATCCAGCACTTTTTCTCGTAGGGATATTGGCTCAAGGGATGAAATGAAGAAATCTTTAGCAGTGCGATCTTTAATGGCCACAGGGTCATCCGGAAAGGCTAACTCGACCAATTTAACGATTTTATTCATAAGGGTTGTCAAATCCTCACCTTCCATCCTTACACATGCTCGCAATTTGGCCACATGAGCTTCTCGTGCTTCCACTGGGTTAAACTTCTTAGCCAATGATGAAACGGTCGTGGGCCAGTTCGCTCTGTCGGTAGCGGGAAGTGAATAAAAGGCATCTTCTGTGACTGATCCTTTCAAAAACGCAGGCAAAACTTTTAACTTCAGTTCATCGTTCCATTCGTTCAAATGTGCAATGGTTTCGAATTTTCGAAGCCAGGCGGACCAGTTGGACTTTCCATCGTGAGTAAAAGGGTCAGGTTTAACTTTAAAAAGTGATTTTGCTCCCGACAAATTCATACTTTCCCCATGCGATGTGCTTGGTTGAGACTGAGTCTCAGCGTTTTCGGCTTCAAGTTGCTTCACTCGCTCAGCAAGAATAGCTAGTTGTTCTTCCATAATTTCCGCTGCCACCAATGTAATATTTTGCCACTTTGCACAACAAATACATGTATTTAAAACAAACGTTTATACAAAACACTAGGATAACTCCTTGTTAGAACAACAACAATTCTGCTACATTTTTCCTCATTTGTCCCTAGAGGGGGGTGCCTATTTTGTCCACTTAGTACCCCCCTAGAGGGGATACTCTTGAATTGTCATTTGTTACAGTTGTGTTGATATTTAATACCTAAAGAGACTCGACATATGAACGCTGTGTAGCTACATGTGTGGAAATACGTTAATAAATACAGGCAATCGTGTTTTGTTATTGCAAATTGTGTTTTCTATCGGAGAATTGGATTGTGTTTTGACTTTTGTCTGTGACCAATGTGTTTAGTAGACTTTAGATTTCAGTAGCCCGAGTGAACGCCTGACCAGGCGTCTTGTTAAATAAGTTTCCAATGGATGTGGCCACCGCTGACCTTCAGCGGGAGCCACTATGTCGGCGTGATCCTGCTTGCTTGCTTGTCATGGACCTCACTTACGTCATACTCGACGACTATCGTGACATGATCGCCAGTCAGGTCAACGCCAGGTATTCCAGAAGTTTACTTGGATTGATGGATTCACCGAAAGTCGAAGATACATAGGGTCAGAACAAATATACAGTATCTCGCTTTTCAAAGAACATGTTCAATATAGCATTCTTCGTAAATTTCGTGAAGTTCTAGGCTATACTACACGAAAACAATAGCTTTTAAATAAACACTCTACTTTATTATGTTCACTCCAAACTATTCCAGTGCGCCTCCGGGTTTGTGTTTACAATCTTTAACTTCGCTGACGCTCAGACACTTTAAACTGAAATTTTAAACTACCATGCTCCGTAAACTTCGTGTTGTTCTAATTCTTCTTAAATTTTGTGAAGTTCTAAGCGAAGCGTTTCGAAATATCAGCAAGTTTCACAGTCTGAATTGGAAACGCGGGTTTCAAATTTCACTCACCCGTCAAAACAAAGAAACATGAACACTCTACTTTTTATTAAGAAAACCTATTCGTATAGAATTACAAAATAACTTACAATATTTATACATGTTTGAATCGTAGTCAGCCAACTATACTTTAATTATAAATTTTCTGTCAACTGTCAATCTTCAGTACGTGAATGATGGCTGAACGTTGTCATAATTACGTTGTTGAGAGTTTGATGACGTTTGTCGTTAGCAGTGTTAGGTTCTTGTAGATTATTGAAAATTCTATGCGCTCGTCAATGCAGTTTGGTTCGGATTGAGTTACGAGTCGAGGTGCTCGGATATTCAGTCACGAGTCGAATCGAGTCATTTGGATGTCGAGTTGCGAGTCGAGTCACTTGAATGTTGAGTCACAAGTTCAATCACTCGGATGTCGGGTTGCGTATCAACCTGCTCGGATGTTGAGTTACGAGTCGAATAGAGTCATTTGGATATCGAATTGCGAGTCGAGTTACTCGGATGCCGAGTAGAGTCCACAGAGTCACTCAGATGTTGAGTTGCGAGTCGAATCGAGTTATTTGAATGTCTCTTCGCAAGTCGAGTCACTCGGCTGTCGAGTTGCGAGTCGAGTCACTCGGATGTTGAACTACGAAGCGAATCGAGTCATTTGAATGTCTAGTCACGTGTCGAGTTATTCAGATGTTGATTTACGAGACAAATAGAGTCATTTGAATATCGAGTTGCGAGTCGTGTCACTTGGATGTCGAGTTACGAGTCGAGTCACTCGGATGTTGAGTTGCGAGTCGAGTCATTCGGATGTTGAGTTGCCAGTCGAGTCACTTGAATATTGAGTTCCCAGTCGAGTCACTTGAATATTGAGTTGCCAGTCGAGTCACTTGAATATTGAGCTGCCAGTCGAGTCACTTGAATATTGAGTTGCCAGTCGAGTCACTCGGATGTTGAGTTGCGAATCGAGTCATTCGGATGTTGAGTTGCTAGTCGAGTCACTCGGATGTTGAGTTGCCAGTCGAGTCACTCGGATGTTGAGTTGCGAGTCGAGTCATTCGGATGTTGAGTTGCGAGTCGAGTCATTCGGATGTTGAGTTGCTAGTCGAGTCACTCGGATGTTGAGTTGCCAGTCGAGTCACTCGGATGTTGAGTTGCGAGTCGAGTCATTCGGATGTTGAGTTGCGAGTCGAGTCATTCGGATGTTGAGTTGCTAGTTAAGTCACTCGGATGTTGAGTTGCGAGTCGAGTCCTTCGGATGTTGAGTTGCCAGTCGAGTCACTTGAATATTGAGTTGCCAGTCGAGTCACTTGAATATTGAGTTGCCAGTCGAGTCACTTGAATGTTGAGTTGCCAGTCGAGTCACTCGGATGTTGAGTTGCCAGTCGAGTCACTCGGATGTTGAGTTGCTAGTTGAGTCACTCGGATGTTGAGTTGCCAGTTGAGTCACTCAGATGTTGAGTTGCTAGTTGAGCCACTCTGATGTTGAGTCACGAAACGAGAGGACTCGCTCAGATTTCGAGTTATTAATTTTACAAACTGATCTTTAACCGAACCATGTGTTTAATGGTCGGAATGCGTTGCACAACATTTCAGCAACTTCTTTCCCTCGTGTCGCAGACTCTTATTTTTCCAAAAGAATATCATAAAGTTAAAGGTCGAATTCATGGTCAGAATTGTTTCGGCCCATAGTCTGAATTGATGAAAAAAATTCCTCGCTCATCGAATCCTTTTGAAAAGCGTACAATCCAATGTTTACCGTGATGGGAGAAACACAAAGGAAGAAAGTGAAACAAACCAAGTTACAAGTTGACACTCTCTTGAAATTTGCTAAATTCTTTGGACGGATGCACTCTTGGTCTCTCCAAGGACTGTTCCTTTCCTGTGCGGCGTCCTTCAGTCGTTTTTGCTTTATAATGCCAAAAATCTTGTAGTTTATACGGAGCATTAGCAGAAAAAGTGCCCCCGCTATGACCAGATCTGTCGGTCCTTCGGGGATGACTTTGACGAAGATGAGCAGCCATTCTGCTAGCATGAACAACGAGAATAGTACAACGAGAATTAGGAGCTTAGTTCTTGTTACATAGAGTTGATGAAAGAATGGATGAACTATGGCTAAGTATCGTTCGATGTTCATCGCCATTGACACGAACAAGGAGATTCCACAGAAAATACGGACAATGTTATTGTTGACATCTGGGAAAATGCCGTAGTCTTTCTTCAGGAGTTTGTAAATGGTCGATAAAGTTAGCAAGGGGTGTATGACTGTCACTGCAATTAGGTCAACGCAGGCCTGGACTAGAATGAGAATGTAGCAGACTTTCTTTCGAAGTTGATTTGATTTCATGAAACTTAGTATGACTAAGGAGTTAAGAAATATTCCGGTGAATGCGAAGAAACCGTTCACGACACACAAGGCAACCAGGTTGACCAAGGTCCATGAATTCAAGGAGGATGTCGAAACGATCGACGTATTTGATCCGTTAGGATTAAGCATTGTGTCGACTATTTGAGATGGAAAAAGGTCTTGAGCTTTACCAGTCGTACAGTCAATACCGTCTTTCTGTTTGCCTGAAAGTCGAGAAGATAATCGGAATACATAGAAGAATACGATTAGGCTAGGCAAAAGCTGCACACAGCTTGCTTACATCTTCGTCATCATCACTATCATTAACTTTATTTCAGTGTCTTAGGGGGCTTTCCATTTACACGGTTAAACCGGTCAGTCCGGTTAAATGGAACACGATTCGTTTGAGGCCTGGGATGGTCTGACTGGAAAATTTGGTCCTAATCAAAAGCAAGTCTATTCTGGCCGGACTGACTGGTCTAACCTTGTCAATTGGAAAGCGCCCTTAGACCACTGATCTCTAAATAAACTGGGTAGGCCATTCCCTATGGCCAGCAGTCAAACATTTCGTGTCAGTCGCCGCCATCTTACGTAGTGGAACATATGACGCGTTGCGACCTTAGAACTTGTTCCCAATCCTAGAGTTGACTAGCATAGGCAATTTTGACGTCAGCACGGTCAGATTATCCGGGGGTAGGAATATTATGTGTGCTGTGCCGGGGGAGTCGGAAAAGCCGTAAAGCAAACAACATGCAGATGCCGGTTCGTTTAGTTTTCACTGTTTAACAACGAATACAGTCAAACGGTGGCAAGTACACAACACGAAATATTGGTAAGGCATTAAGATTACTATGAAAGACCTGAAATTGAATTCTTCGTAGATTTTATAGTCTGTTTTTCAGTTTATATTATCGTGAAGTTTCTTCGTTGTCGGCACTAAAGAAAAACAACGAAATTTAAAGGTTTTATAGCTCAGTAACAGAAACAAATACAAGAAATGAACGTCTTAAACCTTATTAAGTACTTCTTGTGTCCTTACATTCGTTTAAATTTTCTTAAAATAACTCTTTTTGTCTGTTTTCAATCTACGAAAGCTATGAACTGCAGTGGCAGCAATCTTGCGTAGTGGTCACGTCATCATACAACTGGCACGCAAAATCCGGCCCAATAGCCCATCCAGTTTATCGGTACCGGACGAATCACAGGGCGAAATAGGACGAATTCGAGACCGTTCTCGAAAACAGGTGGGGAAAACCGCTACGCATGGGCGAAATTAAAAGTATAATTAGAGTTACCACATGGAGTTACTGTCGCTCCCAGTTGCCGTATTCCTGTTTATACCCTTCAAGACGAAGTCAGCTGTGTTTAGTCAACGATGGCTTCTACACGTAAAGTAAAGTGCAGTTAAATAATTCACCATCATTATAGTGATAAAAATATTTATATAGTTATAAAAATATTGATAACTTATTTAATAAAGCACGAAAGAGATTTATACATACAGTATTTGTCTTGACTTTTGACGTGTGTTAAATTCAAAGACTTCCACTATAATGATGGTGAATTATTTAACTGCACTTTACTTTACGTGTAGAAGCCATCCTTGACTAAACACAGCTGGCTTCGTCTTGAAGCGTATAAACAGGAATACGGCAACTGGGAGCGACAGTAACTCCATGTGGTAATTCTACACCGCGGTTACTGTCGGAGCAATTCCTCCATTTAGCCACACGTAACATCGCCAAATAACGTTGAAGAAAGAAGGCATTTTTAGCAACAAATGTTACTTAATCAAGCATGTTTTAGGAATTTTTGGTGAAGGAAAATTCGAGTGTAGAATATATACATTTTAAGACCAAACCGGGACCAGTTGCGAAAAATGCAACTACACAGGCCTTCCGGCAGGAATTGAACCAACGACCTTGCGATTCTAGTGCAATGCTCTGGCCATTGAGCCATCAAATAGGAGGCCGTTGCCGAGAGCTTGATCGCGATTTCTGTATATCGTGAACGGTTTCTTCGCATTCACCGGAATGTTTCTTAACTCCTTAGTCATACTAAGTTTCATCAAATCAAATCAACTTCGAAAGAAAGTTTGCTACATCCTCATTCTAGTCCAGGCCTGCGTTGACCTAATCGCAGTGACAGCCATACACCCCTTGCTAACTTTATCGACCACTGACAAGCTCCTGAAGAAAGACTACGGCATTTTCCCAGGTGTCATCACTAACGTTGTCCATATTTTCTGTGGAATCTCCTTGTTCGTGTTATTGGCGATGAACATCGAACGATACTTAGCCATAGTTCATCCATTCTTTCATCAACTCTATGTAACAAGAACTAAGCTCCTAATTCTCGTTGTACTATTCTCGTTGTTCCTTCTAGCAGAATGGCTGCTCGGCTTCGTCGAAGTCATCCCCGAAGGACCGACAGATATGGTCATAATAGGAGTGCTTTTTCTACTAATGCTCCGTATAAACTACAAGATTTTTGGCATTGTAAAGCAAAAACGACTGAAGGACGCCGCTCAGGAAAGGAACAGTCCTTGGAGAGACCAAGAGTGCATCCGTCCAAAGAATTTAGCAAATTTCAAGAGAGTGTCAACATGTAACTTGGTTTGTTTCACTTTCTTCCTGTGTGTTTCTTCCATCATGGTAAAAGAAGGATTGGAAGCTTTTCAAAAGGATTTGATGCGCGAGGAATCTTTTCTCTACTTCACATTATGGGCCCAAACAATTCTGACCATGAATTCGACCTTTAATTGTATGATATTCTTTTGGAAAAATAAGAGTCTGCGACACGAGGGAAAGAAGTTGCTGAAATGTTGCGCAACGCATTTCGACCATTAAACCATGGTTCGGTTAAATATTAGTTTGTAAAATTAATAAATCCATTCATAAGTCCTCTCGTTACTGAACTCATGACTTAACTCGCAACTCAATATTCGAATGACTCGACTCGCAACTCAACATCCGAGTGACTTGACTCGCAACTCAATATCCGAGTGACTCGACTAGCAACTCAACATCCGAATGACTGGACCCGCAACCCAACATCCGAATGACTCGACTCGCAACTCAACATCCGAGTGACTCGACTCGTAACTCCGTCTCGACATCCAAGTGACTCGACTCGCAACTCGATATTCAAATGACTATATTTGTCTCGTAACTCAACATCTGAATAACTCGACACGTGACTACACATTCAAATGACTCAATTCGCCTCGTAGTCCAACATCCGAGTGACTCGACTCCCAACTCTACAGCCGAGTGACTCGACTTGCGACAAGACATTCAAATAACTCGATTCGACTCGCAACTCAACATCCGAGTGACTGTCGACTCTACTCGGCATCCGAGTAACTCGACTCGCAATTCGACATCCAAATGACTATTCGACTCGTAACTCAACATCCGAGAAACTTGACTCGCACCTCAATATCCGAGTGACTCGACTCGTGACTCAACATCCGAGTGACTCGACTCGTAACTCAATCCGAACCAAACTGTATTGACGAGCGCATAGAATTTTCAACAAGCTACAAGAACCTAACACTGCTAACGACAAACGTCATCAAACTCTCAATAACAACGTAATTATGACAATGTTCAGCCGTCATTCACGTACTGAAGATTGACAGTTGACAGAAAATTTATAATTAAAGTATAGTTGCCTAACTACGATTCAAACATATATAAATATTATAAATAGGTTTCTATTAAAAAAGATAAGGTTTCTACCAGTTATTTTGTAATTCTATAGGAATAGGTTTTCTTAATAGAAAAGTAGAGTGCTGCGTAGATAGTGTTTTGGATAGAGCAAAGTGAACTGGTGTGAACTAGTACATAAGTACTGTTGTAGATATCCTTTTATAATATAATATGTGTTACAAGGTCAAAATCAGTGAAATAAATATTTGATAGTGTGAACTGAATTGTAACTGTGAGAGCCATAGAGACAGAGACATTTCAAATGCATAATTGCCGGCTTAGATAATTAGTTACGACTTCGTAACGTTTCTTTGTACGCATTCGAATAAGCGCCATCCATCAATACAATTTTATTTTGGGAATAAAAAAGTTCACCCTTGCCGATTTTTTTTCACCTTGGATAACTTTTGACACTTACTATGGAGAACGTTTTTGCGTAAAGTAAAATCTTAACAAATAAAACGTGTTCTTATTTTTCGCATTTATGCAAGCCTACCTGGAGCTCTGCAAATATCGAACTCTGAAAAACCTTGCTTAAACAAGCCCTCGTATACGCTTAATATACTTTATTTGTTGCTGTGGAAATGTTTAGATAAGGACATCAGCTTCGTGATCAATCGAAAAGCAATATTTTTATAGTGATCGTAGCAATACAAAAACAGAAAACCAATCTTTCTTTAATATTACGAGTAAAACCACATGGTTTTAATACTGTGTATATTTGTCGGTCTCTATTAGCATTTTGATAGATATCTAATAAGAGTGTTGGAGTACTAGACACCGTTTACACGATGCCGGTACAATTTGAAAACGGAACAAAATCATGCCGTTCAGGTCTTGCATTTACACGATACCGGCACAAAAATAACATTAAATGTTATATGCTGTATTTGCATACCGGCATGATTTTGTTCCGTTTTCAAATTGTACCGGCATCGTGTAAACGGGGTCTAAGAGTGTTGGAGTATTAATATAATTCCACACCGCTTTACTATTTTTATCGTCCAATCACAGGTTGGAGCAAATCCTCCATTTAGCCACAAGTCTGCGACCTGTGATTGGACGATAAAAATAAAAAAAGCGGTGTAGGGTTTACATTAAGACCCCGTTTACACGATGCCAGTACAATTTGAAAACGGAACAAAACCATGCCGGTGTGTAAATACAAGCCAAAAAGTCTTGCGTTTACACGGTGCTGGTATAATATAATGACGGATTAGCATGTGACTATTCTCTTCCAATGAGAATTGAGAAGACCTTGTGAATACTGTTGACCCGAATACTGTGGTCGAATATATCGTGATTACCGTCATCAAACTGTTACGGCACAGGCGTGTACACGATACCGGTTAGTGTTCCATTTTCAAGGAACCCGTCTTCATTTTGTGCCATTTTCATGTCATTTTTGTGCCGGTCTCGTTTAAAGGCAAGGCCTAAACGGCATGATTTATAAAAATATTGATAACTTATTTAATAAAGCACGAAAGAGATTTAATAAAGCACGAAGAGATTTATACATACAGTATTTGTCTTGACTTTTGACGTGTGTTAAATTCAAAGACTTCCACTATAATGATGGTGAATTATTTAACTGCACTTTACTTTACGTGTAGAAGCCATCCTTGACTAAACACAGCTGGCTTCGTCTTGAAGCGTATAAACAGGAATACGGCAACTGGGAGCGACAGTAACTCCATGTGGTAATTCTACACCGCGGTTACTGTCGGAGCAATTCCTCCATTTAGCCACACGTAACATCGCCAAATAACGTTGAAGAAAGAAGGCATTTTTAGCAACAAATGTTACTTAATCAAGCATGTTTTAGGAATTTTTGGTGAAGGAAAATTCGAGTGTAGAATATATACATTTTAAGACCAAACCGGGACCAGTTGCGAAAAATGCAACTACACAGGCCTTCCGGCAGGAATTGAACCAACGACCTTGCGATTCTAGTGCAATGCTCTGGCCATTGAGCCACGGAGGCCGTTGCCGAGAGCTTGATCGCGATTTCTGTATACATTAAGGTGGTAATGCCAGGAGAGAATTTGGTTTATTACAAGTGAACTGCTTTTCGATTGATCACGAAGCTGATGTCCTTATCTAAACATTTCCACAGCAACAAATAAAGTATATTAAGCGTATACGAGGGCTTGTTTAAGCAAGGTTTTTCAGAGTTCGATATTTGCAGAGCTCCAGGTAGGCTTGCATAAATGCGAAAAATAAGAACACGTTTTATTTGTTAAGATTTTACTTTACGCAAAAACGTTCTCCATAGTAAGTGTCAAAAGTTATCCAAGGTGAAAAAAAATCGGCAAGGGTGAACTTTTTTATTCCCAAAATAAAATTGTATTGATGGATGGCGCTTATTCGAATGCGTACAAAGAAACGTTACGAAGTCGTAACTAATTATCTAAGCCGGCAATTATGCATTTGAAATGTCTCTGTCTCTATGGCTCTCACAGTTACAATTCAGTTCACACTATCAAATATTTATTTCACTGATTTTGACCTTGTAACACATATTATATTATAAAAGGATATCTACAACAGTACTTATGTACTAGTTCACACCAGTTCACTTTGCTCTATCCAAAACACTATCTACGCAGCACTCTACTTTTCTATTAAGAAAACCTATTCCTATAGAATTACAAAATAACTGGTAGAAACCTTATCTTTTTTAATAGAAACCTATTTATAATATTTATATATGTTTGAATCGTAGTTAGGCAACTATACTTTAATTATAAATTTTCTGTCAACTGTCAATCTTCAGTACGTGAATGACGGCTGAACATTGTCATAATTACGTTGTTATTGAGAGTTTGATGACGTTTGTCGTTAGCAGTGTTAGGTTCTTGTAGCTTGTTGAAAATTCTATGCGCTCGTCAATACAGTTTGGTTCGGATTGAGTTACGAGTCGAGTCACTCGGATGTTGAGTCACGAGTCGAGTCACTCGGATATTGAGGTGCGAGTCAAGTTTCTCGGATGTTGAGTTACGAGTCGAATAGTCATTTGGATGTCGAATTGCGAGTCGAGTTACTCGGATGCCGAGTAGAGTCGACAGTCACTCGGATGTTGAGTTGCGAGTCGAATCGAGTTATTTGAATGTCTTGTCGCAAGTCGAGTCACTCGGCTGTAGAGTTGGGAGTCGAGTCACTCGGATGTTGGACTACGAGGCGAATTGAGTCATTTGAATGTGTAGTCACGTGTCGAGTTATTCAGATGTTGAGTTACGAGACAAATATAGTCATTTGAATATCGAGTTGCGAGTCGAGTCACTTGGATGTCGAGACGGAGTTACGAGTCGAGTCACTCGGATGTTGAGTTGCGAGTCGAGTCATTCGGATGTTGGGTTGCGGGTCCAGTCATTCGGATGTTGAGTTGCTAGTCGAGTCACTCGGATATTGAGTTGCGAGTCAAGTCACTCGGATGTTGAGTTGCGAGTCGAGTCATTCGAATATTGAGTTGCGAGTTAAGTCATGAGTTCAGTAACGAGAGGACTTATGAATGGATTTATTAATTTTACAAACTAATATTTAACCGAACCATGGTTTAATGGTCGAAATGCGTTGCGCAACATTTCAGCAACTTCTTTCCCTCGTGTCGCAGACTCTTATTTTTCCAAAAGAATATCATACAATTAAAGGTCGAATTCATGGTCAGAATTGTTTGGGCCCATAATGTGAAGTAGAGAAAAGATTCCTCGCGCATCAAATCCTTTTGAAAAGCTTCCAATCCTTCTTTTACCATGATGGAAGAAACACACAGGAAGAAAGTGAAACAAACCAAGTTACATGTTGACACTCTCTTGAAATTTGCTAAATTCTTTGGACGGATGCACTCTTGGTCTCTCCAAGGACTGTTCCTTTCCTGAGCGGCGTCCTTCAGTCGTTTTTGCTTTACAATGCCAAAAATCTTGTAGTTTATACGGAGCATTAGTAGAAAAAGCACTCCTATTATGACCATATCTGTCGGTCCTTCGGGGATGACTTCGACGAAGCCGAGCAGCCATTCTGCTAGAAGGAACAACGAGAATAGTACAACGAGAATTAGGAGCTTAGTTCTTGTTACATAGAGTTGATGAAAGAATGGATGAACTATGGCTAAGTATCGTTCGATGTTCATCGCCAATAACACGAACAAGGAGATTCCACAGAAAATATGGACAACGTTAGTGATGACACCTGGGAAAATGCCGTAGTCTTTCTTCAGGAGCTTGTCAGTGGTCGATAAAGTTAGCAAGGGGTGTATGGCTGTCACTGCGATTAGGTCAACGCAGGCCTGGACTAGAATGAGGATGTAGCAAACTTTCTTTCGAAGTTGATTTGATTTGATGAAACTTAGTATGACTAAGGAGTTAAGAAACATTCCGGTGAATGCGAAGAAACCGTTCACGACACACAAAGCAACTAGGTTGACCAAGGTCCATGAATTCAAGGAGGATGTTGAAACGATCGACGTATTTGATCCGTTAGGATTCAGCATTGTGTCGACTATTTGAAATAAAAACAACACATCTTTTTGACATGGCTTTTAATTAATATATTTAATTATTTTATGAAGTTCTATTTTGTGATTATTTTTATGTTATATGTTTATATTGTAATTACTGAACAAACATGTAATGCGCCTTTGATCATTGTATGGAAAGAGCGCGGAATAAATATTAAATTATTATTATTATTGTTATTATTATTATTACTATTATTATTATTACTGTATTATTATTATTATTATTATTATTATTATTATTATTATTATTATTATTATTATTATTATGGATAAGGTCTTGAGCTTTACCTGTCGTACAGTCAATACCGTCTTACTGTTTGCTTGAAAGTCGAGCAGATAATCGAAAGATATAGAAAAACAAGATTAAGCTAGCCAAAAGCTGCACACAGTTTGCTTAGATCTTCATCATCACCACTATCATTAACTTATTTTAGTGTCTTAGAACCCGTGACGGTACCGGACGAATTCGGAACCGGTCTCGAATTAGAACGGTTCCACCTGTTTACACGGCGAAATAGGACGAATTCGAGACCGTTCTCGAAAATAGGTGGGAAAAACCGCCGCGCATGCGCGAAATTAAGAATATAATTAGATTCAAAATGGCGAAAGACAACATCGCACGTGTGGCTAAATGGAGTAATTGCTCCGAGCTGTGATTGGACGAGTAACAGCGGTGTAGAGTTACCACATGGTGTTACTGTCGCTCCCAGTTGCCGTATTCCTGTTTATACGCTTCAAGACGAAGCCAGCTGTGTTTAGTCAACGATGGGTTCTACACGTAAAGTAAAGTGCAGTTAAATAATTCACCATCATTATAGTGGAAGTCTTTGAATTTAACACACGTCGCAAGTCCAGATAGACCAGTCTCATGTATAAATCTCTTTCATGGTCGTTGCCTCTCACCAATAGTTAAGCCCGGTTAGACGGGGTTAGTACTTGGATGGGTGACCGTCTGGGAATAACCTCGTTCTCGAGCTTGGACCATGTGAGTAGAGTTTAGTTGGTCTCTCCTGTGTTTCGGGTTTTTTTCGCCGGGTTTTCCGGTTTTCCTCCCTCCACAAAATCAACACCATCTGGGATATAGGTGTGGCGCCCACCCCTGCCTTAGGGTAGTAGTCAAAGAGAGAGCAGCCTTCTGACTACCTACCGACTGCGGTCGACAAATAGATATAGACAGATGGTTTAAATGATAAAGGACTGGGTGGCTAATCGTCCTTATATCACGATTGAGTCGTTTTTCTTTGATGTACCGCGGTGTATATACAGGTTATATCCCGTGCATAAATAATTGGATAAAACTTGTCGACAAAACTCGAAAAATCTTGATCGAAACTCTTCGAAATTGACGAAACCTTGTTCGAAAACCTCCTCAATCGTGATATAAGTCGGTTATGTACCTCGAACTTGGAATATAAGTCATATATTGACCCTCGGGACCTTCGGCCCCTTGGGTCAATATATGACTTATATCCCGCGTTCTCGGTATATAACCTATACTTACTGCAGCCAGCGGCTGAATTGCGAAGGACGCAGATCAACGTGGCCGTGTCGAGGCATATCAAAGGCGCTTCAAGCTGCCGCCAACGACACAGTTCAGACCACGGATCACAGCTAAGATGTTAGGTGTCGATTATGAAATAAGTTTCCAATATTTTTATAATGTTAGGTGTCGATTTTATGAAATAAGTTTCCAATATTTTTATAATGATCGTAGCAATACACAAACAGAAAACCAATCTTTCTTTAATATTACGAGTAAAACCACATAGTTTTAATACACTGTGCATTTGTCGGTCTCTCTTAGCATTTTGATAGATATCTAATAAGAGTGTTGGAGTATTAATGTAACTCCACACCGCTTTACTATTTTTATCGTCCAATCACAGGTCGGAGACGTGTGGCTAAATGGAGGAATTGCTGCAACCTGTGATTGGACGATAAAAATAGTAAAGCGGTGTGGAGTTACATTAACACTCCAACACTCTTATTAGATATCTATCGAAAGGCTAATAGAGACCGACAAATACACAGTATTAAAACTATGTGGTTTTACTCGTAATATTAAAGAAAGATTGGTATTCTGTTTATGTATTGCTACGATCACTATAAGGATATTGGAAACTTATTTAATAAAGCACGAAAGAGATTTATACATACATGAGACTGGTCTGTCTGGACTTTCGACGTGTGTTAAATTCAAAGACTTCCACTATAATGATGGTGAATTATTTAACTGCACTTTACTTTACGTGTAGAACCCATCCTTGACTAAACACAGCTGGCTTCGTCTTGAAGCGTATAAACAGGAATACGGCAACTGGGAGCGACAGTAACTCCATGTGGTAACTCTACACCGCTGTTACTCGTCCGATCACAGGTCGAAGCAATTCCTCCATTTAGCCACACGTAACATCGCCAAATAACGTTGAAGAAAGAAGACATTTTTTAGCGACAAATGTTACTTAATCAAGGTTGTTTTTCGATTGATCACGAAGCTGCTGTCCTTATCTAAACGTGGAATATGTTTCCACAGCAACGAATAAAGTGTATTAAGCGTATACGAGGGCTTGTTCAAGCAAGGTTTTTCAGAGTTCGATATTTGCAGAGCTCCAAGTAGGCTTGCATAAATGCGAAAAATAAGAACACGTTTTATTTGTTAAGGTTTTACTTTACGCAAAAACGTTCTCCATAGTAAGGGTCAAAAGATTCTAGGGTGAAAAAAAATCGGCAAGGGTGAACTTTTTTATTCCCAAAATAAAATTGTATTGATGGATGGAGCTTATTCGAATGCGTACAAAGAAACGTTACGAAATCGTAACTAATTATCTATAAGCCGGCAATTATGCATTTGAAATGTCTCTGTCTCTATGGCTCTCACAGTTACAATTCAGTTCACACTATCAAACATTTATTTCACTGATTTTGACCTTGTAACACATATTATATTATAAAAAGATATCTACAACAGTACTTATGTACTAGTTCACACCAGTTCACTTTGCTCTATCCAAAACACTGTCTACGCAGCACTCTACTTGTCTATTAAGAAAACCTATTCCTATAGAATTACAAAATAACTGGTAGAAACCTTATTTTTTTTTAATAGAAACCTATTTACAATATTTATATATGTTTGAATCGTAGTCAGGCAACTATACTTTAATTATAAATTTTCTGTCAACTGTCAATCTTCAGTACGTGAATGACGGCTGAACATTGTCACAATTACGTTGTTGTTGAGAGTTTGATGGCGTTTGTCGTTAGCAGTGTTAGGTTCTTGTAGATTATTGAAAATTCTATGCTCTCGTCAATGCAGTTTGGTTCGGATTGAGTTACGAGTCGAGGTGCTCGGATATTCAGTCACGAGTCGAATCGAGTCATTTGGATGTCGAGTTGCGAGTCGAGTCACTTGAATGTTGAGTCGCAAGTCGAATCACTCGGATGTCGACTTGCGTGTCAACTTGCTCGGATGTTGAGTTACGAGTCGAATAGAGTCATTTGGATGTCGAATTGCGAGTCGAATTACTCGGATGCCGAGTAGAGTCCACAGATCGTCACTCGGATGTTGAGTTGCTAGTTGAGTCACTCGGATGTTGAGTTGCTAGTTGAGTCACTCGGATGTTGAGTTGCTAGTTGAGTCACTCAGATCTTGAGTTGCTAGTTGAGTCACTCGGATGTTGAGTTGCTAGTTGAGTCACTCGGATGTTGAGTTGCTAGTTGAGTTACTCGGATGTTGAGTTCCTAGTTGAGTCACTCGGATGTTGAGTTGCTACTCGAGTCACTCGGATGTTGAGTTGCTAGTTGAGTCACTCGGATGTTGAGTTGCTAGTTGAGTCACTCGGATGTTGAGTTGCCAGTCGAGTCACTCGGATGTTGAGTTGCCAGTCGAGTCACTCGGATGTTGAGTTGCTAGTTGAGTCACTCGGATGTTGAGTTGCTAGTTGAGTCACTCAGATCTTGAGTTGCTAGTTGAGTCACTCGGATGTTGAGTTGCTAGTTGAGTCACTCGGATGTTGAGTTGCTAGTTGAGTCACTCAGATCTTGAGTTGCTAGTTGAGTCACTCGGATGTTGAGTTGCTAATTGAGTCACTCGGATGTTGAGTTGCCAGTCGAGTCACTCGGATGTTGAGTTGCCAGTTGAGTCACTCAGATGTTGAGTTGCTAGTTGAGTCACTAGGATGTTGAGTTGCTAGTTGAGTCACTCGGATGTTGAGTTGCCAGTTGAGTCACTCGGATGTTGAGTTGCCAGTCGAGTCTCTCGGATGTTGAGTTGCTAGTTGAGTCACTCGGATGTTGAGTTGCTAGTTGAGTCACTCGGATGTTGAGTTGCTAGTTGAGTCACTCGGATGTTGAGTTGCTAATTGAGTCACTCGGATGTTGAGTTGCTAGTTGAGTCACTCAGATGTTGAGTTGCTAGTTGAGTCACTCGGATGTTGAGTTGCTAGTTGAGTCACTCGGATGTTGAGTTGCTTGTTGAGCCACTCGGATGTTGAGTTGCCTGCAGTTGAGTCACTCTGATGTTGAGTCATGAAACGAGAGGACTCCCTCAGATTTCGAGTTATTAATTTTACAAACTAACCTTTAACCGAACCATGGTTTAATGGTCGGAACGCGTTGCGCAACATTTCAGCAACTTCTTTCCCTCGTGTCGCAGACTCTTATTTTTCCAAAAGAATATCATACAATTAAAGGTCGAATTCATGGTCAGAATTGTTTGCGCCCATAATTCGAATTGATGAAAAAATTCCTCGCTCATCGAATCGTTTTGAAAAGCGTCCAATCCAATGTCTACCGTGATGGGAGAAACACACAGGAAGAAAGTGAAACAAACCAAGTTACACGTTGACACACTCTTGAAATTTGCTAAATTCTTTGGACGGATGCACTCTTGGTCTCTCCAAGGACTGTTCCTTTCCTGTGCGGCGTCCTTCAGTCGTTTTTGCTTTACAATGCCAAAAATCTTGTAGTTTATACGGAGCATTAGCAGAAAAAGCACTCCTATTATGACCAGATCTATCGGTCCTTCGGGGATGACTTTGACGGAGATGAGCAGCCATTCTGCTAGAAGGAACAACGAGAATAGTACAACGAGAATTAAGAGCTTAGTTCTTGTTATATAGAGTTGATGAAAGAATGGATGAACTATGGCTAAGTATCGTTCGATGTTCATCGCCAATAACACGAACCAGGAGATTCCACAGAAAATATGGACAACGTTAGTGTTGATATCTGGGAAAATGCCGTAGTCTTTCTTCAGGAGCTTGTCAATGGTCGATAAAGTTAGCAAGGGGTGTATGGCTGTCACTGCGATTAGGTCAACGCAGGCCAGGACTAGAATGAGAATGTAGCAACTTTCTTTCGAAGTTGATTTGATTTCATGAAACTTAGTATGACTAAGGAGTTAAGAAATATTCCGGTGAAGGCGAAGAAACCGTTCACGACACACAAGGCAACTAGGTTGACCAAGGTCCATGAATTCAAGGAGGATGTTGAAGCGGTCGACGTATTTGATCCGTTGGGATTAAGCATTGTGTCGACTATTTGAGATGGAAAAAGGTCTTGAGCTTTACCAGTCGTACAGTCAATACCGCCTTGCTGTTTGTTGAAAGTCGAGCAGATAGTCGGAATATTTAGAAAAACAAGATTAAGCTAGCCAAAAGCTGCATACACCTTGCTTAGATCATCGTCATCGTCACTATTGTTAACTTTATTTCAATGTCTTATCTTTTAGCTGATCCTAAGTGGCTATTAATTGGGGACACTATATAGCTAAAGAGCTATATATGCATGAGGGAGAAGGAAAATTCGAGTGTAGAATATATATATATATACAGAACTCTCGATCAAGCTCTCGGCAACGCCCCAGTGGTCAGAGCATTGCACTAGAATCGCAAGGTCGTGGGTTCAATTCCTGCCGGAAGGCCTGTGTAGTTGCATTTTTCGCAACTGGTCCCGGTTTGGTCTTAAAATGTGTATATTCTACACTCGAATTTTCCTTCACCCAAAATCCCTAGAACATTCGTGTTATTAGGGCTTCATAACCACGTCTAATAAAGTTGACCTGGGCAGCAGGGTTACCCTACCTGTGAAATTTTGCTTGTAAACCCGAGCTAACTTTGACGCCGGTGCTAGGGTAATCCGGGTGTTAGATTGATTGGACGAGTAACACCGGTATAGAGTTATCACATGGAGTTACTGTCGCTCCCAGTTGCCGTATTCCTGTTTATACGCTTCAAGACGAAGTCAGCTGTGTTTAGTCAACGATGAGTTCTACACGTAAAGTGAAGTGCAGTTAAATAATTCACCATCATTATAGTGGAAGTCTTTGAATTTAACACACGTCAAAAGTCAGGCCAGTCTCATGTATAAATCTCTTTCGTGCTTTATTAAACAAGACGCCTGGTCAGGCGTTCACTCGGGCTACTGCAAAACACAGTGCTATGCAGTGCTAAGGTCTAAAGTCTATTAAACACATTGGTCACAGACAAAAGTCAAAACGCAATCCAATTCTCCGATAGAAAACACAATTTGCAATAACAAAACACGATTGCCTGTATTTATTAACATATTTCCACACATGTACACAGCGTTCATATGTCGAGTCTCTTCAGGTATTAAATATCAACACAACTATCAACGGCGTGTGCGATTGTAAGTGTATATAATATCAAGATACTTGCCACCGACATTACTGACCAATAGCTATGTCCGTGAACACACAGAACACATCCGAGACGAGTGATCAGACATCAGGAAAGCAAAGAAAGAAACAACGGTCAATATGTCAAGTCTCTTCGCCTTTAATTACAGCTTCATGTTTACCTAGAAAGTGTCACTTGCAAGTTCACTTAATGAACGGCGTGTGCGATTGTAAGTGTATATAATCATATCAAGATACTTGCCAGCGACATTACTGCCCAATAACTATGTCTGTGAAAAAACAAAACACATCCGAGACGAGAAAGCTCACTCACTCACTCACTCACTCAGTCGAAAAGAAAGAAGGCACTGGTCACATGCATATGGTCAGTTAGTCACATGCCTCAGTTTCGCAAAGTTTATTGGTCAATATCGCCAGCGGCCGCGCAGAGGACTAATAACGCGTCGCAAAAAAATAAAAATAAAAATAAGAATAAAAATAAGAATCGCGAAACCTAGACTCGGCTACCACAGGTAGCCCGAGTAATAAGTTTCCAATATTTGTGGCCACCGCTGACCTTCAGCGTGAGCCACTATGTCGGCGTGATCTTGCTTGCTTGCTTGTCATGGACCTCACTTACGTCATACTCGACGACTATCGTGACATGATACCAGGTACCGAAAGTCGAAGATACATAGGGTCAGAACAAATATACAGTACCTCGCTTTTTAAAGAACATGTTCAATATAGCATTCTTCGTAAATTTCGTGAAGTTCTAGGCTATACTACACGAAAACAATAGCTTTTAAATAAACACCCTACTTTATTATGTTCACTCCAAACTATTCCAGTGCGCCTCCGGGTTTGTGTTTACAATCTTTAACTTCGCTGACGCTCAGACACTTTAAACTGAAATTTTAAACTACCATGCTCCGTAAATTTGGTGTTCTAATTCTTCTTAAATTTTGTGAAGTTCTAGAAGCGTTTCGAAATATCAGCAAGTTTCACAGTCTGAATTGGAAACGCGGGTTTCAAATTTCACTCACCCGTCAAAACAAAGAAACATGAACACTCTACTTTTTATTAAGAAAACCTATTCGTATAGAATTACAAAATAACTTACAATATTTATACATGTTTGAATCGTAGTCAGGCAACTATACTTTAATTATAAATTTTCTGTCAACTGTCAATCTTCAGTACGTGAATGACGGCTGAACGTTGTCATAATTACGTTGTTGAGAGTTTGATGACGTTTGTCGTTAGCAGTGTTAGGTTCTTGTAGATTATTGAAAATTCTATGCGCTCGTCAATGCAGTTTGGTTCGGATTGAGTTACGAGTCGAGGTGCTCGGATATTCAGTCACGAGTCGAATCGAGTCATTTGGATGTCGAGTTGCGAGTCGAGTCACTTGAATGTTGAGTCACAAGTTGAATCATTCGGATGTCGAGTTGCGTATCAACTTGCTCGGATGTTGAGTTACGAGTCGAATAGAGTCATTTGGATGTCGAATTGCGAGTCGAGTTACTCGGATGCCGAGTAGAGTCCACAGAGTCACTCAGATGTTGAGTTGCGAGTCGAATCGAGTTATTTGAATGTCTTGTCGCAAGTCGAGTCACTCGGCTGTCGAGTTGCGAGTCGAGTCACTCGGATGTTGAACTACGAAGCGAATCGAGTCATTTGAATGTCTAGTCACGTGTCGAGTTATTCAGATGTTGAGTTACGAGACAAATAGAGTCATTTGAATATCGAGTTGCGAGTCGAGTCACTTGGATGTCGAGTTACGAGTCGAGTCATTCGGATGGTGAGTTGCTAGTTGAGTCACTCGGATGTTGAGTTGCTAGTTGAGTCACTCGGATGTTGAGTTGCTAGTTGAGTCACTTGGATGTTGAGTTGCTAGTTGAGTCACTCGGATGTTGAGTTGCCAGTCGAGTCACTCGGATGTTGAGTTGCTAGTTGAGTCACTCGGATGTTGAGTTGCTAGTTGAGTCACTCGGATGTTGAGTTGCTAGTTGAGTCACTCGGATGTTGAGTTGCTAGTTGAGTCACTCGGATGTTGAGTTGCTAGTTGAGTCACTCGGATGTTGAGTTGCTAGTTGAGTCACTCGGATGTTGAGTTGCTAGTTGAGTCACTCGGATGTTGAGTTGCCTGCAGTCGAGTCACTCTGATGTTGAGTCACGACATTTCAGCAACTTCTTTCCCTCGTGTCGCAAACTCTTATTTTTCCAAAAGAATATCATACAATTAAAGGTTGAATTCATGGTCAGAATTGTTTGGGCCCATAATCTGAATTGATGAAAAAATTCCGCGCTCATCGAATCCTTTTGAAAAGCTTGCAATCCAATGTTTAGCGTGATGGGAGAAACACACAGGAAGAAAGTGAAACAAACCAAGTTACACGTTGACACTCTCTTGAAATTTGCTAAATTCTTTGGACGAATGCACTTTTGGTCTCTCCAAGGACTGTTCCTTTCCTGAGCGGCGTCCGTCAGTCGTTTTTGCTTTACAATGCCAAAAATCTTGTAGTTTATACGGAGCATTAGCAGAAAAAGTGCCCCCACTATGACCAGAGCTATCGGTCCTTCGGGGATGACGAAGGCGAGCATCCGTTGTGCGAGAATGAACAACGAGAATAGCACAACGAGAGTTAGGAGCTTAGTTCTTGTTACATAGAGTTGGTGAAAGAATGGATGAACTATGGCGAAGTATCGTTCGATGTTCATCGCCAATAACACGAACAAGGAGATACCACAGAAAATTTGGACAACGTTAGTGTTGATAGCTGGGAAAATGCCGTAGTCTTTCTTCAAGAGCTTGTTAATGGTCGATAAAGTTAGCAAGGGGTGTATGACTGTCACTGCGACTAGGTCAACGCAGGCCTGGACTAGAATGAGAATGTAGCAGACTTTCTTTCGAAGTTGATTTGATTTGATGAAACTTAGTATAACTAAGGAGTTAAGAAATATTCCGGTGAATGCGAAGAAACTGTTCACGACACACAAGGCAACTAGGTTGACCAAGGTCCATGAATTCAAGGAGGATGTTGAAACGATCGACGTATTTGATCCGTTGGGATTAAGCATTGTGTCGACTATTTGAGATGGAAAAAGTTCTTGAGCTTTACCAGTCGTACAGTCAATATCGTTTTGCCGTTTGCTTGAAAGTCGAGAACATAATCGGAATATACAGAAGAATACGATGAGGCTAGCCAAAAGCTGCACGCAGCTTGCTTAGATCTTCGTCATCATCACTATCATTAACTTTATTTCAGTGTCTTAGGGGGCTTTCCATTTACGCGGTTAGACCGGTCATTTAACCACGATGGTCTGACTGGAAAATTTGGTTCTAATCAAAAGCAAGTCCATTCTGGCCGGACTGACCGATCTAACCTTGTCAATTGGAAAGCGCCCTTAGATCCTGTTTACAGGGCACCGAACGAATCACCGGTCTCGAATTAGTACGGTTCCACCTGTTTACACGGCGAAATAGGACGAATTCGGGATTGGTCTCGAAAACAGGTGGAGAAAACCTCTGCGCATGGGCGAAATTAAGAGTATAATTAGAGTTACCACATGGAGTTACTGTCGCTCCCAGTTGCCGTATTCCTCTTTATACGCTTCACTAGACGAAGCCAGCTGTGTTTAGTCAACGATGAGTTCTACACGTAAAGTAAAGTGCAGTTAAATAAGACCCTTACTATGGAGAACGTTTTTGCGTAAAGTAAAACCTTAACAAATAAAACGTGTTCTTATTTTTCGTATTTATGCAAGCCTACCTGGAGCTCTGCAAATATCGAACTCTGATAAACCTTGCTTAAACAAGCCCTCGTATACGCTTAATATACTTTATTTGTTGCTGTGGAAACATATTCCACGTTTAGATAAGGACAGCAGCTTCGTGATGAATCGAAAAACAACCTTGATTAAGTAACATTTGTTGCTAAAAATGCCTTCTTTCTTCAACGTTATTTGGCGATGTTACGTGTGGCTAAATGGAGGAATTGCTCCAACCTGTGATCGGACGAGTAACAGCGGCGTAGAGTTACCACATGGAGTTACTGTCGCTCCCAGTTGCCGTATTCCTCTTTATACGCTTCACTAGACAAAGCCAGCTGTGTTTAGTCAACGATGAGATCTACACGTAAAGTAAAGTGCATGTAGTTAAATAATTCACCATCATTATAGTGAAAGTCTTTGAATTTAACACACGTCAAAAGTCAAAAGTCGTGTATAAATCTCTTTCGTGCTTTATTAAATAAGTTTCCAATATTTTTATAGTGATCGTAGTAATACATAAACAGAAAGCCAATCTTTCTTTAATATTACGAGTGAAATCACATAGTTTTAATACTGTGCATTTGTCGGTCTCTATTAGCATTTTGATAGATATCTAATAAGAGTGTTGGAGTATTAGACCCCGTTTACACGATGCCGCTACAATTTGAAAACAGAACAAAATCATGCCGTTTAGGCCTTGCCTTTAAACGAGACCGGCACAAAAATGACATGAAAATGGCACAAAATGAAGACGGGTTCCTTGAAAATGGAACACTAACCGGTATCGTGTACACGCCTGTGCCGTAACAGTTTGATGACGGTAATCACGATATATTCGACCACAGTATTCGGGTCAACAGTATTCACAAGGTCTTCTCAATTCTCATTGGAAGAGAATAGTCACATGCTAATCCGTCATTATATTATACCAGCACCGTGTAAACGCAAGACTTTTTGGCTTGTATTTACACACCGGCATGGTTTTGTTCCGTTTTCAAATTGTACTGGCATCGTGTAAACGGGGTCTTAATGTAAACCCTACACCGCAATTTTTATTTTTATCGTCCAATCACAGGTCGCAGACTTGTGGCTAAATGGTGGATTTGCTCCAACCTGTGATTGGACGATAAAAATAGTAAAGCGGTGTGGAATTATATTAATACTCCAACACTCTTAGACCCCGTTTACACGATGCCGGTACAATTTGAAAACGGAACAAAATCATGCCGGTATGCAAATACAGCATATAACATTTAATGTTATTTTTGTGCCGGTATCGTGTAAATGCAAGACCTGAACGGCATGATTTTGTTCCGTTTTCAAATTGTACCGGCATCGTGTAAACGGTGTCTAGTACTCCAACACTCTTATTAGATATCTATCAAAATGCTAATAGAGACCGACAAATATACACAGTATTAAAACCATGTGGTTTTACTCGTAATATTAAAGAAAGATTGGTTTTCTGTTTTTGTATTGCTACGATCACTATAAAAATATTGAAAACATATTTAATAAAGCACGAAAGAGATTTATACATACATGAGACTGGTCTGTCTTGACTTTCGACGTGTGTTAAATTCAAAGACTTCCACTATAATGATGGTGAATTATTTAACTGCACTTTACTTTACGTGTAGAACCCATCCTTGACTAAACACAGCTGGCTTCGTCTTGAAGCGTATAAACAGGAATACGGCAACTGGGAGCGACAGTAACTCCATGTGGTAACTCTACACCGCTGTTACTCGTCCGATCACAGGTCGAAGCAATTCCTCCATTTAGCCACACGTAACATCGCCAAATAACGTTGAAGAAAGAAGACATTTTTTAGCGACAAATGTTACTTAATCAAGGTTGTTTTTCGATTGATCACGAAGCTGCTGTCCTTATCTAAACGTAGAATATGTTTCCACAGCAACGAATAAAGTGTATTAAGCGTATACGAGGGCTTGTTCAAGCAAGGTTTTTCAGAGTTCGATATTTGCAGAGCTCCAAGTAGGCTTGCATAAATGCGAAAAATAAGAACACGTTTTATTTGTTAAGGTTTTACTTTACGCAAAAACGTTCTCCATAGTAAGGGTCAAAAGATTCTAGGGTGAAGAAAAATCGGCGAGGGTGAAGTTTTTTTATTCCCAAAATAAAATTGTATTGATGGATGGAGCTTCTTCGAATGCTTACAAATAAACGTTACGAAGTCATAACTAATAATCTAAGCCAATTGTGCATTTGAAATGTCTCTGTCTCTATGGCTCTCACAGTTACAATTCAGTTCACACTATCAAACATTTATTTCACTGATTTTGACCTTGTAACACATATTATATTATAAAAAGATATCTACAGCAGTACTTATGTACTAGTTCACACCAGTTCACTTTGCTCTACCCAAAACACTGTCTACGCAGCACTCTACTTTTCTATTAAGAAAACCTATTCCTATAGAATTACAAAATAACTGGTAGAAACCTTTTTTTTTAATAGAAACCTATTTACAATATTTATATATGTTTGAATCGTAGTCAGGCAACTATACTTTAATTATAAATTTTCTGTCAACTGTCAATCTTCAGTACGTGAATGACGGCTGAACATTGTCATAGTTACGTTGTTGTTGAGAGTTTGATGACGTTTGTCGTTAGCAGTGTTAGGTTCTTGTAGATTATTGAAAATTCTATGCGCTCGTCAATGCAGTTTGGTTCGGATTGAGTTACGAGTCGAGGTGCTCGGATATTCAGTCACGAGTCGAATCGAGTCATTTGGATGTCGAGTTGCCAGTCGAGTCACTCTGATGTTGAGTTACCAGTCGAGTCACTCGGATACTGAGTTGCGAGTCGAGTCACTCTGATGTTGAATTGCCAGTCGAGTCACTTGAATGTTGAGTCACAAGTCGAATCACTCGGATGTCGAGTTGCGTATTAACTTACTCGAGTTTTGAGTTACGGGTCGAATAGAGTCATTTGGATGCCGAATTGCCAGTCGAGTTACTCGGATGCCGAGTAGAGTCCACAGATCGTCACTCGGCTGTCGAGTGGCGAGTCGAGTCACTCGGATTTTGAACTACGAGGCGAATCGAGTCACTTGAATGCCTAGTCACGAGTCGAGTTGCTCAGATGTTGAGTTACGAGACGAATAGAGTCATTTGAGTATCGAGTTGCGAGTCGAGTCACTCGGATGTAGAGTTGCCAGTTGAGTCACTCGGATGTTGAGTTGCCAGTTGAGTCACTCGGATGTTGAGTTGCTAGTTGAGTCACTCGGATGTTGAGTTGCCAGTTGAGTCACTCGGATGTTGAGTTGCTAGTTGAGTCACTCGGATGTTCAGTTGCTAGTCGAGTCACTCGGATGTTCAGTTGCTAGTTGAGTCACTCGGATGTTGAGTTGCCTGCAGTCGAGTCACTCTGATGTTGAGTCACGAAACGAGAGAACTCCCTCAGATTTCGAGTTATTAATTTTACAAACTAATCTTTAACCGAACCATGTGTTTAATTGTCGCAATGCGTTGCACAACGTTTCAGCAACTTCTTTCCCTCGTGTCGCAGACTCTTATTTTTCCAGAAGAATATCATACAATTAAATGTCGAATTCATGGTCAGAATTGTTTGGGCCCATAAGCTGAAGTAGAGAAAAGATTCCTCGCGCATAAAATCCTTTTGAAAAGTGTACAATCCTATCTTTAGCATGATGGGAGAAACACACAGGAAGAAAGTGACACAAACCACGTTACACGTTGACACTATCTTGAAATTTGCTAAATTCTTTGGACGGATGCACTCTTGCTCTCTCCAACAACTGTTCCTTTCCTGAGCGGCGACCGTCAGTCGTGTTTGCTTTACAATGCCAAAAATCTTGTAGTTTATACGGAGCATTAGCAGAAAAAGTGCCCCCGCTATGACCAGAGCTATCGGTCCTGCGGGAATGACTTTGACGAAGCCGAGCAGCCATTGTGCTAGAAGGAACAACGAGAATAGCACAACGAAAATTAGGAGCTTAGTTCTTGTTACATAGAGTTGATGAAAGAATGGATGAACTATGGCTAAGTATCGTTCGATGTTCATCGCCAATAACACGAACAAGGAGATACCACAGGAAATGTGGACAACGTTTATAGTGTTGATATCTGGGAAAATGCCGTAGTCTTTCTTCAAGAGCTTATTAATGGTCGATGAAGTTAGCAACGGGTGTATGACTGTCACTGCGATTAGGTCAACGCACGCCTGGACTAGAATGAGAATGTAGCAGACTTTCTTTCGAAGTTGATTTGATTTGATGAAACTTAGTATGACTAAGGAGTTAAGAAATATTCCGGTGAATGCGAAGAAACCGTTCACGACAGACAAGGCAACCAGGTTGACCAAGGTCCGTGAATTCAAGGAGGATGTTGAAACGGTCGACGTATTTGATCCGTTAGGATTCAGCATTGTGTCGACTATTTGAGGTGGGAAAAGGTCTTGAGCTCTACCAGTCGTACAGTCAATACCGTCTTGCTGTTTGCTTGAAAGTCGAGCAGATAGTCGGAATATTTAGAAAAACAAGATTAAGCTAGCCAAAAGCTGCACACACCTTGCTTAGATCATCATCATCGTCACTATTGTTAACTTTATTTCAATGTCTTATCTTTTAGCTGATCCTAAGAGGCTATTAATTGGGGACACTATATAGCTAAAGAGCTATATATACATGAGGGAGAAGGAAAATTCGAGTGTAGAATATATATATACAGAACTCGCGATCAAGCTCTCGGCAACGGCCTCCGTGGCTCAGTGGTCAGAGCATTGCACTAGAATCGCAAGGTCGTGGGTTCAATTCCTGCCGGATGGCCTGTGTAGTAGCATTTTTCGCAACTGGTCCCGTTTTGGTCTTAAAATGTGTATATTCTACACTCGAATTTTCCTTCACCTAAAATCCCTAGAACATTCGTGTTATTAGTGCTTCATAACCACGTCTAATAAAGTTGACCTGGGCAGCAGGATGACCCTACCTGTGAAATTTTGCTTGTAAACCCGAGCTAAATTTGACGCGGGTGCTAGGATAATCCGGGTGTTAGATTGATTGGACGAGTAACAGCGGTGTAGAGTTATCACGTGGAATTATCACTTCCGCGGATTAGGTAACATTATACTTGCATGTATAATACTTGGCCGATTATACTTGTATGGGAAGCAAATATATTATAATAATTATGAAAAGGGATAACGGGGACACGCGAGGGACTTGAGGGATAAAATGCAGTACGTTTAGTTCATGTGAAGGTCGACGTTTGAATCGAACTCGACCCAAAGTCGAAATTCCCGACAAGCGATGTCGAACTTTATCGTTGGATCGGTCTTAATCAAAACAGTCGAAACAGACTGATTCAGACGTCGATCTTTACATGAACTTAATTGTTGGAATTAGGATCGGTTCATGTGAAGTTCGACATTTGAACCGGGCCTTATATTATCGTGGAGTTTCTTCGTTGTCGGCACTAAAGAAAAACGACGAAATTTAAAGGTTTTATAGCTCAGTAACAGAAACAAATACAAGAAATGAACGTCTTAAACCTTATTAAGTACTTCTTGTGTCCTTACATTCGTTTAAATTTTCTTAAAATAACTCTTTTTGTCTGTTTTCAATCTACGAAAGCTATGAACTTCAGTGGCAGCCATCTTAAGTAGTGGTCACGTCATCATACAACTGGCACGCACAATCTGGCCCAATGGCCCATCCAGTTTATATAGAGATCAATGCCTTAGACCCCGTTTACACCGTACCGGACGAATCACATGGCTAAATAGGACGAATTCGAGACCGTTCTCGAAAGCAGGTGGGGAAAACCGCTGCGCATGGGCGAAATTGAAAGTATAATTAGAATTACCACATGGAGTTACTGTCGCTCCCAGTTGCTGTATTCCTGTTTATACGCTTCACTAGACGAAGCCAGCTGTGTTTAGTCAACGATGGGTTCTACACGTAAAGTGAAGTGCAGTTAAATAATTCACCATCATTACAGTGGAAGTCTTTGAATTTAACACACGTCAAAAGTCAAGACAGACCAGTCTCGTGTATAAATCTCTTTCGTGCTTTGTTAAATAAGTTTCCAATATTTTTATAGTGATCGTAGTGATTACGAGTGAAATCACATAGTTTTAATACTGTGCATTTGTTGGTCTCTATTAGCATTTTGAGAGATATCTAATAAGAGTGTTGGAGTATTAGACCCCGTTTACACGATGCCGGTACAATTTGAAAACGGAACAAAATCATGCCGTTTAGGCCTTGCGTTTACACGATACCGGCACAAAAATTACATGAAAGCGGCACAAAATGAAGACGGCTTCCTTGAAAACGGAACACTAACCGGTATCGTGTAAATGCCTGTGCCGTAACAGTTTGATGACGGTGAATCAATGAAAATTGTCTGTCGTCCTTGGCAATCACGATATATTCGACCACAGTATTTGGGTCATCAGTATTCACAAAGTCTTCTCAATTCTCATTGGAAGACAATAGTCACATGTTAATCCGTCATTATATTATACCGGCACCGTGTAAACGCAAGACTTTTTGGCCTGTATTTACACACCGGCATGATTTTGTTCCGTTTTCAAATTGTACTGACATCGTGTAAACGGGGTCTTAATGTAAACCCTACACCGCTTTTTTTATTTTTATCGTCCAATCACAGGTCGGGGACGTGTGGCTAAATGGAGGATTTGCTCCAACCTGTGATTGGACGATAAAAATAGTAAAGCGGTGTGGAGTTATATTAATACTCCAACACTCTTAGACCCCGTTTACACGATGCCGGTACAATTTGAAAACGGAACAAAATCATGCCGGTATGCAAATACAGCATATAACATTCAATGTTATTTTTGTGCCGGTATCGTGTAAACGCAATTCAGGCCTAAACGGCATGATTTTGTTCCGTTTTCAAATTGTACCAGCATCGTGTAAACGGGGTCTAATACTCCAACACTCTTATTAGATATCTATCAAAATGCTAATAGAGACCGACAAATACACAGTATTAAAACTATGTGATTTCAATCGTAATATTAAAGAAAGATTCGTTTTCTGTTTATGTATCGCTACGATCACTATAAAAATATTGAAAACTTATTTAATAAAGCACGAAAGAGATTTATACATACATGAAACTGGTCTGTCCTGACTTTTGACGTGTATTAAATTCAAAGACTTCTACTATAATGATGGGGAATTATTTAACTGCACTTTACTTTACGTGTAGAACCCATCGTTGACAAAACACAGCTGGCTTCGTCTTGAAGCGTATAAACAGGAATACGGCAACTGGGAGCGACAGTAACTCCATGTGGTAATTCTACACCGCTGTTACTCGTCCGATCACAGGTCGAAGCAATTCCTCCATTTAGCCACACGTAACATCGCCAAATAACGTTGAAGAAAGAAGGTATTTTTAGCAACAAATGTTACTTAATCAAGGTTGTTTTTCGATTGATCACGAAGCTGCTTCCTTGTCTAAATGTGGAATATGTTTCCACAGCAACAAATAAAGTATATTAAGCGTGTGCGAGGGCTTGTTTAAGCAAGGATTTTCAGAATTCGATACTTGCAGGGCTCCAGGTAGGCTTGTATAAATACGAAAAATAAGAACACGTTTTATTTGTTAAGGTTTTACTTTCCGGTCAAAAGATATCCAGGGTGAAAAAAATCGGCGAGGGTGAAGTCTTTTTTTATTCCCAAAATAAAATTGTATTGATGGATGGAGCTTATTCGAATGCGTACAAATAAACGTTACGAAGTCATAACTAATAATGTAAGGCAATATTAGGCAATTATGCATTTGAAATGTCTCTGTCTCTATGGCTCTCACAGTTACAATTCAGTTCACACTATCAAATATTTATTTCACTGATTTTGACCTTGTAGATTATTGCAAATTCTTTGCGCTCGTCAGTGCAGTATGGTTCGGATTGAGTTACGAGTCGAGGTGCTCGGATATTCAGTCACGAGTCGAATCGAGTCATTTGGATGTCCAGTTGCGAGTCGAGTCACTTGAATGTTGAGTTACGAGTCGAATAGAGTCATTTGGATGTCGAATTGCGAGTCGAGTTACTCGGATGCCGAGTAGAGTCCACAGATCGTCACTCGGTTGTTGAGTTGCGAGTCGAATCGAGTTATTTGAATGTCTTGTCGCAAGTCCAGTCACTAGACTGTCGAGTTTGCGAGTCGAATCACTCGGATGTTGAACTACGAGGCGAATCGAGTCATTTGAATGTCTAGTCACGAGTCGAGTTGCTCAGATGTTAAGTTACGAGACGAATAGAGTCATTTGAATATCGAGTTGCGCGGGTCGAGTCACTTGGATGTCGAGTTGTGAGTCGAGTCACTCGGATGTTGAGTTGCTAGTTGAGTCACTCGGATGTCGAGTTGCGAGGTGAGTCACTCGGATGTTGAGTTGCTAGTCGAGTCACTTGGATGTTTAGTTGCTAGTTGAGTCACTTGGATATTGAGTTGCTAGTTGAGTCACTTGGATGTTGAGTTCCCAGTTGAGTCACTCGGATGTTGAGTTGCTAGTTGCATGAGTCACTCGGATGTTGAGTTGCTAGTTGAGTCACTCCGATGTTGGGTTGCTAGTTGAGTCACTTGGATATTGAGTTGCTAGTTGAGTCACTTGGATGTTGAGTTGCCAGTTGAGTCACTCGGATGTTGAGTTGCTAATTGAGTCACTTGGATGTCGAGTTGCGAGTCGAGTCACTCGGATGTTGAGTTCTAGTTGAGTCACTCGGATGTCGAGTTGCGAGGCGAGTCACTCGGATGTTGAGTCGCTAGTCGAGTCACTTGGATGTTTAGTTGCTAGTTGAGTCACTTGGATATTGAGTTGCTAGTTGAGTCACTTGGATGTTGAGTTGCCAGTCGAGTCACTCGGATGTTGAGTTGCTAGTTGAGTCACTCGGATGTTGTGTTGCTAGTTGAGTCACTCGGATGTTGAGTTGCCAGTTGAGTCACTCGGATGCTGAGTTGCCAGTTGAGTCACTCGGATGTTGAGTTGCCAGTTGAGTCACTCGGATGTTGAGTTGCCAGTTGAGTCACTCGGATGTTGAGTTGCTAGTTTAGTCACTCGGATGTTGAGTTGCCTGCAGTCGAGTCACTCTGATGTTGAGTCACGAAACGAGAGGACTCCCTCTGATTTCGAGTTATTAATTTTACAAACTAATCTTTAACCGAACCATGTGTTTAATGGTCGGAACGCGTTGCGCAACATTTCAGCAACCTCTTTCCCTCGTGTCGCAGACTCTTATTTTTCCAAAAGAATATCATACAATTGAAGGTCGAATTCATGGTCAGAATTGTTTGGGCCCATAATCTGAATTGATGAAAAGCTTCCTCGCTCATCGAATCCTTTTGAAAAGCGTGCAATCCTCTGTTTACCACGATGGGAGAAACACAAAGGAAGAAAGTGACACAAACCAAGTTACACGTTGACACTTTTTTGAAATTTGCTAAATTCTTTGGACGGATGCACTCTTGCTCTCTCCAAGGACTGTTCGTTTCTTGTGCGGCGTCCGTCAGTCGTTTTTGCTTTACAATGCCAAAAATCTTGTAGTTTATGCGGAGCATTAGGAGAAAAAGTGCCCCCGTTACGATCAGAGCTAACGGTCCTTCAGGGATGATTTTGACGAAGTCGATCAGCCATTCTGCTAGAATGAACAACGAGAATAGTACAACGAGAATTAGGAGCTTAGTTCTTGTTACATAGAGTTGATGAAAGAATGGATGAACTATGGCTAAGTATCGTTCGATGTTCGTCGCCAATAACACGAACAAGGAGATACCACAGAAAATATGGACAACGTTAGTGTTGACATCTGGGAAAATGCCGTAGTCTTTCTTCAAGAGCTTGTCAATGGTGGATAAAGTTAGCAAGGCGTGTATGGCTATCACTGCGATTAGGTCAACGCATGCCTGGACTAAAATGAGAATGTAGCACACTTTCTTTCGAAGTTGATTTGATTTGATGAAACTTAGTATGACTAAGGAGTTAAGAAATATTCCAGTGAATGCGAAGAAACCGTTCACGACACACAAGGCAACCAGGTTGACCAAGGTCAATGAATTCAAGGAGGATGTTGAAACGATCGACGTATTTGACCCGTTAGGATTCAGCATTGTGTCGATTATTTGAGATGGAAAAAGGTCTTTAGCTTTACCAGTCGTACAGTCAATACCGTCATGCCGTTTGCTTGAAAGTCGAGAAGATAATCGGAATATATAGAAGAATACGATTAGGCTAGCCAAAAGCTGCACACAGCTTGCTTGCTTAGATCTTTGTCATCATCCTCGCATTAGATCAAAGAAAACTCGCATTAGATCAAAGAAAACTCTTGCTGATCCTCGCATTAGATCAAAGAAACCTCTTGCTGACCGTTCATTCATGTTTGCTGCTCCACAATTATGGAACAATCTTCCCGCTGATATCCGGAACATAGATGATCTTTCTAATTTTAAATCAAAACTTAAGACTTACCTTTATACTATGGCTTTTAGTTGACTCTAACCTACCTCCAATTTTTCATTTTATATACATTTTATATTCTCTATATCATACATTTATATTTTTATAACTTTACTATGTATTATTTCTTTTTCTCTCTTTTTTTTTTAAATTTTATTCATTGTTATGCGCATTGAACATCACATGAAATTGCGCAGTATAAATACAAATTATTATTATTATTATTATTATTATTATTATTATTATTATTATTATTATTATTATTATTATTATTATTATTATTATTATTATCATTAACTTTATTTCAGTGTCTTAGGGGGCTTTTCATTTACACGGTTAGACCGCTCAGTCTAGTTAAATGGAACACGATTCGTTTGAGACCTGGGATGGTCTGACTGGAAAATTTGGTCGTAATCAAAAGCAAGTCCATTCTGGCCGGACTGACTGGTATCACGGATCTCGAATAGGCGAGTTTCAGGGTGTTGCGCGCGCATCATTTTCCAAAAAAACTGGCAAGCTCCACTCAAAGTAAACATACTGTTTACAATAAGCAAAGTATAGATACAGTTTCTGGATGTTTAATACTGTTATTCTGCTGCTGTTGGCTCGCTAGCAAGTCTGCTTACCATTACTTAATTTGTGGGGGCCCGCCAAGAGCCCGCCAATTTCTTTGCAAAATGATGCGCGCGCAATACCCTGAAATTCGCCTATTAGTACGGTTCCACCTGTTTACACGGCGAGACGAATTCGAGACCGGTCTCGAAAACAGGTGGGGAAAACCGCTGCGCATGGGCGAAATTGAAAGTATAATTAGAATTACCACATGGAGTTACTGTCGCTCCCAGTTGCTGTATTCCTGTTTATACGCTTCACTAGACGAAGCCAGCTGTGTTTAGTCAACGATAAGTTCTACACGTAAAGTAAAGTGCAGTTAAATAACTCACCATCATTATAGTGGAAGTCTTTGAATTTAACACACGTCAAAAGTCAAGACAGACCAGTCTCGTGTATAAATCTCTTTCATGCTTTATTAAATAAGTTTCCAATATTTTTATAGTGATCGTAGCGATACATAAACAGAAAATCAATCATTCTTTAATATTACAAGTGAAATCACATAGTTTTAATACTGTGCATTTGTCGGTCTCTATTAGCATTTTGATAGATATCTAATAACAGTGTTGGAGTATTAGACCCCGTTTACACGATGCCGGTACAATTTGAAAACGGAACAAAATCGTGCCGTTTAGGCCTTGCGTTTACACGATACCGGCACAAAAATGACATGAAAACGATGTTGTGTCACGAAACGAGAGGACTCGCTCAGATTTCGAGTTATTAATTTTACAAACTAATCTTTCACCGAACCATGGTTTAATGGTCGGAACGCGTTGCGCAACATTTCAGCAACTTCTTTCCCTCGTGTTGCAGACTCTTATTTTTCCAGAAGAATATCATACAATTAAAGGTCGAATTCATGGTCAGAATTGTTTGGGCCCATAAACTGAGGTAGAGAAAAGATTCCTCGCGCATCAAATCTTTTTGAAAAGCTTGCAATCCTATCTTTACCATGATGGGAGAAACACACAGGAAGAAAGTGAAACAAACCAAGTTACACGTTGACACTATCTTGAAATTTGCTAAATTCTTTGGACGGATGCGGCCTTGGTCTCTCCAAGAACTGTTCCTTTCCTGTGCGGCGTCCGTCAGTCGTTTTTGCTTTACAATGCTAAAAATCTTGTAGTTTATACGGAGCATTAGCAGAAAAAGCACTGCTATTACGACCAGAGCTATCGGTCCTTCGGGGATGACTTTGACGAAGATGAGCAGCCATTTTGCTAGAGGGAAGAGCGAGAATAGCACAACGAGAATTAGGAGCTTAGTTCTTGTTACATAGAATTGATGAAAGAATGGATGAACTATGGCTAAGTATCGTTCGATGTTCGTCGCCAATAACACGAACAAGGAGATACCACAGAAAATATGGACAACGTTAGTGTTGACATCTGGGAAAATGCCGTAGTCTTTCTTCAAGAGCTTGTCAATGGTGGATAAAGTTAGCAAGGCGTGTATGGCTATCACTGCGATTAGGTCAACGCATGCCTGGACTAAAATGAGAATGTAGCACACTTTCTTTCGAAGTTGATTTGATTTGATGAAACTTAGTATGACTAAGGAGTTAAGAAATATTCCAGTGAATGCGAAGAAACCGTTCACGACACACAAGGCAACCAGGTTGACCAAGGTCAATGAATTCAAGGAGGATGTTGAAACGATCGACGTATTTGACCCGTTAGGATTCAGCATTGTGTCGATTATTTGAGATGGAAAAAGGTCTTTAGCTTTACCAGTCGTACAGTCAATACCGTCATGCCGTTTGCTTGAAAGTCGAGAAGATAATCGGAATATATAGAAGAATACGATTAGGCTAGCCAAAAGCTGCACACAGCTTGCTTGCTTAGATCTTTGTCATCATCCTCGCATTAGATCAAAGAAAACTCGCATTAGATCAAAGAAAACTCTTGCTGATCCTCGCATTAGATCAAAGAAACCTCTTGCTGACCGTTCATTCATGTTTGCTGCTCCACAATTATGGAACAATCTTCCCGCTGATATCCGGAACATAGATGATCTTTCTAATTTTAAATCAAAACTTAAGACTTACCTTTATACTATGGCTTTTAGTTGACTCTAACCTACCTCCAATTTTTCATTTTATATACATTTTATATTCTCTATATCATACATTTATATTTTTATAACTTTACTATGTATTATTTCTTTTTCTCTCTTTTTTTTTTAAATTTTATTCATTGTTATGCGCATTGAACATCACATGAAATTGCGCAGTATAAATACAAATTATTATTATTATTATTATTATTATTATTATTATTATTATTATTATTATTATTATTATTATTATTATTATTATTATTATTATTATTATTATTATCATTAACTTTATTTCAGTGTCTTAGGGGGCTTTTCATTTACACGGTTAGACCGCTCAGTCTAGTTAAATGGAACACGATTCGTTTGAGACCTGGGATGGTCTGACTGGAAAATTTGGTCGTAATCAAAAGCAAGTCCATTCTGGCCGGACTGACTGGTATCACGGATCTCGAATAGGCGAGTTTCAGGGTGTTGCGCGCGCATCATTTTCCAAAAAAACTGGCAAGCTCCACTCAAAGTAAACATACTGTTTACAATAAGCAAAGTATAGATACAGTTTCTGGATGTTTAATACTGTTATTCTGCTGCTGTTGGCTCGCTAGCAAGTCTGCTTACCATTACTTAATTTGTGGGGGCCCGCCAAGAGCCCGCCAATTTCTTTGCAAAATGATGCGCGCGCAATACCCTGAAATTCGCCTATTAGTACGGTTCCACCTGTTTACACGGCGAGACGAATTCGAGACCGGTCTCGAAAACAGGTGGGGAAAACCGCTGCGCATGGGCGAAATTGAAAGTATAATTAGAATTACCACATGGAGTTACTGTCGCTCCCAGTTGCTGTATTCCTGTTTATACGCTTCACTAGACGAAGCCAGCTGTGTTTAGTCAACGATAAGTTCTACACGTAAAGTAAAGTGCAGTTAAATAACTCACCATCATTATAGTGGAAGTCTTTGAATTTAACACACGTCAAAAGTCAAGACAGACCAGTCTCGTGTATAAATCTCTTTCATGCTTTATTAAATAAGTTTCCAATATTTTTATAGTGATCGTAGCGATACATAAACAGAAAATCAATCATTCTTTAATATTACAAGTGAAATCACATAGTTTTAATACTGTGCATTTGTCGGTCTCTATTAGCATTTTGATAGATATCTAATAACAGTGTTGGAGTATTAGACCCCGTTTACACGATGCCGGTACAATTTGAAAACGGAACAAAATCGTGCCGTTTAGGCCTTGCGTTTACACGATACCGGCACAAAAATGACATGAAAACGATGTTGTGTCACGAAACGAGAGGACTCGCTCAGATTTCGAGTTATTAATTTTACAAACTAATCTTTCACCGAACCATGGTTTAATGGTCGGAACGCGTTGCGCAACATTTCAGCAACTTCTTTCCCTCGTGTTGCAGACTCTTATTTTTCCAGAAGAATATCATACAATTAAAGGTCGAATTCATGGTCAGAATTGTTTGGGCCCATAAACTGAGGTAGAGAAAAGATTCCTCGCGCATCAAATCTTTTTGAAAAGCTTGCAATCCTATCTTTACCATGATGGGAGAAACACACAGGAAGAAAGTGAAACAAACCAAGTTACACGTTGACACTATCTTGAAATTTGCTAAATTCTTTGGACGGATGCGGCCTTGGTCTCTCCAAGAACTGTTCCTTTCCTGTGCGGCGTCCGTCAGTCGTTTTTGCTTTACAATGCTAAAAATCTTGTAGTTTATACGGAGCATTAGCAGAAAAAGCACTGCTATTACGACCAGAGCTATCGGTCCTTCGGGGATGACTTTGACGAAGATGAGCAGCCATTTTGCTAGAGGGAAGAGCGAGAATAGCACAACGAGAATTAGGAGCTTAGTTCTTGTTACATAGAATTGATGAAAGAATGGATGAACTATGGCTAAGTATCGTTCGATGTTCGTCGCCAATAACACGAACAAGGAGATACCACAGAAAATATGGACAACGTTAGTGTTGACATCTGGGAAAATGCCGTAGTCTTTCTTCAAGAGCTTGTCAATGGTGGATAAAGTTAGCAAGGCGTGTATGGCTATCACTGCGATTAGGTCAACGCATGCCTGGACTAAAATGAGAATGTAGCACACTTTCTTTCGAAGTTGATTTGATTTGATGAAACTTAGTATGACTAAGGAGTTAAGAAATATTCCAGTGAATGCGAAGAAACCGTTCACGACACACAAGGCAACCAGGTTGACCAAGGTCAATGAATTCAAGGAGGATGTTGAAACGATCGACGTATTTGACCCGTTAGGATTCAGCATTGTGTCGATTATTTGAGATGGAAAAAGGTCTTTAGCTTTACCAGTCGTACAGTCAATACCGTCATGCCGTTTGCTTGAAAGTCGAGAAGATAATCGGAATATATAGAAGAATACGATTAGGCTAGCCAAAAGCTGCACACAGCTTGCTTGCTTAGATCTTTGTCATCATCCTCGCATTAGATCAAAGAAAACTCGCATTAGATCAAAGAAAACTCTTGCTGATCCTCGCATTAGATCAAAGAAACCTCTTGCTGACCGTTCATTCATGTTTGCTGCTCCACAATTATGGAACAATCTTCCCGCTGATATCCGGAACATAGATGATCTTTCTAATTTTAAATCAAAACTTAAGACTTACCTTTATACTATGGCTTTTAGTTGACTCTAACCTACCTCCAATTTTTCATTTTATATACATTTTATATTCTCTATATCATACATTTATATTTTTATAACTTTACTATGTATTATTTCTTTTTCTCTCTTTTTTTTTTAAATTTTATTCATTGTTATGCGCATTGAACATCACATGAAATTGCGCAGTATAAATACAAATTATTATTATTATTATTATTATTATTATTATTATTATTATTATTATTATTATTATTATTATTATTATTATTATTATTATTATTATTATTATTATCATTAACTTTATTTCAGTGTCTTAGGGGGCTTTTCATTTACACGGTTAGACCGCTCAGTCTAGTTAAATGGAACACGATTCGTTTGAGACCTGGGATGGTCTGACTGGAAAATTTGGTCGTAATCAAAAGCAAGTCCATTCTGGCCGGACTGACTGGTATCACGGATCTCGAATAGGCGAGTTTCAGGGTGTTGCGCGCGCATCATTTTCCAAAAAAACTGGCAAGCTCCACTCAAAGTAAACATACTGTTTACAATAAGCAAAGTATAGATACAGTTTCTGGATGTTTAATACTGTTATTCTGCTGCTGTTGGCTCGCTAGCAAGTCTGCTTACCATTACTTAATTTGTGGGGGCCCGCCAAGAGCCCGCCAATTTCTTTGCAAAATGATGCGCGCGCAATACCCTGAAATTCGCCTATTAGTACGGTTCCACCTGTTTACACGGCGAGACGAATTCGAGACCGGTCTCGAAAACAGGTGGGGAAAACCGCTGCGCATGGGCGAAATTGAAAGTATAATTAGAATTACCACATGGAGTTACTGTCGCTCCCAGTTGCTGTATTCCTGTTTATACGCTTCACTAGACGAAGCCAGCTGTGTTTAGTCAACGATAAGTTCTACACGTAAAGTAAAGTGCAGTTAAATAACTCACCATCATTATAGTGGAAGTCTTTGAATTTAACACACGTCAAAAGTCAAGACAGACCAGTCTCGTGTATAAATCTCTTTCATGCTTTATTAAATAAGTTTCCAATATTTTTATAGTGATCGTAGCGATACATAAACAGAAAATCAATCATTCTTTAATATTACAAGTGAAATCACATAGTTTTAATACTGTGCATTTGTCGGTCTCTATTAGCATTTTGATAGATATCTAATAACAGTGTTGGAGTATTAGACCCCGTTTACACGATGCCGGTACAATTTGAAAACGGAACAAAATCGTGCCGTTTAGGCCTTGCGTTTACACGATACCGGCACAAAAATGACATGAAAACGATGTTGTGTCACGAAACGAGAGGACTCGCTCAGATTTCGAGTTATTAATTTTACAAACTAATCTTTCACCGAACCATGGTTTAATGGTCGGAACGCGTTGCGCAACATTTCAGCAACTTCTTTCCCTCGTGTTGCAGACTCTTATTTTTCCAGAAGAATATCATACAATTAAAGGTCGAATTCATGGTCAGAATTGTTTGGGCCCATAAACTGAGGTAGAGAAAAGATTCCTCGCGCATCAAATCTTTTTGAAAAGCTTGCAATCCTATCTTTACCATGATGGGAGAAACACACAGGAAGAAAGTGAAACAAACCAAGTTACACGTTGACACTATCTTGAAATTTGCTAAATTCTTTGGACGGATGCGGCCTTGGTCTCTCCAAGAACTGTTCCTTTCCTGTGCGGCGTCCGTCAGTCGTTTTTGCTTTACAATGCTAAAAATCTTGTAGTTTATACGGAGCATTAGCAGAAAAAGCACTGCTATTACGACCAGAGCTATCGGTCCTTCGGGGATGACTTTGACGAAGATGAGCAGCCATTTTGCTAGAGGGAAGAGCGAGAATAGCACAACGAGAATTAGGAGCTTAGTTCTTGTTACATAGAATTGATGAAAGAATGGATGAACTATGGCTAAGTATCGTTCGATGTTCGTCGCCAATAACACGAACAAGGAGATACCACAGAAAATATGGACAACGTTAGTGTTGACATCTGGGAAAATGCCGTAGTCTTTCTTCAAGAGCTTGTCAATGGTGGATAAAGTTAGCAAGGCGTGTATGGCTATCACTGCGATTAGGTCATCGCATGCCTGGACTAAAATGAGAATGTAGCACACTTTCTTTCGAAGTTGATTTGATTTGATGAAACTTAGTATGACTAAGGAGTTAAGAAATATTCCAGTGAATGCGAAGAAACCGTTCACGACACACAAGGCAACCAGGTTGACCAAGGTCAATGAATTCAAGGAGGATGTTGAAACGATCGACGTATTTGACCCGTTAGGATTCAGCATTGTGTCGATTATTTGAGATGGAAAAAGGTCTTTAGCTTTACCAGTCGTACAGTCAATACCGTCATGCCGTTTGCTTGAAAGTCGAGAAGATAATCGGAATATATAGAAGAATACGATTAGGCTAGCCAAAAGCTGCACACAGCTTGCTTGCTTAGATCTTTGTCATCATCCTCGCATTAGATCAAAGAAAACTCGCATTAGATCAAAGAAAACTCTTGCTGATCCTCGCATTAGATCAAAGAAACCTCTTGCTGACCGTTCATTCATGTTTGCTGCTCCACAATTATGGAACAATCTTCCCGCTGATATCCGGAACATAGATGATCTTTCTAATTTTAAATCAAAACTTAAGACTTACCTTTATACTATGGCTTTTAGTTGACTCTAACCTACCTCCAATTTTTCATTTTATATACATTTTATATTCTCTATATCATACATTTATATTTTTATAACTTTACTATGTATTATTTCTTTTTCTCTCTTTTTTTTTTAAATTTTATTCATTGTTATGCGCATTGAACATCACATGAAATTGCGCAGTATAAATACAAATTATTATTATTATTATTATTATTATTATTATTATTATTATTATTATTATTATTATTATTATTATTATTATTATTATTATTATTATCATTAACTTTATTTCAGTGTCTTAGGGGGCTTTTCATTTACACGGTTAGACCGCTCAGTCTAGTTAAATGGAACACGATTCGTTTGAGACCTGGGATGGTCTGACTGGAAAATTTGGTCGTAATCAAAAGCAAGTCCATTCTGGCCGGACTGACTGGTATCACGGATCTCGAATAGGCGAGTTTCAGGGTGTTGCGCGCGCATCATTTTCCAAAAAAACTGGCAAGCTCCACTCAAAGTAAACATACTGTTTACAATAAGCAAAGTATAGATACAGTTTCTGGATGTTTAATACTGTTATTCTGCTGCTGTTGGCTCGCTAGCAAGTCTGCTTACCATTACTTAATTTGTGGGGGCCCGCCAAGAGCCCGCCAATTTCTTTGCAAAATGATGCGCGCGCAATACCCTGAAATTCGCCTATTAGTACGGTTCCACCTGTTTACACGGCGAGACGAATTCGAGACCGGTCTCGAAAACAGGTGGGGAAAACCGCTGCGCATGGGCGAAATTGAAAGTATAATTAGAATTACCACATGGAGTTACTGTCGCTCCCAGTTGCTGTATTCCTGTTTATACGCTTCACTAGACGAAGCCAGCTGTGTTTAGTCAACGATAAGTTCTACACGTAAAGTAAAGTGCAGTTAAATAACTCACCATCATTATAGTGGAAGTCTTTGAATTTAACACACGTCAAAAGTCAAGACAGACCAGTCTCGTGTATAAATCTCTTTCATGCTTTATTAAATAAGTTTCCAATATTTTTATAGTGATCGTAGCGATACATAAACAGAAAATCAATCATTCTTTAATATTACAAGTGAAATCACATAGTTTTAATACTGTGCATTTGTCGGTCTCTATTAGCATTTTGATAGATATCTAATAACAGTGTTGGAGTATTAGACCCCGTTTACACGATGCCGGTACAATTTGAAAACGGAACAAAATCGTGCCGTTTAGGCCTTGCGTTTACACGATACCGGCACAAAAATGACATGAAAACGATGTTGTGTCACGAAACGAGAGGACTCGCTCAGATTTCGAGTTATTAATTTTACAAACTAATCTTTCACCGAACCATGGTTTAATGGTCGGAACGCGTTGCGCAACATTTCAGCAACTTCTTTCCCTCGTGTTGCAGACTCTTATTTTTCCAGAAGAATATCATACAATTAAAGGTCGAATTCATGGTCAGAATTGTTTGGGCCCATAAACTGAGGTAGAGAAAAGATTCCTCGCGCATCAAATCTTTTTGAAAAGCTTGCAATCCTATCTTTACCATGATGGGAGAAACACACAGGAAGAAAGTGAAACAAACCAAGTTACACGTTGACACTATCTTGAAATTTGCTAAATTCTTTGGACGGATGCGGCCTTGGTCTCTCCAAGAACTGTTCCTTTCCTGTGCGGCGTCCGTCAGTCGTTTTTGCTTTACAATGCTAAAAATCTTGTAGTTTATACGGAGCATTAGCAGAAAAAGCACTGCTATTACGACCAGAGCTATCGGTCCTTCGGGGATGACTTTGACGAAGATGAGCAGCCATTTTGCTAGAGGGAAGAGCGAGAATAGCACAACGAGAATTAGGAGCTTAGTTCTTGTTACATAGAATTGATGAAAGAATGGATGAACTATGGCTAAGTATCGTTCGATGTTCGTCGCCAATAACACGAACAAGGAGATACCACAGAAAATATGGACAACGTTAGTGTTGACATCTGGGAAAATGCCGTAGTCTTTCTTCAAGAGCTTGTCAATGGTGGATAAAGTTAGCAAGGCGTGTATGGCTATCACTGCGATTAGGTCAACGCATGCCTGGACTAAAATGAGAATGTAGCACACTTTCTTTCGAAGTTGATTTGATTTGATGAAACTTAGTATGACTAAGGAGTTAAGAAATATTCCAGTGAATGCGAAGAAACCGTTCACGACACACAAGGCAACCAGGTTGACCAAGGTCAATGAATTCAAGGAGGATGTTGAAACGATCGACGTATTTGACCCGTTAGGATTCAGCATTGTGTCGATTATTTGAGATGGAAAAAGGTCTTTAGCTTTACCAGTCGTACAGTCAATACCGTCATGCCGTTTGCTTGAAAGTCGAGAAGATAATCGGAATATATAGAAGAATACGATTAGGCTAGCCAAAAGCTGCACACAGCTTGCTTGCTTAGATCTTTGTCATCATCCTCGCATTAGATCAAAGAAAACTCGCATTAGATCAAAGAAAACTCTTGCTGATCCTCGCATTAGATCAAAGAAACCTCTTGCTGACCGTTCATTCATGTTTGCTGCTCCACAATTATGGAACAATCTTCCCGCTGATATCCGGAACATAGATGATCTTTCTAATTTTAAATCAAAACTTAAGACTTACCTTTATACTATGGCTTTTAGTTGACTCTAACCTACCTCCAATTTTTCATTTTATATACATTTTATATTCTCTATATCATACATTTATATTTTTATAACTTTACTATGTATTATTTCTTTTTCTCTCTTTTTTTTTTAAATTTTATTCATTGTTATGCGCATTGAACATCACATGAAATTGCGCAGTATAAATACAAATTATTATTATTATTATTATTATTATTATTATTATTATTATTATTATTATTATTATTATTATTATTATTATTATTATTATTATTATTATTATTATTATTATCATTAACTTTATTTCAGTGTCTTAGGGGGCTTTTCATTTACACGGTTAGACCGCTCAGTCTAGTTAAATGGAACACGATTCGTTTGAGACCTGGGATGGTCTGACTGGAAAATTTGGTCGTAATCAAAAGCAAGTCCATTCTGGCCGGACTGACTGGTATCACGGATCTCGAATAGGCGAGTTTCAGGGTGTTGCGCGCGCATCATTTTCCAAAAAAACTGGCAAGCTCCACTCAAAGTAAACATACTGTTTACAATAAGCAAAGTATAGATACAGTTTCTGGATGTTTAATACTGTTATTCTGCTGCTGTTGGCTCGCTAGCAAGTCTGCTTACCATTACTTAATTTGTGGGGGCCCGCCAAGAGCCCGCCAATTTCTTTGCAAAATGATGCGCGCGCAATACCCTGAAATTCGCCTATTAGTACGGTTCCACCTGTTTACACGGCGAGACGAATTCGAGACCGGTCTCGAAAACAGGTGGGGAAAACCGCTGCGCATGGGCGAAATTGAAAGTATAATTAGAATTACCACATGGAGTTACTGTCGCTCCCAGTTGCTGTATTCCTGTTTATACGCTTCACTAGACGAAGCCAGCTGTGTTTAGTCAACGATAAGTTCTACACGTAAAGTAAAGTGCAGTTAAATAACTCACCATCATTATAGTGGAAGTCTTTGAATTTAACACACGTCAAAAGTCAAGACAGACCAGTCTCGTGTATAAATCTCTTTCATGCTTTATTAAATAAGTTTCCAATATTTTTATAGTGATCGTAGCGATACATAAACAGAAAATCAATCATTCTTTAATATTACAAGTGAAATCACATAGTTTTAATACTGTGCATTTGTCGGTCTCTATTAGCATTTTGATAGATATCTAATAACAGTGTTGGAGTATTAGACCCCGTTTACACGATGCCGGTACAATTTGAAAACGGAACAAAATCGTGCCGTTTAGGCCTTGCGTTTACACGATACCGGCACAAAAATGACATGAAAACGATGTTGTGTCACGAAACGAGAGGACTCGCTCAGATTTCGAGTTATTAATTTTACAAACTAATCTTTCACCGAACCATGGTTTAATGGTCGGAACGCGTTGCGCAACATTTCAGCAACTTCTTTCCCTCGTGTTGCAGACTCTTATTTTTCCAGAAGAATATCATACAATTAAAGGTCGAATTCATGGTCAGAATTGTTTGGGCCCATAAACTGAGGTAGAGAAAAGATTCCTCGCGCATCAAATCTTTTTGAAAAGCTTGCAATCCTATCTTTACCATGATGGGAGAAACACACAGGAAGAAAGTGAAACAAACCAAGTTACACGTTGACACTATCTTGAAATTTGCTAAATTCTTTGGACGGATGCGGCCTTGGTCTCTCCAAGAACTGTTCCTTTCCTGTGCGGCGTCCGTCAGTCGTTTTTGCTTTACAATGCTAAAAATCTTGTAGTTTATACGGAGCATTAGCAGAAAAAGCACTGCTATTACGACCAGAGCTATCGGTCCTTCGGGGATGACTTTGACGAAGATGAGCAGCCATTTTGCTAGAGGGAAGAGCGAGAATAGCACAACGAGAATTAGGAGCTTAGTTCTTGTTACATAGAATTGATGAAAGAATGGATGAACTATGGCTAAGTATCGTTCGATGTTCGTCGCCAATAACACGAACAAGGAGATACCACAGAAAATATGGACAACGTTAGTGTTGACATCTGGGAAAATGCCGTAGTCTTTCTTCAAGAGCTTGTCAATGGTGGATAAAGTTAGCAAGGCGTGTATGGCTATCACTGCGATTAGGTCAACGCATGCCTGGACTAAAATGAGAATGTAGCACACTTTCTTTCGAAGTTGATTTGATTTGATGAAACTTAGTATGACTAAGGAGTTAAGAAATATTCCAGTGAATGCGAAGAAACCGTTCACGACACACAAGGCAACCAGGTTGACCAAGGTCAATGAATTCAAGGAGGATGTTGAAACGATCGACGTATTTGACCCGTTAGGATTCAGCATTGTGTCGATTATTTGAGATGGAAAAAGGTCTTTAGCTTTACCAGTCGTACAGTCAATACCGTCATGCCGTTTGCTTGAAAGTCGAGAAGATAATCGGAATATATAGAAGAATACGATTAGGCTAGCCAAAAGCTGCACACAGCTTGCTTGCTTAGATCTTTGTCATCATCCTCGCATTAGATCAAAGAAAACTCGCATTAGATCAAAGAAAACTCTTGCTGATCCTCGCATTAGATCAAAGAAACCTCTTGCTGACCGTTCATTCATGTTTGCTGCTCCACAATTATGGAACAATCTTCCCGCTGATATCCGGAACATAGATGATCTTTCTAATTTTAAATCAAAACTTAAGACTTACCTTTATACTATGGCTTTTAGTTGACTCTAACCTACCTCCAATTTTTCATTTTATATACATTTTATATTCTCTATATCATACATTTATATTTTTATAACTTTACTATGTATTATTTCTTTTTCTCTCTTTTTTTTTAAATTTTATTCATTGTTATGCGCATTGAACATCACATGAAATTGCGCAGTATAAATACAAATTATTATTATTATTATTATTATTATTATTATTATTATTATTATTATTATTATTATTATTATTATTATTATTATTATTATTATTATTATTATTATTATTATTATCATTAACTTTATTTCAGTGTCTTAGGGGGCTTTTCATTTACACGGTTAGACCGCTCAGTCTAGTTAAATGGAACACGATTCGTTTGAGACCTGGGATGGTCTGACTGGAAAATTTGGTCGTAATCAAAAGCAAGTCCATTCTGGCCGGACTGACTGGTATCACGGATCTCGAATAGGCGAGTTTCAGGGTGTTGCGCGCGCATCATTTTCCAAAAAAACTGGCAAGCTCCACTCAAAGTAAACATACTGTTTACAATAAGCAAAGTATAGATACAGTTTCTGGATGTTTAATACTGTTATTCTGCTGCTGTTGGCTCGCTAGCAAGTCTGCTTACCATTACTTAATTTGTGGGGGCCCGCCAAGAGCCCGCCAATTTCTTTGCAAAATGATGCGCGCGCAATACCCTGAAATTCGCCTATTAGTACGGTTCCACCTGTTTACACGGCGAGACGAATTCGAGACCGGTCTCGAAAACAGGTGGGGAAAACCGCTGCGCATGGGCGAAATTGAAAGTATAATTAGAATTACCACATGGAGTTACTGTCGCTCCCAGTTGCTGTATTCCTGTTTATACGCTTCACTAGACGAAGCCAGCTGTGTTTAGTCAACGATAAGTTCTACACGTAAAGTAAAGTGCAGTTAAATAACTCACCATCATTATAGTGGAAGTCTTTGAATTTAACACACGTCAAAAGTCAAGACAGACCAGTCTCGTGTATAAATCTCTTTCATGCTTTATTAAATAAGTTTCCAATATTTTTATAGTGATCGTAGCGATACATAAACAGAAAATCAATCATTCTTTAATATTACAAGTGAAATCACATAGTTTTAATACTGTGCATTTGTCGGTCTCTATTAGCATTTTGATAGATATCTAATAACAGTGTTGGAGTATTAGACCCCGTTTACACGATGCCGGTACAATTTGAAAACGGAACAAAATCGTGCCGTTTAGGCCTTGCGTTTACACGATACCGGCACAAAAATGACATGAAAACGATGTTGTGTCACGAAACGAGAGGACTCGCTCAGATTTCGAGTTATTAATTTTACAAACTAATCTTTCACCGAACCATGGTTTAATGGTCGGAACGCGTTGCGCAACATTTCAGCAACTTCTTTCCCTCGTGTTGCAGACTCTTATTTTTCCAGAAGAATATCATACAATTAAAGGTCGAATTCATGGTCAGAATTGTTTGGGCCCATAAACTGAGGTAGAGAAAAGATTCCTCGCGCATCAAATCTTTTTGAAAAGCTTGCAATCCTATCTTTACCATGATGGGAGAAACACACAGGAAGAAAGTGAAACAAACCAAGTTACACGTTGACACTATCTTGAAATTTGCTAAATTCTTTGGACGGATGCGGCCTTGGTCTCTCCAAGAACTGTTCCTTTCCTGTGCGGCGTCCGTCAGTCGTTTTTGCTTTACAATGCTAAAAATCTTGTAGTTTATACGGAGCATTAGCAGAAAAAGCACTGCTATTACGACCAGAGCTATCGGTCCTTCGGGGATGACTTTGACGAAGATGAGCAGCCATTTTGCTAGAGGGAAGAGCGAGAATAGCACAACGAGAATTAGGAGCTTAGTTCTTGTTACATAGAATTGATGAAAGAATGGATGAACTATGGCTAAGTATCGTTCGATGTTCATCGCCAATAACACGAACAAGGAGATACCACAGAAAATATGGACAACGTTCATAGTGTTGATATCTGGGAAAATGCCGTAGTCTTTCTTCAAGAGCTTGTTAATGGTCGATAAAGTTAGCAAGGGGTGTATGGCTGTCACTGCGATTAGGTCAACACAGGCCTGGACCAGAATGAGAATGTAGCAGACTTTCTTTCGAAGTTGATTTGATTTGATGAAACTTAGTATGACTAAGGAGTTAAGAAATATTCCGGTGAATGCGAAGAAACCGTTCACGACACACAAGGCAACCAGGTTGACCAAGGTCCATGAATTCAAGGAGGATGTTGAAACGGTCGACGTATTTGATCCGTTAGGATTAAGCATTGTGTTGACTATTTGAGGTGGGAAAAGGTCTTGAGCTCTACCATGCAGTCGTACAGTCAATACCGTCTTCCTGTTTCCTTGAAAGTCGAGCAGATAGTCGGAATATATAGAAAAACAAGATAAAGCTAGCCAAAAGCTGCACACACCTTGCTTAGATCATCATCATCATCACTATTGTTAACTTTATTTCAATGTCTTATCTTTTAGCTGATCCTAAGTGGCTATTAATTGGAGACACTATATATATAGCTAAAGAGCTATATATACATGAGGGAGAAGGAAAATTCGAGTGTAGAATATATATATATATACAGAACTCTCGATCAAGCTCTCGGCAACGCCCCAGTGGTCAGAGCATTGCACTAGAATCGCAAGGTCGTGGGTTCAATTCCTGCCGGAAGGCCTGTGTAGTTGCATTTTTCGCAACTGGTCCCGGTTTGGTCTTAAAATGTATATATTCTACACTCGAATTTTCCGTCGCCCAAAATCCTTAGAACATGCTATGTAATCGAGTGAAATGCCCAATATTGCTTATATATACATGAGCCCGGGCTAGGTTAGTTCGTGTCACGAAAGTCTTTACTCGGCCGCTAGAAGAGATTTGAATCGTCGTTAGGATTATTAGTTTTCATCTAAACTAAATTTATTCTTTTTAGAAAATTTAGTTTATGTTATTGTGGCCTGTGTACAAGGAAGTAGGGTTATCCTACGATTATCGTACATTTCTTGGGGGTTTTTTTACACTAGAGTAACCCTATCACGCCACTAGGGTCACCCTAGCAGCCGGGTTATGTTTTATCCTTGTAAACGCGTTTGGTAGGTATAACTCGCCTACCCAGGACATATTTACAGGCTTCTTGTTATTAGTGCTTGATAACCACGTCTAATAAAGTTGACCCGGGCAGCAGGGTGACCCTACCATGTGAAATTTTGCTTGTAAACCCGAGCTAATTTTGACGACGCGTGTGCTAGAGTAATCCGGGTGTGTCCACATGCAGTTGGACTCTATAATCAGACGAGTTAGCCGGATCAACTTGCCTCGTGTAATCGGCTCTTAAAGAGGAAATGAAATGAAAATAAGTTCGTTTCATCTTCACGATCTCCCGAAAGTGATAAAGAATGACTTTAAATTTTTCCATATCTCACTTCGTTCACAAGTTATTTAGAATTTCAGAAATTGCAGCTTGATGTTAGTAATAATTGTTAGTTGTTTGCTGTACAAGCTGTGTTAGTTAGTAATACTCAGAAAAACTCTGAGCGGGTATAACTTCCCGCTCAGAGCTCAGAGTTTTTCTGAGTATTACTAACTAACACAGCTTGTACAGCAAACAACTAAGAATTATTTAGAATTGTTTGATATGTAAATGAATAAGCTATGACATAGCAGATTATTATGAGTTATTGGAAAATTATGTATATCTTTGGGATTATTAGACAATATTATTTAAAACTTTGCAACTACATGGACCTCAACACACTAAACATCACAAGACCGAATTTTGTTCGACAATGTCGAAGATGTACATGATGTTCTATATAACTCACGTTTATCTGTACATAAGTTTACGTCTCAAGCAAATCTAAATAATTTGAGAACGAAGTGAAATGTGGAAAAACTGTTAAAGTAATTCCTTATTATTTTTTTTGAGATCTTGAAGATAGAGGAAACTTAATTTTCATTTCATTTTCTCTTTAAGATCTATTAAGCTAAAGCTGATTTTGCGATGGGAGGGAAAGCGGAGAACTTGGTGGAAAAACCCTGGAAGGTCAGGAGAGTACTAATATCTCTGCTCACAGGCAATGCCTCCCAAGGTCAGATAGCAGATGGTCACTCATCTATTCTATACACCAAATCGTAGTTTCATTTAGGCCCACATGCAAATTAGTTTCCTATTCAATTTGGGTCCCTATGCAAATTACATCGTGTCTATTAAAGCGTAACTAACGGGAAGATAACATAGGCTGGGACTGTTTTTTCATGTTTTGAGTTCATTATTTTTAGACACTACGTTTAGGATTATTGTCAAGGATAATCGATAAGCAAATTTTATCCTTATAGAATACGTAAACATTATAAAGTTTCTGAAATCAGAAATGTTATGTTTACTACGGCTGCTTCAGCCTCGTGTTATACATGAACTACGTTTTACCCGACTCAGATTGTATGCGCAGTCGAAACTCCGATTTCGTCTATTATCTCTCGTTAATTTTCATCTTGTGTTTATACGAGAGCCGAGCCAGCTTGCCCAGCTGAGATCTCGCTTTGTGAGACCGAGATCTCGGTTACCGGTTTTTCTCATGTAAACACGATTGACCGGGCTGGCTATCCTACCCAGGCTGGCACTAAAGATAGATAGAATAATTTTATTTAACCACGCTTACATCATCAGCAAAAGCTGGTTTCCATGATGGGCGTGTATAAGAAAAATGAACAAAATTATATTATTTACAAATCAAGAGTTAAGTAGTAAGTATAAGAGTAATTTAAATATTTACATGAGTATGTAAATTAGTATAATTAGTGGGAAACAAAAGTAGCGTTTTTTCGTTGAAAACATGGAAGAGATTTACTCTCTCTTATGTTTGCTGGTGGGGAGTTCCATATGGAGGCTCCGTCGAATATAAGACTCTTTTTCATACTGTTTGTGCATGATTGTGGCAAACAAACTGTAGTAGCACTGTCGCGAAGATTGTGATGCAAAACTTCTTTTTTGAAAGTAAAGAGGTCATTGAGACACTTTGGCCCCATGTCGTTTAATATTTTGAACGTTATTTTAGCTTTAGCTTTTTTTCTCTGTTCTTTAAGTGGTTCCCATGCTAAAAGCTTCATACACGCGACAACATTTGTTTCTATCAGCTTTTTTCGACGTATTACTGTATTGGCAAGTATACATGAGCTGGGTCACGGTCACCGCCATTTTTCAGGCAGTGTTCAAGTATCACCCTTCACAAGTCACCGTCGAGTGCTTTTCCTAAATGATATGATCTACCTTTTTTGTTCACATTCATGCATTACATGCACATTACAATACTTTCCCGCACCTCGTACTACATCCGCTGTGTGTTTGTATAGCAGCGCAACTCGAGCTTTCTTTGCATCAACGTGTACGTACGTTTGCCAAACATGTCAATTTCATGCTTCGAACGCGTAAACCTCACGCTTCAAAGTGATTGGTTATCATGTATATAATTAGCATGCTAGACCCGCCAAACGTTGACGTTTGAAACGTAAACAAACGCGTTTTCAAACAGGCGCCTAACGGTAGTTCGCAAATGGTAGTAACAATTCACAAGTTCTGTTTGTTCATGTACTGTTCATATTTAAAACAATGAGACTTCGTGGCTTACCAGAACTGATAAATTACGCAATTAGCACAAGCAAGCCAGCCTGGCTAGACGAGCTAGCCCTTCTCATGTAAACACAATAAAAATCATCTCGACAAAGCGGGTTACCTCGGGTATACCCGGGATAAAATGTTGGACTCGATAAGTTGGAATTAGTGGGAATTGTGTACAAACAAACGATTATCTTTCAACTTCGGTTTCTTTTTACTTCTGATCCTATTTTCAGCCTGAACTAAAATTTCTCGTGTAATCGGAACCTTAGCCAGCTGCTCCAAACTTTTAGCACAAGGCGAAAACTCTATCTAATCTGCCCCTAAATCGTTTTTAAACTAATCGTTTGCTGCGTTCATTTAATAACAATAAAATAAAAAAGAATGATCTCATATAAAGCCGCAGGGACCAAGGAGAAGTTTATCGTTTGAAAACCGATACTTTTTTATATATCGTAAACTTCCGTAACAAGTCCCCCAGAGAATAAGCCCACCCAAAAATATTCCCCCTGTTGTTAAACAAAAACAATTTTTATTTCAATAATAATCCCCCCCCCCCCCCCCCATGGGCTTATATTAAAATATTGTTTCTAAAACAGGATTTGTATGCGCAACATATGTTAGGGGATGTTTCTGTGGAGGCGAGCCAGCCCGGGCAGCTCAAACTAAGTAACGATACGGTGGTATAATTCTGTGGAACTTTTTCCAAATGGGTGGAAGGTCGGGGATCGTGGATGGGAGAATTCATGCATTTGTGAATTCTATTTGCTCCTAAAAAAACGATCTCTTGTCTAATTGTTTGACCGGTTTGACAGAGCGGACGGACAGGCAGACCGACAGATATAGCGACAGACAGACGGACGGACGGACGGACGACTACAAAGCTATCGAGACACGGTCGACACAGTTAGATGGTATTCGTGATTTTAAAATTTTGTTTTTTCTTTGTTCTAGAGCATAACAGACAATATGGAATTTGCTTTACAGAATTTAAGCATTGTTCCAAGGTAATAATTTGTTTTTCGTTTTGCCAAACGTTTACTCCTGATTCTGTACCTTGAAGGAAAAACGGAAATTGTATTCTGTTTCTGAAATAAAGATCTCTACATTTGTCAAAGGACTCCGTATTTTTATGTAAAGTTTATCCTCCATCCCATTTATTTCATCCATCCATCCATCCATCCATCCATCCATCCATCCATCCATCCATCCATCCATCCATCCATCCATTAATTTGTCCGTCCGTCCGTCCGTCCGTCCGTCCGTCCGTCCGTCCGTCCGTCCGTCCGTCCGTCCGTTCGTTCGTTCGTTCGTTCGTTCGTTCGTTCGTTCGTTCGTTCGTTCGTTCGTTCGTTCGTTCATTCATTCATTCAATCCAATTATTCATTCAATCAATCGATCAATCCATCCATGTATTCATTCGTCCATTGATCCTATTCGTTTTGGATTTAATCTGTTTACGAGATTGTCTTTTGTTGATGTGCTCGCAAATTCTCTTTTTTTAGATGCAGTGTGTATAGTTGGTGTTTACCAGTTCCCGAACCGTTCCAGTCATTGAAAGACACTACTTCAGACTTAGTTCCATGGAGGACATTCCTGTCAAGGTAAAATGACTGCGATATATAGTGTTCACTACTTATTAACCGAACGTGAGGTCTGTATGGGAAAGTAATTTATTGTTTATTGTGTAACTTGTTTTTTGCAGGAACGGTCCATTTCCTTTTCAGTACTGGCCTTGGTACGACATTGGCACAAACATGCAACTCTGTTTGGCTGGCCTAAAGGACGTCGACAGGTTGTTGTTGTTTGTGTTTTTATTGCTGCTACTCTTGTTGTTGTTGTTGTTGTTGTTGTTGTTGTTGTTGTTGTTGTTGTTGTTGTTGTTGTTGTTGTTGTTGTTGTTGTTGTTGTTGTTGTTGTTGTTGTTGTTGTTGTGGGGCTATCCAGTATAAATAAATTAGTTTAGTTTAGTTTAATTTGGTTTGGTTTGTTGGGTTTTTTTTATTTTTTTTATCCTCTTCATTTATCCACATTTTTAGTCCCTCTTCACTATCCCCTTCCCCTCTTTATCTCTCTTTATCTCCTTTTTATCTTATATAACATACTCTTTTATTCCCTTCCTTCATCTCTTCCATCTCTATACCCCACTGTTACTTTTATTCTTATTTTTCTTTTACACTTTCTCCTTTGCCCCTCTTTCTCTCTTTTTCTATCCTTTCACCCCTTTTTTTTTACACCCTCTTTCTATATTATCTTTCTTTACTTTCATTCTCCTTGGCCTCGTTTTTTCCTTTCCTTTTTCGTTATTTTTTCCTAATGTTGTGTTTAGTGATTTCTCTCCGCTAATATATATTACAATAATGTTACCTTTGTTTTTGCTGTCCAAGCTGTCGTAAGTTAAACTCAGTGAAACTCTGAGCTCCAGACGGGACTTTTTCTGACTGAGTTTTTTTATGAGTTTAACTTACGACAACTTGTACAGTAGACTTGCTCCAAGTCCGCCTCTTAGCGCTAGTTTTTGCGGGCGAGTTGAAAGGCGGGAGAGCGGAAAAGCGGGAGGAAAGAGGCGGTTTGTAGGTTTTTTAATCTAATTAAATATTCTGGCGGGAAATCGCTGAAATGTAGATCGCCCTGCTTTGACGTGTTTCGGGTTGTCGTACTTGCAATGGAAAGTGGTTCTACCCCTACTAAAACGTTTTCAAGAGTCTGTTTAACTCCAACTTCCAAAGATAGCACTTGCATAGCTATTTAGCCTGAATATAATTACTTCCCGAATTACGTCACCGGTCGAAAAATTCACCGGTGAATTTTGGCGCGCTGCAGGTGGGAAAAGTCCTTTTCAACGAGGAACCGAAAGGTCAAAAATGTCAAAAGGTCAAAAATGTTTGAAGTCTACACGCGTAAAAATCTCGCAAGTTGTTACAGCATTGTTGCCTGAACAATGCTGTAACAACTTGTTGACATATGTGAACAACATTCATAAATGAACAACATTGTTCATCATTGTTTCAACAAGTTGTTACAGCTTGATGAAACAACAACCGTTGTTCACGCATGTTGTAACAACCGAAGAACTTGTTGATACATCAACCATGGTTCACCACTGTTGTAACGTTGTTGTTCATCGTTGTTATTTCGTCATGCTGTTACAACATGTTGTATCATGTGCGAACAACGTTGTTGGCTATAAAAATTCGAACCATAAGTGAATAACTTGTTGACAACTTGTTCACGGCGAGCAGCACAACATTGTTCACGGCGAGCAGCACAACATTGTTCACGGCGAGCAGCACAACATTGTTCACGCCTGTTGACAACCGTGAACAAGTTGTGCGTTTTTACGTGTGTAACATGCTGTGCAATGGTCAAAATCGTTGCGAGACAAGTTGCAACAATCGTTACACAAAGTAGAATCAGGTTCTACTTTCAGGTTCTACAACGATTTCAGCAATTTGTTTCAGTGTTGCACCGTGTAACACCCCTTCAGCAACTTGCTTCGCAATATTTCAACACAGTCTCCAGAGGAGATTCATTATAATAATGAAATGTTATATAGCACTTGTATTCATCATAATCATTAATCCTTGTATTCATTATAATCATGAAACCCGAACGTCAATTCTCCCACATGCGGGATGTTAAACTAAATTGCATATAACTAAAAAACCAGTAGGGGTGTTGTGGTCGAGGTCTGAGAGGTGGGACTTTTTTCCGGAGGGTTGTGGTTAGGTTTAGGGCCACTGGGGGGTTGATACATCTAGCGTGACGTCATCCTCTTCTACACTCCGGGTCAAAGACCGAAAACGAGGCTCGCCCACTGACCTATATATTTAACTGGACTGCGTGCTCCTATTACCTTTGAGTTAGGAAAGTGTCCGCATTTTCACTTTCAAAATGGCGGCATTTATGGGTCCTTTTGCTAATGGTGAAGGTCGCTGACCGATACCTAAGATCTCTAGTTCGTGTTGGACATGTTCGGTCTTTCGCTTTTTTTAAGAAAACTAAGCTATTTGGTCGAATAAACTGTATGTATGTTGTAGCCAGATTAATTATCTTTCTTCCAGTATATTTGATAGCTTCTACAGTGGTTTATTTCTCGAGAAAACATTCGGAGAAGACATTATAATACATACGGAAAAAAAATTCAAAATAGCGGCCGCTATTATGATTTGGACATGTTCGGTATTTCTCTTCTTTTAGGGAAACTAAGCTATTTGGTCGGATGAACTGTACGTATGTTGTAGCAAGGTGAATTATCTTTCTGCCAATATATTTTATAACTCCTACAGTGGATTATTTCTTGAGAAAACGTTCGGAGTAGACGGACTAGGTGAAACTTTGTCGAATTTTTGCCAAGTCAGCATAATATCGTCCTGGTCTCGAGTTTGTGTAAACAAAATATTTCTAGTATTTATGTTTGTTGCTGAGCCTGAGCGGCCCGGGATGTTTTAATGAGAAGGTCTTATTGTAGTTCTGAACTACAATAATATTCCTAGACAATTACTGTTGTAGCTTTCTAGCAGTCTGAATTAAAAAGACGCGCCGGCCGGCGGTAACCGCACGAACACTTGGCAATAAAATAAACAAGACTGTCAATACACATGGTCATGGAAATCTACAAACATTTCGTTATATGAAGTCGCCAGCTCTATAAAGAACCGCTGAAGATCACGACAAAATCGTAAAGAAGCGAGGCGTACCGAGTCCTTCTTAGGGGCTATTTACATGGGAGGCGATATTCCTAGTATTTGGTCAGACAAATAATCCAGGAGGCCTCTTGAGTTGTTCCACAAGAAATTAACAATGACCAACCTGCATGCATTAACTCTTTCCTGTCCGAATTTATTGATCTTTACTCTTTAGTATTTTATTCTGGCTAACGCCAGACGATTTTATTCACCTCTGGGGAAGCCCTCGCATAGGAACGATTTATTAATAAAGTAAGAAAATCGCTTTGTGTTTACAAAAATATTCTGTTTTCCTACGATAAGTACATGTCAGTGGTCGCTACCATTAGCAGAAGGACCCATAAATGCCGCCATTTTGAAAGTGAAAATGCGGACACATTTTTGACCAGCACCCGCAGTCCAGTTAAATATATAGGTCAGTGGGCTCGCCTTCTGGTAGCGTGATGAGTAGCCAAGGTGGCGGTGTTTTTTTCCGGAGGGTTGTGGTTAGGTTTAGGGCCACCGGGGGGTTGTGGTTAGGTTTAGGGTTTCCGGGGGGTTGTGGTCTGGGGTTGGGGTGTGGGGGTGAGGTTCATTTAAAATTCATGATTATGATGAATACAAGTGCAAAATAACATTTATGATTTGGCACTCAATCGAGCCTCTCCCCAGTCTACCCGCTTTTATCGAAATCCAAATCATTGGAAAAACTCATAAACGCGTTGCAGCGTGTAACACCCCTGTCTTGCAACTGCAATGCTGCATGAATCATCACTGCGAGACAAGTCGCATGAAAAATTGCACCGTGTAATAGGGCCTTAACGTAGAATATTACAATCAACACTTCTTATTTCTTCTCACAGACACGTGGTCAATGGTGAAATTCTCGGGGTCTCTCTTCTCCTCGAAGACGTCCTCCAACGTGGCTTACCCGAAGACATCCTGGGCCAACCCGACGATACATCTAGCGTGACGTCATCCTCTTCTACACTCCGGGTCAAAGACCGAAAACGAGGCTCGCCTTCTGGTAGCGTGATGAGTAGCCAAGGTGACGGTGTCTCCATGGATACGTCTCCACAACCCGACATACCTCGAGGGCAACTGTCATTTAATACGGACCCTCTCTCGGCGATCAAGCTTCTTCTTTTGTTCCTAGTCTCCTGGTCGCGCCTAGAAGTACTCAAACGAGATTGGGGATGCCGCAAGCTGGGTATAAGCGCTTTGAATACCACGAAAATTTACAAAGCTTTTGGGTAAGTTGTACCACACGTATCTGGTTGTCGATTCTTTGTATACCCTGCAGTAAGCGAGTTTGTTTTAGGCCATGTCGACACTAATCCATTTTCAAACGAAAATGGAGATTTTTTGATACGGTTAGGCCTTTCGTCCACACTAATCCGGCGTCTTCGGTGACCGAAAACGTTAAACGTAGCGTTTCGAAAACGCTCTTCAGAATGGAGACATTCGAAGACGCCGTTTTTCTGCACCAGTGTGGACGGCAAAAACGAAGCTTTTGGAAAACGATGATGTCACGATTATGTTATCTTGGTTTCCAGTCACCTAAAATTATTCATTCATACCCCTGTAGATCTTTTCAGCGTCTTTCTAAACGACGAAAACGATTCGAAAACGACAGTGTATGAATTTGCAACCTTAGTTTTCTATCTGAGTCTCAGTAGCTCAATGGTTAGAGCGTCTAACCGGTCATTAGCGAAAGGTTGCAGGTACAATCCTTGTCTGGGGCTCAGAAATCTTTTCTGAGTATTTGATGAACGTCTACCAAACATCTGTTACATTACACCCACTAATCTCAAATAGTAGACTCATTATACTGGATAGAGCATCCGGTGCTCGCTGTGAAGTCGGAATAAATTAGCGGCGGCCATTTCAGGTGGGACCGACTTGGTTTTCATACAGCTACTTTTAAGTTCTCCCATAGCGACAGATACATGTCACAAAAATTTAGCTGGTTTTCGTTAAAAATCCGATCATTTAAAACGAAAACCAGAGGCAAAAACTATGATTCAGCAATATTGTGGGTCCCACCGGATATGGCCGCCGCGAGATTTTTAGCCTCACTTCCGACTTCAATTTTTGCCACGCGCGAAACAATAGATGCTCTATCCAGTCTAATGCGTATATTATTTGAGATCAGTGATTACACCAAGCTCGCAAACGTATCCCATGCACTACATGTACATACGCTGATAATATCACTGTCATTAAATCTCATATATACAAAAGCCACCGCTTAGAAGCACATAGGGCGCTGCCTCTCACCAATAGTTAAGCCCGATTGGACGGGGTTAGTACTTGGATGGGTGACCGTTTGGGAATAACCCTGTTCTCGAGCTTGAGACTCATGTGAGTAGAGTTTAGTTGGTCTCTCCTGTGCTTCGAGGGTTTTTCACCAGGTTCTCCGATTTTCCTCCCATCGCAAAACCAACACCTATAGGTCTTAGCTGTAATTCGTGAGCCGATGTGTGTCGTATGGCGGCTGCCTGAGCGCCTTTAATATATATGCCTTCGACTCGGCCATGTCAAAAATGATTGTAAGGCGCATTTGAAAACCTTAAAAGTTGAATTTGCGCGGTATAAATAAATGTTATTATTATTATGACTATGAATTTAAAACTTTGGCTCTCCATCCGGACCATCCGAGCCTCAGTAGCTCAATGGTTAGAGCGTCTAACCGGTCATTATTTAAGAAATAAAAAACGTGTCGCGTGCGATTATCGAGTTATAATGCACGAGAGATGCGTGTAAAGCACGAGGCGGCGATAGCCGAGTGTTTTACTAGCTTCTCGAGTGAATTATAACTCGATAATCGCACAGCGACTAAGTTTTTTATTTCTTTTATAAAATAATGACTTTAAATTGTCAATAAACCCAATAAAAGTAAGCAAAAAAAACAGATTACCTGTCTCAGGACGAGTTTGTTACCATTTAGCGCCACGCGTGGCCCCGTACAACACGTCGGCGATTTTAGCGATGAAAATGCACTTAAAGTTGCACTGAAAACATTCTGCTGTGTTAATTACGTGATTAGACATATATCCAAGTAATTTTTGACTTTCGTTGATGATTAAATCCACATAAAATTCATCAAAAACGACAAAATCGTCGCGAAGTATCTCGTGTGCCGTGGAGTTATGGAGTTATAATGGCATCGCTTGTTTGACTCAATAGCCAATCAGAGTGCGTGTTTTCGTTCATTTACTTCCGGTTATTTTATAAAGAAGGTTGTATCTGACGCTCAGGAATATTTTCTGAGTATTTTGAGCTTAACAATCGTCTGTTAGAACCTTCGCCTATTAGAAATATTTTTTAGTACCACCGTATATGAAACGTTACTGTTTTTCCTTGGGGTTTTTTAGCAAAGCGTTCAAAGTTGATGTCCTTCAACCAGTGTATCAACACATCGCTTTAAAGAAAGGACTCGTGAGTATTTTTATCTTATTATAGAAGTACAGAGATTTTCGTGTAACGAGTGAGAGACAAATAAATCTCAATCGTTTCAATTTTCCGAGGTTTTTATTGGCTATATGATTTTTTTTACAAGTGGAAAATATCGTATGAGCGCTCCCATTGGCTAACGGCTTTCCATCCAGTGTTGTCTTTAGCAACTTTGCTTGTATCCAAACTTAGTTGTTTGTATAAAGCTAATCAAAATTGAGATAGACTTAGAGATGTGAATATCATCGTTGCAGGCAGACCAGTATGCCGTTACCTCAACCGTTAGCGACGATGAACCGCTGGCCGCTCCTCCTGGTACCGCAGACATGGAACTGAAGATCAAACAAGTAAGAGCCAGCCAATTTTCTGAATTCGAAAAAAATATCCAATTGTTTCGGCAACTGGAGTACCCTGGGTATACCGGAGTCTCTGGGTACAACTGGAGCCGCCATTTTCAATTTTTTGTTCTATATTTTTATTCACGTTTATTATGCAAATGCGTGCAGTTTCACACTTGCTAAGTTACACATTTGTATTTTTGATATAACCAGCCAGTAGCAGCGTTCGAGTTCAGTCGCTCAGCCGTGCAGTATAAATATTGATGAACGTAAAACAAAATACCTGGCTACGTTCGTGGCACTTAACCCTTTATAGCCCAAGACCTTCCCATATGCTGAATAAAATCGTCTGGCGTTAGCCAGAATAAAATTCTTAAAGTGGCCGATGGACTATAAAGGGTTAACTCACGTGCAGTTTATCGTTAACCGCCTCGACGTTCGTGGCGTTTCCAGATAATTTAAAGTGCATATAAGCTCCAAATGCCAAACTATCGGTAAAAATGATGTTTCTGACCAGAAACTAGCAAAACAACACAGTTGGAATGATTCCCCCAACATTTCTATTTTGGCAGTTTTGCCACGTTCAAAATGTTGAAAAACGCTTATCTCGCCATTCTGAGTCGAAAAAAGTTTTTTTACTTTTATTTGTCGTGTTTTTAGATAAACAGCTTTAAAGGAAACCAGCAGTGATGTTCCAACACATTTTATTGTTCAGAATATTTGAATGAAGATACCTGTTTCTCTTTTTTTTGTATTCAAATCAACTCAGAAATGTTCCCGCCAAAACTTACAGGGCCGAGAAAAAAGCGTATTGACGCCGAGGTCAATATCGTAAAATCCCGACCTCTCAGGAACCAATCAGCGTGCGTTGTTTTGCGTACGGACCGGAAATCAAACCCAGCCATATAATAAGATTTGTGATATGTTCTACATTGAAGCTTACTTGACTAATAAATTTCTGTATATTTTCCCCAGCTGATTCGTTTACTGGAGAACTTTGAATGTTCAATGATTAGTGATGTGATTAAGAAGATATCTCGTGAACATACCTTGGTCCTAACTGAAAGAGGACGTGATGACGCTACTTTACCAACTGACCTATGGAAAAGACCGGTGAGATACAAAAGTTGATAACAATCTCTCCAAAATCTCATTAATAATTCATGAGGAAAACACAAAGCAAATCAGTGCCATGTCTGTGGTTTTACATCTGGTAAAAAATCCTCTTGATTTGCATAAAATTTAGCTTTGATTTTCTCGGCTTAAATATTTCTTAAGCCCCGGTCAAACGAGGTTGGTGAGAGTTGGCAAGCGAGAGTTTGTCTGAGAGTTTTCTGAACTCTCATGCCCCGGTCAAACGAGGATGAGAGTTGATGAGAGTTGACTATGAGAGTTGACGAGAGTTGTAGGATTTTCCGCGCGTAGCAGGGAGACTAGGAACGAATTTCGAGGTAAACAAGAGTTTCAGAAATACATTCAGGATCGTTCCGTTCCTTCGCCATTTTTTTTGAGCCTGTTGTTACCAAGTGCAAACCGCTAGCCGCTAAACTCTCAACAACTCTCATATGCCAACTCTCATGACCGGTCAAACGAGCAAAAACTCTCATCAAATCTCATTAAAATTTGAACCAGCTCAAAGTTGATGAAAGTTGATAAGAGTGCATGAGAGTCGATGAGAGTTGGTGGTCAAACGCGACCGAGAGTTGCAACTCTCATCGACTCTCATCAACTCTCATCCTTGTTTGTCCAGGGCTTTAGACAACGTTGTTTTTCAAAATTAATACGCCAATAGTTTAATAGTTTGTATTAATTTTACAATACCTGTTTTACTTTATCTGAAATACTCGAATATCGCCTCGTGTTTTAAAGGGTATTGGCAATAAAAAAATAAGTTTGTCTCATTTGAAAGAACTCATCAAATGGTATAAGAAGACCTTTTACAATTTTTCCGTATTTGTTTTGGTTTTGGAAATATTTCAACCAAAGACAGCGTGCTGTCCACCATCTTGTTGTAATATTGGGTCTAATTAACTAGGAAATTGGTGACGTCACAACCAGGGTAAACCTGTTGAAACTACTCCGTGGGTGACCAAATATCCACGGAAGGCTTTTTAAATGTTGTGGGTCAATTTAAAATGGAAATAGCGCAACAAAAAATCTAGTTTCAAGCTCATAATGTCATAAGGTTGGCAAGATAAAAATTTCACTTTACCCTGGTTGTGTCGTCACATGCATAATTTTGCATATCGAAAATAATTCCAAGATGGCGGACAGCAAGCTGAGTTGAGTTGAAATATTTCCAAAACCAAAACAGATACGGAAAAATTGTAAAAGGTCTTCTTATACCATTTGACGAGTTCTTTCAAATGAGATAAACTTAATTTTTATTGCCAATGTCCTTTAAATCTGATAAAACACTGCTGCTCGTGTTTTAATTATTGCTTAAATCTTTCCGGGAGGGCGATTGTGTGTTGCAGTAATTTAATGTTCAATTGTATATTGATCATCTTTTTTGTTTTTGGGTTGTTTTTCAATGAAGGTGATGAAGGAGAGTACAACGATTGAAAAACCTCATGTTGTAGAGAACTACGTTCAGAGTTTAATGGCTGATCACGTCGACCAGGATGATACTATCACTTTTCCAAAAGTATGTTTAAGCTGGTCATAAATGTATGTGTATGTTCTAACACTCGCAAATTTTTCTCAGCCAATTTTTTCTGGGTTTTTTTTTCTGCAGACGCACTTCAATATTTGTCTGGTCAAACTTGCCTCAGAGGCCATGGTGAGAGAGCGGAGTTGCTTTGACAGGTGAATAACTTTCATTTCCCTCCCTGAATTTCGGTTCTTTAATTTTGGTTATTTTTTATCTGAACTAGTTATTTTCACGCACTTACATCTCTTGCAATCTCTCGTGGAGTCGAAATTCTGAGCTTGTTTATTACCTCCGACACGAGGTTTATTCTTTATCCTCTATCCTTCTATTCTTATTTCCATTCTCATTTCTTATTTTCATTCCTATTCTCATTTTCACTCTCATTTCTTATTTTATTCTTGTTTTCATTCTCATTTTCATTCCCATTCTCATTTTAATTTCTTTTCTTACTTTCATTTCTATTCTCACTTTCATTTCTTATTTTTATTCTCATTACTTCTTTTTATTCTCATTCTTATTTTCATTCCTATTTCCATTCTTATTCTCATTCTCATTTCTATTCTTATTTTCATTCTCATTTCTTATTTTTATTCCCATTCTCATTTTCATTCTTATTTTCATTCCTATTCCCATTCTTATTATCCATTCTCATTTTTATTCTAATTCTCGCTCTCATTCTTACTCTCATTCTCATTTTTGTATCTACTGCGCATGCGCGAGTATATACATTGCTGTCGCGCAGTTAATGTAAGTTAACAAAAGAATGCCTTCGGAGCCAATCAAAACACAGAATAAAACGATCGACTCACGACAAACCACCGAAGCCAAAATAATTACTGTACACCAAGTATTTCTTAAAGTCATTGTTGACAGCATGGAGCGAGATAGTCAAGGAGCGGGATATTCAGCAAGAGGAAATTTTTGCAAATTTAGTAAAATAAAGAATTAACTCAAATTATCGGCTTCCTCGCGTGCGCTTAACAAAATTAAAATAATATAACTGGTCACGGTAAATCTACTTAAAAGTAATAGCGACTCGCGAGACAATGTTCTTTTAAAATAGTCTGACGGATTGACTAGTTCAGTTCACAGGCAACAGTACATATACCGCCAGTGGCAGATCAAGAGGAGGGGGCATTTTGGGCAAGTGCCAGGGGCCCCGCGCTTTCTGGGGCCCCGTCGATTTTTGGCGTAAGAAACTGTCTTGTAAATTAATTCTAAACTTTGAAATCATTGTTTGAAAATATCTGAGAAATAGAACCATAGTTCCAGAAATCTAGGTTGAGTACCATAGGTTGTCTAGTTTGTTGTACCCAGCTGCCAGCTGCATTTTTTGGTTAATTTTCTCCGATTTTTCTAGCCTCGGGGGGGGGGGAGGGGGGGGGGAGGGGTGAGGGGCATATGTGAGTTGATCCGCCACTTCACTTCACTTCACTTCACTTCACTTCACTTCACTTCACTTCACTTCACTTCACTTCACTTCACTTCACTTCACTTCACTTCACTTCACTTCACTTCACTTCACTCCACTCCACTCCACTCCACTCCACTCCACTCCACTCCACTCCACTCCACTCCACTTCGCTTCGCTTCGCTTCGCTTCACTTCACTTCACTTCACTTCACTTCACTTCACTTCACTTCACTTCACTTCACTTCTTTTCAAGGGGCCAGAAATATTTTCTCATTCAGAGTCGAGCTTGATGAACGTCTGAAAAACCGTCTGAAACTGATAAGGCATGACAGTTCTTGGACGACATGTTTCACAAAAAAATTGCATCCAAAAACAAATCACGCAAAACCTTTAAATACTGCAGTTTTCTTGCGCTGTCGTTTTACGCAAAACTTTCCACGTCAAAATCTGTCTGATATATACGTCTCATAACATTACAACGCGCACAAGGGAATCGTTTTTCGCGTCGCCGAAACCCTCAGCTTTTCCAGTTTAGATCACACAAGACCATTTGTCATTTCTCAAGTGCTCCTTAGCTGTTTCTAATAAACTTATAAAGTGACTCAAGGATCTGTGTATGATACAATCTATTTTTCAGATATTCCGTTTTGGCTACACCGATCTCTTTATGACGCCTTTTGTGTTTCTTAATTCAACATTCATCTTCTTATACATGCAAAGAACACGAGATAACATGACAATAAATTTTGAGCTATTTGATCAAATACAACAACAACAACAACAATTTTCGGATTACGCAAAGGTCGCGCATTTATATGGCACATAAATACAAAATTGCGCATAAAACTGACATTAGCTATTTCTATATCAAAGACATTTGCACTCTACAACACTACCTTGACTTGAAGCCTGTATATTTATCTCGAGATGCGTTTCGACTATTCAAATCACTGTCCTTTGTTACTCAGTAATCAACCTGAGATGTTGTGACTCAGTATTGAAGTGAGCGCCGCTAACTTAAACTTGCCGTAACTTACCGTAACTTAAACTTACCGCAACTTACCATAACTTGAATACCTTGACATGTTGTTCCTTTTCAAATCAAATCGTAACATTATTGAGTGACACACTACCGGAACCTCAAAATTCAAATAGACCTACACGATCAGCAAACCCAAACTGTTTACAATTTCAGACAACAAAATGTAAAACATCTACGTATCAGAAATCATTTTTAATTAGGACAACTAGAATCTGGAACGTATTGCCAAAGAACTTAACTATGAAATGTATAACTTTCTCACACTCATTAATAATTCATGAGATAATCAATCAATCAGAAGCGCTGAATTGCACCACGTGAAGGGACTTGAAATACCAGGGAAGTACTGGGCAGAGGACTTGAAATATTATTTCCAGTCCAAGTCCTTGGACTTGAAATATTACTTCACACAATCGGTTATTCATCCATACACTAATTACTAATGCACTAATTCATTTTTGGAATACACTAAGTGATTTTGAGAAGTCATGTAAAGGCCTCCAATTCGGACTAGACCGGGTTTTCAAGTACTCGGAATTCGTTCCAGTCCGAGGCGAAGCCGAGGACTGCAACGAATTCCGAGTACTTGAAAACCCGGTCTAGTCCTCATTGTCGGCCTTTACATATTACTTAAAAGACTTTAAAAAAGGACTATATAATTACTATATTAGCACTAGAACACTGTTTTAATGCAGATGATCCACGAACATGGAAATCGATATGCATCAAATGCAACAAAGCTCGTGATCTAACTAAATCGATATCGTGTTGTTTTTAGCTTAATGTTTGTAATTATCTTGTGTATTGTAATTGTATTTGTTGTAATCTTTAGGGACCGCAGTAATTGGCGTAAGCTGTTGCGGTTGCCCTGCCAGTTGTTTGTGTCGGTGTCTGTACGTATTGTTTGAGTATGGCAAAGCAAATAAAAAATAAAATAAAATAACTTACCGTAACTTAAACTTACCGTAACTTAAACTTACACTGAAGTGATTTTAAACTATGGCATAGTTGATGAATTAAATGAACTTGCTTTGCTAGTGTTTGTGCTGAATGATATAAAATCCGATCAGAGCGACATGCTGTGCTTTAATATAGTGTGTTGTGAATGTGTTTGCGCTGAGTTGAGCACTGAATGGCGATCAGAAATACAATCAGACGACGTGTTGTGTTTATATGGTTTGTTGTGCCATTCCGTGTTTAGTAGCTAGTGTTTAGTCACTTTAGTGTATTGTGAATAGTTTGTTGTTTGCCTTATCCCTAATCATAAAATGACAATTTAGGTAAATTCGGAAAAACAGGAAACGCGGTCGCTAGTCGCATTGTTAAAAGAATGTCACGCTATATCGCTTTCGTTCTAACAGGTACATTCATTGATTTGCCTGAACAATGATCAACACGCTTTTGGAATAAGTATTTTATACGCCTACATATAACTCAAGCAGTGCCAAGTACAGTTGATTTCTGCATATACAAACTTATAGCTAAGACATCTTGGCCGAGGATCTAACATGTCAACTGTACACTTCAAACGTTAGTTAAAAGGCTATTCAGATTTCAGAAAGATCTTCATTCGAAGCCAAACAAGCACTCACTCTGTCTTTTCGTCCATGGAAAGCTTGTCGTTTGAGCGAGAAAGTCGAGGCGCGTGGTTTTATTTACGCGATGCTGAACTACTAAATTGAGCATGTTGTTACAACTTGTACCGTAGCGCAGTAGATACATGCACGCTGAGCGTGCCTATTTTTATTTTCAGTTTCTAGTACGAGCGTTCTCTAGTTTACGTATTGCTTAATTCTCCTGTGTTTAGTTATGCAATGTACTACGAGAATTTGTTACGCCATCAACATCAACTTCTGTATACCAAAGAACAAGTAAGTTAAGGGAACGTTGCTGGTATAATTTTATTTTGGTCTGGGCTTGCAGTAAATGGTGTATGCTTTTGCGACTAACTTGGTATAATCAGGGACCGCGGAACGATTTTTGTATTGGGCGGGGGGGGGGGGGCTGTTCACAAAAGGGACTCTTCTTGGGGGGTCCGGGGGCATGCCCCCCAGAAATTTTTGAAATCAAGAGTCTCGGAAATGCCATTTCCTGCATTGTCAGTTGTTTGCTGTACACGCTGTGTTTGTTAGTAATACTCAGAAAAACTCTGAGCTCTAAGCGGGACTCGAACCCACAACTTTCTGAATGCTAGAGCGTCTAACCTTCTGGTTAGAGCGTCTGGCTAGCATTCAGAAGGTTGTGGGTTCGAGTCCCGCTTAGAGCTCAGAGTTTTTCTGAGTATTACTAACTAACACAGCTTGTACAGCAAACAACTGACAATTACTAATTTTTCTGTCTATTGCAATAAAATACTTTTTGGATGCACAATATTAATTTACTTAGAAAAATTATTGGGGGGGGGGGGGAGGGGGGTGAAAGCCCTCCTAGTTCTGCGGTCCCTGGTATTACACTTTACTGTATGTATAATGTTGTACACACGTGTATGTGCGTTGATTGCAAGAGGTTGGGAAATGCTACTTACTGTATGCATAACTTATCAAATTCATTAAAAATTCATGAAGAAAATCCAAAAGAAATGAATATTTAATCAATATCTGTAAATCGCATACAGATTCGTCCTGATTTACATAAACTTTTTCCTCAATTTACTTAGCTAAAATTACTCCAACTTGAAAAATAGTTTGAAAACATGGCTATTTAGATGCGTCCATTTGATCGCAGCCGATCTGTATCTGATTTACAAGGCGAGCTGCAAGCGAGATCACTGCTCATGCTTTATCTATTACTTACACACTTGTATCTTGGCATTTCCCTCCAGGAAATTAAACAACTGCAGAGCAATATAAACAACTCTGATGGAGACTCTCGAGTTGATGTCAATTGTCAACTGGCTGACAAAAGTCACGAACTTCTACTAGGTAAGTAAAATTAAACGAAAATGCCATTTAAACATTTATTGCAAGTAAAATTTGCATTTTCAACTTTGATATGTTTTTAAGCGGGCTATGTCACGCTATGGTTTAACAATTTAAAAAAACCCAACTTTTTTGAGTCCCACAACACCTTACAATAACGTTTCTCAAAAATATAAATATACGGTGTTGTTTTAGAAATTACTGCGTTGAGGGCACGAATCAAAGAAATGACCGATGAATTAAACAATCAGGTATGATTTGTGGTACATATGTTGTTGTTTTTTAAAGTGGTTATCTGATGAAATTATTGTTGGCAATGTTTTTCCATAATCCTAAAGATATTATGGTAGTTGATAATTGTGCAAAGTTTCACTTTGAAATTCCCCCAAACAAAGGTGTATTTTACGTGCGAAGTTTGTATTTTGGAGCGCCACGTGTTTAAGAAGAATGAGTTGAGGAGAACTTATGACATCATAGACTCAACAAAAAATAAAAGATCATTGTTGTCATTTTCTCTTTTTTCTTATCTTGTCTATGGTTATTTTTACGGAGATCTTACTGCTGCTTACTTACTGATATAGTTCTCTTTTTACGTTGAAAGGAAACTGAAATCCGGCAGCATTTAACGAAGGACTATAATAATCTCGTGCGGGAACTTTTTTCACGATGTTTTTCGATGCGGAACAAATTCGAAGAGTTCAGGTTAGTAAACTAAACACGTATAGGCAGACACAGACTCAGGCCCCGTTCACACTATACCGGATAGGTTTTCGTGCCGGCACAAAAAATATCCAGTATAGTGTAAACAGATTTGATCGGCACGATATTGTGCTGAAGTAAGCCCGTTCACACTATACCGGATAGCTTTTGTGCCGGCACGAAAACCTGAAGATACAACCAATTCCTACGCTCTTCTATTAATTTACTTCCGGAACGATTTCGAACTCCGTTCACACTGGAGCTGGAACGGCACAAAAAGCTATCCGATACAAGATGTACCTCTTTCGAGATCGGAGCGGTGCAGCGGCGTGCCGGCACAGAAATTGTGCCGGAGCAGGCGTTTTGTGTGTGAACAGAAGGCCTATACGATACAGTTTTCGTGCCGGCACAAAAGCTATCTGGTATAGTGTGAACGGGGCCTCAGACACAGATTGACGCCGACATGGACATAAAAACAGACACAGACGCCGACATGGGCATGGACATGGACATAGACACAGACACAGACACAGACACAGACACAGACACAGACACAGACACAGACACAGACACAGACACAGACACAGACACAGACACAGACACAGACACAGACACAGACACAGACACAGACATAGATGGACACGAGTCGTATAAATCTTTTTTGCTATTTACCTTTTTATATTTTGCCTTCTCGTTGCCATTTTGATTTCAGAGGATCTTTATACGACGATGTTCTGGAAAGTCTAAGTGAAGTACGACGCCATGCTATGGACAACATGCGCAAGATCAGAGAGAGATCAGGAACGTTAAAAGGTCAATAAAACAACAAAACGTTTTTAGCTCCAAGAATGTAATAATAATATGGATGACGATATTTTTATGTCTAGATGACGCGGGTACCGAATCAAGTGTTCATTTAGCGAGAGCAGAGAGAATCAGAATGTACCAAGAAGAAAACAAACACTTAGGAGCTTTGGTAATAATTATTCCTGATTTTAACCTACAAAAATATATTATAATATCAAATCTATTGCTGGGAAAAAATGATCAATTCATCCGCATAAGATTGATTTCATGTCCCATTGCAGTAGTACTCCTAGCGGTGTCGTGTGACCTGGATTTCTTTGTGATCGTGTATGTTTAATTATTTTTTTTAGTTTTATAAAGTGAGAACATTAAACTCCTGGAAGAATACGCGAATGGATTCCCACCATTTTGAAACAGTAAGCATGAAGTATTCTATGATACCATTTAATTCCGACAACCGAGGTCCCCCACCCAAAATACACGCCCATTTTCAACAAACAATATCAGCATTAGCAATAACAATAGCATCAAGAACAACAGCAAAAACAGCAACAGCAACTGCAGAAGGAACAACGACGACGATACAACCAACATCATCACCACCAACACCACTACCACCGCAAACACCACAAACATCACTACCACCAGCACCACTACCAGTACCACTATCAACACCACTATCAACACCACTACCAACACCACTACCACCAACACCACTACCAACACCACTACGAACACCACTACGAACACCACTACCACCAACACCACTATCAACACCACTACCAACACCACTACCAACACCACTACCAACACCACTACCACCAACACCACCACCACCACCACTACCACCAACACCACTACCAACACCACTACCACCAACACCACTACCAACACCACTACCAACACCACTACCAACACCACTACCAGCAACACCACTACTACCAACACCAACACCACTACCAACACCACTACCACCAACACCACTACCAACACCACTACCAACACCACTACCACCAACACCACTACCACCAACACCACTACCACCAACACCACTACCACCAACACCACTACTAACACCACTACCACCAACACCACTATCACCAACACCACTACCAACACCACTACCACCAACACCACTATCACCAACACCACTACCACTACCAACACCACTACCAACACCACTACCACCAACACCACTACCACCAACACCACTACCACCAACACCACTACCACCAACACCACTACCAACACCACTACCACCAACACCACTATCACCACCACTACCAGCAACACTGCTACCACTACCAACACCACTACCAGCAACACCACTACCACTACCACTACCACTACCACTACCAACACCACTACTACCAACTCCATCAACACCAACCGCAAAAACAACAAGAACAACAACAACATGTTTAATGTTTTTCTTAGAATTATTCTATTATTAAATGTTTTCTGTTCTGTTGTACTCTAGCACGCAGAATCGAAAACGTTTAATGTGTCATGTCTTATCTGTTGTGTAGGTGACAAGTTTGCGAGATGAAGCTGATCGAGCCAAGAAAGAATGTCTAGATATAAAAAAGATGGCTGAACAGAAAGAAATTTTATTGAAGCAAGAACAGGCGTCTTTGAGAAAGGTCAGCTGAAAATTAGAAAAAGAAGTAAAAGAAATAGAAAAATGTTCTAAGAATTTGGCTTTATGTCGATTGCAGAAACGCGCATGCATTCTAAAAATATATAACTTTGCATATTTTTCTGTACTCTAATAAAAGTTATACAATGCACATTAATCATACTTTCAATGATAGCCACTTTTTTTGTCCACAACCAGTAATTGTCGATTAACATAGTCAGCATTTTCACAGCTTATCTAGGTATTATAAAACTCGTTAAAGCACAGATTATCATAAACGACGGTTGAACGGTCAAGATCTGCTCAAATATGATATCAAATTCTAATTTTATCCATTGATTTAAAAAATATATTAATTTTTCACGATTTTCAATCTTGTAACAAATGAAGTGAATCTTAATAGTGTAATAAAAGTAGCGTGCTGCGTAGGCAGTGTAGAAACAACAATCGAAATATAGTAAGGTTACATATACTGCCGAAAAGAGAACGCAGGAGTCTAACGTTTCGAGCGAAGGCCCTTCGTCAGAGAGAAACGTTTCTCTCTGACGAAGGGCCTTCGCTCGAAACGTTAGACTCCTACGTTCTCTGTTTCGGCAGTATATCTAACCTTACTATATTTCGAAGTGAATCTTAGTTCGACTTATTCCAATTGGTCTTCAAAATGATTAATGGAGTTTGTATACTATGAAAGTGTTATAACAGCAAAATAGTTAGATATTTTGTTGCCATTTCACTTGATTTCACTACAGCTTCACAGCGTGGCATGCTTTCAAAGTTAATGTATTTTTTAAACCAATAACAAAATTAGAATTGGATATCATATTTGAGCAGATATTGACGCATGCATTCTAAAATATATCACTTTACATATTTTTCTTTTCTCGAATAATAGTTATCCCACATTAACCATATTTTTAATGATGGCCACTTTTTTGTCCACCCCTGTGACTATTGTCTTTGGTTTTGTAATGTTGTGGTCGACGATGGTTAAAAGGACTGTATCATGCTTTTTTCAACCCAAAGTGTCTGAAGTAATATTTCATAAACAAGTGGGAATGTTTTACCAGGGGTTACAAACACGAGAGGACAATGAAAATCACGAGGCCGTTAACCGAGTAATTTTTATTGTTCTCGAGTGTTCGTAGAACACAAGAGAGAATAATGAAAATCACGAGGCTGCAAGCTGAGTGATTTTTATGTACTGTATAATAAACGAGCAGGAGTGTTTTATCAGATATAAAGACACGAGGCGAAGCCGAGTGTTTTTATATCTGATAAAACACGAACTGCGAGTTTATTGAACGGCTTCAAAAACGAACCACTTGGTAACTTCATTGGCGTAGTAAGTTTGAAAAATAACCTTGTCTAAGCCGAGAAAATCAAAGTTAAAGTTTATGTAAATCAGGAGAAATCTTTATCACATATAAAGACACGATACGGTCATGATTTTCTTTTGTGTTTTCGTCATGAATTATTAATGAGTTTTTGAATGTTCTTTCATGTTTTACAAACACAAGAGAACATTGAAAATTACGAGGTAATAGGCCGGTAATTGTTCTCGGGTGTTTGCAACCCCTGGTAAAATACGATGCACGAGTTTATGAAATAGCTTCTCAATCGTCAATTATAGTAGAGGGACTTGGTGATATTGGTGCATATTAGATTTATAGACAATGGTTTTATGTTGAATTTATAATTAAGAAATGTGGTAATAAACGGTTCTTTGTTTGTGCCGTTTATTATCTGATTTCTTAATTATAAATTCAGTTAGCGCGACCTTTACCGGGTTTCAAACTCATGCACATGACTAAATATTTTTCTTTGATTGGCTAATTAGCTCATGAATTATTAATGAGTTTGAGATTTATGTATAAGGATTCGGGGCTTTTCTGACTTTGGCTGCACGTGTAAATAGATTGGGCCCTATTGTATTGTTTTTATTTGAACCCGAAATCTTTTTTATCTGTAGGCCCTAGCAAAAGTCGAGAAAGAGGCTCAAACTTTGAAGAAGAAGTTGTCGCATGAACAAAAGGCGAAACTACAAAAAACTCACGCGCGAATTCAAGAAGCACGGAGTTTGAAACAAATGGAACTTGCTAAATCTACGAATATCGATAAACTGGTAAAAGATATTTAATTTCTTGAATGGTTGCATGGTTGCACGGTGACATATTGTAACAGACATGAGAGTCACGTTTATTATTTTATTGTATGTCAACAGGTCGAAAGCTTAGCAATGAACAATAGATGTGATTTTACTACAAGTTCTCGCTTGTATTAAAGAGAATATTTAAATTGTTTAGATTTCTGATTTAGAAGAACGAGAAAACCAACTAAGAGCACTGACAGGTAACAATTCAAGTCTCGTCATCGTCATCTATCCCTATCCATCCATCCTTCCACCCATCCACCCATCCATCCATCCATCCATCCATCCATCCATCCATCCATCCATCCATCCATCCATCCATCCATCCATCCATCCATCCGTCCGTCCGTCCGGCCGTCCGTCCGTCCGTCCGTCCGTCCGTCCGTCCGTCCGTCCGTCCGTCCGTCCGTCCGTCCGTCCGTCCATCCGTCCGTCCGTCCGTCCGTCCATCCACCCGTCCGTCCATCCATCCATCCATCCATCCATCCATCCATCCATCCATCCATCCATCCATCCATCCATCCATCCATCCATCCATCCATCCATCCATCCATCCATCCATCCATCCATCCATCCATCCATCCATCCATCCATCCATCCATCCATCCATCAAGTAAAAGAGGCACCATCATTAAAAAGCTTTATAAAAAGATTTCAATCAACTGACCATATTATCTGTGCCAACTGAATATGTTCTTCATTATATAAGCAACTATAAGTATTTCTGTATATATATTTTAATTAGCTCACGGCTTTTAATTGTATTTCTACTATTGTGTTATATACTTGATAAAACAACCGTGTTTAAATGAAGATCTCAAATCAAATCAAATCAAATCCATCCCATCCATCCCATCCGTCCCATCCGTCCCATCCATCCCATCCATCCATCCATCCATCCATCCATCCATCCATCCATCCATCCATCCATCTATCCATCCCTATCCATCCCTATCCATCCCTATCCATCCATTCCTATCCATCCACTCATATCCATCCCTATTCACCCCTATCTACCCTATTTATCCCTATCTACACGTATCTATCTCTATCCATCACTATATATCCCTTAGCCTCTCTATCCATTCCTATCTGTCCCTATCCACCCCTATCTACCGTATTCATCCCTATCCACACCTATTTATCTCTATCCATCACCATATATCCCTTTATCCATCCCTATCTATCCTTATCCATTCATATACATTTCAATATATCCCTATCTAACCATATTCGTCCATATTTATCAATATCCATCCCTATGCACCCATATCTATCCCTATTCATCCCTATCCTTATCCATCCCTATTCACCCATACCCACCCATATCCATCCCTTATCTATCCATATTCATCCCTATCCATCCTTATCTATTCTTATCCATCCCTATCCATCCCAATTCATTCATTCATTCATTCATTCATTCATTCATTCATTCATTCATTCATTCATTCATTCATTCATTCATTCATTTTGTCCAAGCATGAAAGAGACAAAGGATTGCGATGGGAAATTAAAACGAGGTCTGCCTTCAAATGGTAGTTTCAATTATACATTTTTGTTTTACAACAGCAAACCTAACCAGAGACCAAAAGAAAAATCTCATGGCTGCAGAGCATTCAAAAAAAGTAAGTCTATTATGAAAAAATATCCCAACAAAAAGAAATTAAAAATACTGTAAGAATATCACTTTAGCAGTGTTTCTTTTGAGTTCATATTAAAAACGCGATATCTTAACAATTTTGTGCCTTTGATTTATTTTTACCAGATGAAGAAACAGATGTTGTACCAACTTGAACATGAACGAGGTCTTAAACTGGGGGCTTTTGAACGAGTAGAAGAACTCCAAAGACAGGTCAGTGCTTTGCAGTAGTTTTAAAGTTAATTTCTTAATCATGACCATTAGGGGTGATCCTATTAAAGCCCGGCATACACTGAAACAAAGTTTCTGAAACACATTTTCGAAAACGTTTCCGAAACTTGTTTCAAAAGATAGAAGTGTTCTAATCAGGGAAACTTGGTTTCTGAAACAAAGTTTCGGAAACTTTTCAACATACACTGGAAACATTTGTTTCTGAAACCGTGTTTCGGTAACTTGTTTCGGAAATTTTCTCTAGTGTATGCTGGGCTTAAGAAAAAGAACGCCGAAATTCAAATCCATTTAAAGAAAACACAAAAACAACAGCAGAGTTTAAATCAAGCGAGTTAAAGTGCAAATGAAGCGAAAATTAAGTCAGTCTTATTTGAAAGAACACTTAAAATGATAGAGTAACATCTTTTGCAGTTTTTCGTTTCCATGCTTCGTTCTTGAGATATTTCAGTTTGTTTGATATGCAAATTAAACATTTTGACGTCATGACGTGCATAATGAGTTATCGAAGAAAGTTATATAGCTTTGCTATTATCAAATATAATTACCTGAAAATCTACATGTTTAGTGTTCTGGGCGAAACATACCCACATGCTTCCTTTGAATTAATTTGGTTTGATAATAGCAAAGCTATATAACTTTCTTCGATAACTCATTATGCACGTCATGACTTCAAAACGTTTAATTTGCATATCAGACAAACTGAAATATCTCAAGAACGAAGCAAGAAAACGAAAAGCTGCAAAAGATGTTACTCTATCATTTTAAGTGTTCTTTCAAATAAGACTGACTTAATTTTCGTTTCATTTGCACTTTAAAGAAATTTGTAACTTTATTTGGTTAATTTGTTTTAGGTGTATGATTATGAACAAGTGTATGAGCTGCCATTAAATATAAGACCACACACTACACCACGTATGTATCACTTTCTTTGATCTGCAATATATGTAATTATTAATATATGTAATTATAAGCAATGATGAGCAATGTGTAATTAGTAATTAGCAATGAGTAATATGACTAATATCAGTAAGATTAGTAATCTTAGTAATTAGTAATTGGTAATTAATAATTGGTAATAGCAATGGGTAATTAGCAATGAGTAATTAGTAGTATTAGTGATATTAGCAATATTGGTAATATGAATAATGAGTAATGAGCAATTAGTAATTAGCAATTAATGATTAGTAATTAGTAATTAGTATTAATGATTAGCAATGAGTAATTAGTAATATTAGTGATATTAGCAATATTAGTAACATGAATAATGAGTAATGAGCAATTAGTAATTAGCAATGAGCAATTAGTAATGAGTAATTAGCAATTAGTGATTAGTAATTACTATAATTAGCAATTAGTGATTAGTAATTACCAATGAGTAATTAGTGATTAATGATTAGTAATATTAGTAATTAATAATTAATAATTAGTAATTAGCAATTAGTAATTTGTATTTTGTAAATAGTAATTTTAGTAATTAGCAATTAGTAACGTAATTTGTAAATAGTAACTTTAGTAATTAGTAATTAGCAATTTGGAATTTGGAATCTGAAATTTGGAGTTTGGAGTTTCAACTTTTGAATTTCAAATTTGTAATTTCAAATTTGGAATTTCAAAATTATTACTTGTATAACATGTTTATATTTTTCTTATTTCTAGCCACACTCTTGCCGCCCACATCCGACACTCGTCTCACATCTGGTCACCGAGCCAACAGTTTAACGAGCCACAAGACAGCGTTGCCTCAACGGCGAGCATTTTCTGGTAAACCTAACAACGGAACAACGAAGCAGGAGACGAGAAGCTCCCACGGTGGCGGAGTTTGGCCACCTCCCGTTCCTTTACCCGTCAGAAACTCATACTCTTCTGATCAAGGCAGATTCTAGAGCTTTTTCAGGTTCAGTGTTTAGTAGCCTGAATATACACCTGTACATAGGCATAGAGTAGGGGGAGGTGGGCTGAGGGGCTTTAGCCCCCCAAGAAATCTTAATGGAGGGGCTCGGCTCCCCCCTCCCCGCCCCCCCCCCCCCGAAATTTTGCAGCAACTGACTCATCAATCACCATTCACAAATTGTAGGTTACTGGTTAGGGTAAAGTAACTGTTACAGCCTCATTCCTGTCAGCCAAAAGCACCCATGTACACATAAGACAACCCAGTAAACACAACGTCGAAAATTTTTTGAAATGTGTTGTATTTTAACTAGTTTTTATGACATTTCATGACCTTCAGTGTTCTTAAAAATCACCCCTCAGAATGCAGGAAATGGCATTTCCAAGACTCTAAATTTCAAAAATTTCCAGGGGCCCGGACTCCCCTAGAAGAGTCCCTTTTTGTAAACGCCCCTCATGGGAAAATTCTTAAAAAGGCCCTGTTCACCCCCCCCCCCCCCGACAAAAACAAAATTCTACGCCTATGCACCTGTAATTCACGTATATTCAGGCTGAGTGTTTAGCTGTTTTTTCACAAAGTGGAAAAAATGCAAGTTTTAAAATGAAAGTCTCATGAATATTTTGGAAAAGAATGAAACGGACGTTATCCATAGACTAATGTTCTTTGGGCATCGACCACTGTTAATAAAATAAGTTTTTTATGTAATATTTAAAACACGAGTAGCAGCTTATTTGTCAGCACTTTTAACACTCTGAGGCTTGGACCTCTCTCTGTGCTGAATAAAATCTTCTGGCGTTAGCCAGATAAAATACTAAAGACTCGTTTTCAGGCTTCAAAGCGTTAAAGAGATAGGTTTTAACACTTTGAGGCCTGGACCTTTCCCTGTGCTGAATAAAATCGTCTGGCGTTAGCCAGAATAAAATACTAAAGACTCGTCGTCAGGCTTCGAAGCGTTAAAAGCCTGTAGACGCATATATACGCTTGTGCGCACCTATGTTTTCATGAGGTCGGCCATGTTGCGAGTTTGCGAGTTGTCAGTTTGGGAGTTATTTCCGTTTTTACAGGCTACTTGTTAAAATATTTGAGCTGATCTGACGTCGTAAAGCATCGTGGTTAAATGTACCGCCGCCATCTTTTTCGGCACCGTCAATTCCTACAGTTTTTGCACGAATCAATTATCATTGAAATTGAATTTTTCGTGACAGAAAAGATTGACCACCAAGCAGGTTATTTTCGACATTTGCCCGACGAAATCTAGCGTATTTGCCCCACGAGATAGACTTTGTTAAGATGTGGGGGGTGGGGGTGGGGTGTCTCACCACATACCCCCCACCAGTAGTTTCGTCCTGTTCCTATCGCCTTTACATTGTACTAGCTGAATCGACCACAATATTTTCACAAATCGGCAAAATGTTTTGCCTTCGAACGCTAACCGACTAATCACAACAAGACGCCTGCTTAGGCGTTCACTCGGGCTACTGATTTCTGCAAATATTGCATAAGGCCAATAAATATTAGCGCTCGGCACAAATTCTCAATATATGGTCTTATACGAAGTACTTGGTTTCATGAAGCGATTTGGTGTAAACAAGCTTATTAGCCGAAAAATTAAACGATCTTACTGCTAAAACTGGCGAACCGAGGCCACTTACACAAAGTTAATACATTTCTAAATTCGTACTAACTGATCATCTTTGACAGTTCTTAGACTTGCAGCAAATTAAGATGAGGGTACAGGATCTGTCAATCTTTTCATTTTTTGTTAAAAGCGAAAAATTAACTGGAAATACTGATTTAGTTTGTAAGCATACGTGGCCTCGGTTCGCCTGTTCAAGCAGTAATACTTTCAGTAGACTAGACAAAACCACAAAACCTATAGTGCTGAATTCGGCAGATTCAAGCGATGGTTCCGATATAGAATCATGTAAATCGTACAAAGAGAAACTATTTAAACATGTTTTGAAAACATTTCCCAAATGAAATACGACACCTTCACGATAGTCGATTTGTAGACGAGCATAAACAATCTAAACATACTTTTGCATTATTCGGTGCCTTCCAGGCTGGACCAAGCAGAAAGGCTTTTAATACTAGGTAAACGTGTATATGTTCTTTGATATTCTGTGGCTCTTTCTTCTATCTCTACTAGTCCTCAAGTCAAGGCTTCGGCCTTAGATTCTGATGTCAATA
>OZ036004.1:2079373-2099924 GCA_964035015.1 Corallium rubrum
GACTTATTTGTGCTTTATGGCCATAGTTTAGGCTTTTTCAAAAAGTTGAAAAATCTGAAAAAATGTAAAGGGGGGACCCTGTTCATTTTGGCCATTTTTTCAACTTTCGATATTTGGTCAAAAAATACTGTTTTGTATCGGATAAAGGCTTTTTATACCTTCTATAGCAATGAGAGAGACTTATTTGTGCTTCATGGCCATAGTTTAGGCTTTTTTCAAAAGTTGAAAAATCTGAAAAAATGTAAAGGGGGGACTCTATTCATTTTGGCCATTTTTTCAACTTTCGATATTTGGTCAAAAAATACTGTTTGGACCGGGTAAAGACTTTTTACTCCTTCTATAGCAACAAGAGAGACTTATTCGTGCTAATTGGCCATAGTTTAGCCTTATTTCAAAAGTTTAAAAATCTGGAAAAATGTAAAGGGGGGACCCTATTCATTTTGGCCATTTTTTCAACTTTCGATATTTGGTCAAAAAATACTGTTTTGGATCGGGTAAAGGCTTTTTACACTTTCTATAGCAACGAGAGAGACTTATTTGTGCTTCATTGCCATATTTTAGGCTTTTTTCAAAAGTTGAAAAATCAAAAAAAAATGTAAAAGGCGGGGACCCTATTCATTTTGGGCATTTTTTCAACTTTCGATATTTGGTCAAAAAATAATGTGTTGGACCGGGAAAAGGCTTTTTACACCTTCTATAGCAACGAGAGAGACTTATTCGTGCTAATTGGCCTTAGTTTAGCCTTATTTCAAAAGTTGAAAAATCTGAAAAAATGTAAAGGGGGGACCCCATTCATTTTGGCCATTTTTTCAACTTTCGATATTTCGTCAAAAAATACTGTTTTGGATCGGGTAAAGGCTTTTTATACCTTCTATAGCAACGAGAGAGACTTATTTGTGCTTTATGGCCATATTTTAGGCTTTTTTCAAAAGTTGAAAAATCTGAAAAAATGTAAAGGGGGGACCCTATTCATTTTGGCCATTTTTTCAACTTTCGATATTTGGTCAAAAAATACTGTTTTGGATCGGGTAAAGGCTTTTTATACCTTCTATAGCAAGGAGAGAGACTTATTTGTGCTTCATGGCCATATTTTAGGCTTTTTTCAAAAGTTGAAAAATCAAAAAAAATGTAAAAGGGGGGGACCCTATTCATTTTGGCCATTTTTTCAACTTTCGATATTTGGTCAAAAAATACTGTTTTGGATCGGGTAAAGGCTTTTTACACTGTGATTTGTTGCGATTTGTTGTGATTTGTTGTGATTTGTTGCAATTTGTTGCGATTTGATGTTTTTTTTTGCGATTTGTTGTGATTTGTTGCGATTTGTTGTGATTTGTTGCGATTTGTTGCGATTTGTTGTGATTTGTTGCGATTTGTTGCGATTTGTTGTGATTTGTTGCGATTTGTTGTGATTTGTTGCGATTTGTTGTGATTTGTTGTGATTTGTTGCGATTTGTTGTGATTTGTTGTGATTTGTTGTGATTTGTTGCGATTTATTGCGATTTGTTGCGATTTGTTGCGATTAGTTGTGATTTGTTGCGATTTGTTGTGAATTGTTGCGATTTGTTGCGATTTGTTGTGATTTGTTGCGATTTGTTGCGATTTGTTGTGATTTGTTGCGATTTGTTGCGATTTGTTGTGATTTGTTGTGATTTGTTGCGATTTGTTGCGATTTGTTGTGATTTGTTGCGATTTGTTGCGATTTGTTGTGATTTGTTGCGATTTGTTGTGATTTGTTGTGATTTGTTGTGATTTGTTGCGATTTGTTGCGATTTGTTGTGATTTGTTGCGATTTGTTGTGATTTGTTGTGATTTGTTGTGATTTGTTGTGATTTGTTGCGATTTGTTGTGATTTGTTGCGATTTGTTGTGATTTGTTGCGATTTGTTGCGATTTGTTGTGATTTGTTGCGATTTGTTGTGATTTGTTGTGATTTGTTGTGATTTGTTGTGATTTGTTGTGATTTGTTGTGATTTGTTGTGATTTGTTGCGATTTGTTGCGATTTGTTGTGATTTGTTGCGATTTGTTGCGATTTGTTGTGATTTGTTGCGATTTGTTGCGATTTGTTGTGATTTGTTGCGATTTGTTGCGATTTGTTGCGATTTGTTGTGATTTGTTGCGATTTGTTGTGATTTGTTGTGATTTGTTGCGATTTGTTGTGATTTGTTGTGATTTGTTGCAATTTGTTGCGATTTGATGTTTTTTTTTGCGATTTGTTGTGATTTGTTGCGATTTGTTGTGATTTGTTGCGATTTGTTGCGATTTGTTGTGATTTGTTGCGATTTGTTGCGATTTGTTGTGATTTGTTGCGATTTGTTGTGATTTGTTGCGATTTGTTGTGATTTGTTGTGATTTGTTGCGATTTGTTGTGATTTGTTGTGATTTGTTGTGATTTGTTGCGATTTGTTGTGATTTGTTGCGATTTGTTGCGATTTGTTGTGATTTGTTGCGATTTGTTGTGAATTGTTGCGATTTGTTGCGATTTGTTGTGATTTGTTGCGATTTGTTGCGATTTGTTGTGATTTGTTGCGATTTGTTGCGATTTGTTGTGATTTGTTGTGATTTGTTGCGATTTGTTGCGATTTGTTGTGATTTGTTGCGATTTGTTGCGATTTGTTGTGATTTGTTGCGATTTGTTGTGATTTGTTGTGATTTGTTGTGATTTGTTGCGATTTGTTGCGATTTGTTGTGATTTGTTGCGATTTGTTGTGATTTGTTGTGATTTGTTGTGATTTGTTGTGATTTGTTGCGATTTGTTGTGATTTGTTGCGATTTGTTGTGATTTGTTGCGATTTGTTGCGATTTGTTGTGATTTGTTGCGATTTGTTGTGATTTGTTGTGATTTGTTGTGATTTGTTGTGATTTGTTGTGATTTGTTGTGATTTGTTGTGATTTGTTGTGATTTGTTGCGATTTGTTGCGATTTGTTGTGATTTGTTGCGATTTGTTGCGATTTGTTGTGATTTGTTGCGATTTGTTGCGATTTGTTGTGATTTGTTGCGATTTGTTGCGATTTGTTGCGATTTGTTGTGATTTGTTGCGATTTGTTGTGATTTGTTGTGATTTGTTGCGATTTGTTGTGATTTGTTGCGATTTGTTGCGATTTGTTGCGATTTGTTGCGATTTGTTGCGATTTGTTGTGATTTGTTGCGATTTGTTGTGATTTTTTGTGATTTGTTGCGATTTGTTGTGATTTGTTGTGATTTGTTGTGATTTGTTGCGATTTGTTGTGATTTGTTGCGATTTGTTGCGATTTGTTGTGATTTGTTGCGATTTGTTGTGAATTGTTGCGATTTGTTGCGATTTGTTGTGATTTGTTGCGATTTGTTGCGATTTGTTGTGATTTGTTGCGATTTGTTGCGATTTGTTGTGATTTGTTGTGATTTGTTGCGATTTGTTGCGATTTGTTGTGATTTGTTGCGATTTGTTGCGATTTGTTGTGATTTGTTGCGATTTGTTGTGATTTGTTGTGATTTGTTGTGATTTGTTGCGATTTGTTGCGATTTGTTGTGATTTGTTGCGATTTGTTGTGATTTGTTGTGATTTGTTGTGATTTGTTGCGATTTGTTGTGATTTGTTGCGATTTGTTGCGATTTGTTGCGATTTGTTGCGATTTGTTGTGATTTGTTGCGATTTGTTGTGATTTGTTGTGATTTGTTGTGATTTGTTGTGATTTGTTGCGATTTGTTGCGATTTGTTGCGATTTGTTGCGATTTGTTGCGATTTGTTGTGATTTGTTGCGATTTGTTGTGATTTGTTGCGATTTGTTGTGAATTGTTGCGATTTGTTGCGATTTGTTGCGATTTGTTGCGATTTGTTGCGATTTGTTGTGATTTGTTGCGATTTGTTGCGATTTGTTGTGATTTGTTGTGATTTGTTGCGATTTGTTGCGATTTGTTGTGATTTGTTGCGATTTGTTGCGATTTGTTGTGATTTGTTGCGATTTGTTGCGATTTGTTGCGATTTGTTGTGATTTGTTGTGATTTGTTGCGATTTGTTGCGATTTGTTGTGATTTGTTGCGATTTGTTGCGATTTGTTGTGATTTGTTGCGATTTGTTGTGATTTGTTGTGATTTGTTGTGATTTGTTGCGATTTGTTGCGATTTGTTGTGATTTGTTGCGATTTGTTGTGATTTGTTGTGATTTGTTGTGATTTGTTGCGATTTGTTGTGATTTGTTGCGATTTGTTGCGATTTGTTGCGATTTGTTGCGATTTGTTGTGATTTGTTGCGATTTGTTGTGATTTGTTGTGATTTGTTGTGATTTGTTGTGATTTGTTGCGATTTGTTGCGATTTGTTGCGATTTGTTGCGATTTGTTGCGATTTGTTGTGATTTGTTGCGATTTGTTGTGATTTGTTGCGATTTGTTGTGAATTGTTGCGATTTGTTGCGATTTGTTGCGATTTGTTGCGATTTGTTGCGATTTGTTGTGATTTGTTGCGATTTGTTGCGATTTGTTGTGATTTGTTGTGATTTGTTGCGATTTGTTGCGATTTGTTGTGATTTGTTGCGATTTGTTGCGATTTGTTGTGATTTGTTGCGATTTGTTGTGATTTGTTGTGATTTGTTGTGATTTGTTGCGATTTGTTGTGATTTGTTGCGATTTGTTGCGATTTGTTGAGATTTGTTGCGATTTGTTGTGATTTGTTGCGATTTGTTGTGATTTGTTGCGATTTGTTGCGATTTGTTGTGATTTGTTGCGATTTGTTGCGATTTGTTGTGATTTGTTGCGATTTGTTGTGATTTGTTGTGATTTGTTGTGATTTGTTGTGATTTGTTGTGATTTGTTGTGATTTGTTGTGATTTGTTGTGATTTGTTGCGATTTGTTGCGATTTGTTGTGATTTGTTGCGATTTGTTGTGATTTGTTGCGATTTGTTGCGATTTGTTGTGATTTGTTGTGATTTGTTGTGATTTGTTGCGATTTGTTGCGATTTGTTGTGATTTGTTGCGATTTGTTGTGATTTGTTGCGATTTGTTGCGATTTGTTGCGATTTGTTGTGATTTGTTGTGATTTGTTGCGATTTGTTGCGATTTGTTGTGATTTGTTGCGATTTGTTGTGATTTGTTGCAATTTGTTGCGATTTGTTGTGATTTGTTGCGATTTGTTGCGATTTGTTGCGATTTGTTTTGTCTGTTGTGATCTGTTGTGATGTGATGTGTTGCGATGTGTTGCGATGTGTTGCGATTTGTTGCGATTTGTTGTGATTTGTTGCGATTTGTTGTGATTTGTTGTGATTTGTTGTGATTTGTTGCGATTTGTTGTGATTTGTTGCGATTTGTTGCGATTTGTTGTGATTTGTTGCGATTTGTTGTGATTTGTTGCGATTTGTTGCGATTTGTTGTGATTTGTTGCGATTTGTTGCGATTTGTTGTGATTTGTTGCGATTTGTTGCGATTTGTTGTGATTTGTTGTGATTTGTTGCGATTTGTTGCGATTTGTTGTGATTTGTTGCGATTTGTTGCGATTTGTTGTGATTTGTTGCGATTTGTTGCGATTTGTTGTGATTTGTTGTGATTTGTTGCGATTTGTTGCGATTTGTTGCGATTTGTTGTGATTTGTTGCGATTTGTTGTGATTTGTTGTGATTTGTTGTGATTTGTTGCGATTTGTTGTGATTTGTTGCGATTTGTTGCGATTTGTTGCGATTTGTTGCGATTTGTTGTGATTTGTTGCGATTTGTTGTGATTTGTTGTGATTTGTTGTGATTTGTTGTGATTTGTTGCGATTTGTTGCGATTTGTTGCGATTTGTTGTGATTTGTTGCGATTTGTTGTGATTTGTTGCGATTTGTTGTGAATTGTTGCGATTTGTTGCGATTTGTTGTGATTTGTTGCCATTTGTTGCGATTTGTTGTGATTTGTTGCGATTTGTTGCGATTTGTTGTGATTTGTTGTGATTTGTTGCGATTTGTTGCGATTTGTTGTGATTTGTTGCGATTTGTTGCGATTTGTTGTGATTTGTTGCGATTTGTTGCGATTTGTTGTGATTTGTTGTGATTTGTTGCGATTTGTTGCGATTTGTTGTGATTTGTTGCGATTTGTTGCGATTTGTTGTGATTTGTTGCGATTTGTTGTGATTTGTTGTGATTTGTTGTGATTTGTTGCGATTTGTTGCGATTTGTTGTGATTTGTTGCGATTTGTTGTGATTTGTTGTGATTTGTTGTGATTTGTTGCGATTTGTTGTGATTTGTTGCGATTTGTTGCGATTTGTTGCGATTTGTTGCGATTTGTTGTGATTTGTTGCGATTTGTTGTGATTTGTTGTGATTTGTTGCGATTTGTTGTGATTTGTTGTGATTTGTTGTGATTTGTTGCGATTTGTTGTGATTTGTTGCGATTTGTTGCGATTTGTTGTGATTTGTTGCGATTTGTTGTGATTTGTTGCGATTTGTTGCGATTTGTTGTGATTTGTTGCGATTTGTTGCGATTTGTTGTGATTTGTTGCGATTTGTTGCGATTTGTTGCGATTTGTTGTGATTTGTTGTGATTTGTTGTGATTTGTTGTGATTTGTTGCGATTTGTTGCGATTTGTTGCGATTTGTTGCGATTTGTTGCGATTTGTTGTGATTTGTTGCGATTTGTTGTGATTTGTTGCGATTTGTTGTGATTTGTTGTGATTTGTTGTGATTTGTTGCGATTTGTTGTGATTTGTTGCGATTTGTTGCGATTTGTTGAGATTTGTTGCGATTTGTTGTGATTTGTTGCGATTTGTTGTGATTTGTTGCGATTTGTTGCGATTTGTTGTGATTTGTTGCGATTTGTTGCGATTTGTTGTGATTTGTTGCGATTTGTTGTGATTTGTTGTGATTTGTTGTGATTTGTTGTGATTTGTTGTGATTTGTTGTGATTTGTTGTGATTTGTTGGGATTTGTTGCGATTTGTTGCGATTTGTTGCGATTTGTTGTGATTTGTTGCGATTTGTTGCGATTTGTTGTGATTTGTTGCGATTTGTTGTGATTTGTTGTGATTTGTTGTGATTTGTTGCGATTTGTTGCGATTTGTTGTGATTTGTTGCGATTTGTTGTGATTTGTTGTGATTTGTTGTGATTTGTTGCGATTTGTTGTGATTTGTTGCGATTTGTTGCGATTTGTTGCGATTTGTTGTGATTTGTTGCGATTTGTTGTGATTTGTTGCGATTTGTTGCGATTTGTTGTGATTTGTTGTGATTTGTTGCGATTTGTTGCGATTTGTTGTGATTTGTTGCGATTTGTTGTGATTTGTTGTGATTTGTTGTGATTTGTTGCGATTTGTTGCGATTTGTTGTGATTTGTTGCGATTTGTTGTGATTTGTTGTGATTTGTTGTGATTTGTTGCGATTTGTTGTGATTTGTTGCGATTTGTTGCGATTTGTTGCGATTTGTTGTGATTTGTTGCGATTTGTTGTGATTTGTTGTGATTTGTTGCGATTTGTTGTGATTTGTTGTGATTTGTTGTGATTTGTTGCGATTTGTTGTGATTTGTTGCGATTTGTTGTGATTTGTTGTGATTTGTTGTGATTTGTTGTGATTTGTTGCGATTTGTTGCGATTTGTTGTGATTTGTTGCGATTTGTTGCGATTTGTTGTGATTTGTTGCGATTTGTTGCGATTTGTTGCGATTTGTTGTGATTTGTTGTGATTTGTTGTGATTTGTTGTGATTTGTTGCGATTTGTTGCGATTTGTTGCGATTTGTTGCGATTTGTTGCGATTTGTTGTGATTTGTTGCGATTTGTTGTGATTTGTTGCGATTTGTTGTGATTTGTTGTGATTTGTTGTGATTTGTTGCGATTTGTTGTGATTTGTTGCGATTTGTTGCGATTTGTTGAGATTTGTTGCGATTTGTTGTGATTTGTTGCGATTTGTTGTGATTTGTTGCGATTTGTTGCGATTTGTTGTGATTTGTTGCGATTTGTTGCGATTTGTTGTGATTTGTTGCGATTTGTTGTGATTTGTTGTGATTTGTTGTGATTTGTTGTGATTTGTTGTGATTTGTTGTGATTTGTTGTGATTTGTTGTGATTTGTTGCGATTTGTTGCGATTTGTTGTGATTTGTTGCGATTTGTTGTGATTTGTTGCGATTTGTTGCGATTTGTTGCGATTTGTTGTGATTTGTTGTGATTTGTTGTGATTTGTTGCGATTTGTTGCGATTTGTTGTGATTTGTTGCGATTTGTTGTGATTTGTTGCGATTTGTTGCGATTTGTTGCGATTTGTTGTGATTTGTTGTGATTTGTTGCGATTTGTTGCGATTTGTTGTGATTTGTTGCGATTTGTTGTGATTTGTTGCGATTTGTTGCGATTTGTTGTGATTTGTTGCGATTTGTTGCGATTTGTTGCGATTTGTTTTGATTTGTTGTGATTTGTTGTGATGTGATTTGTTGCGATTTGTTGCGATTTGTTGCGATTTGTTGCGATTTGTTGTGATTTGTTGCGATTTGTTGTGATTTGTTGTGATTTGTTGTGATTTGTTGCGATTTGTTGTGATTTGTTGCGATTTGTTGCGATTTGTTGTGATTTGTTGCGATTTGTTGTGATTTGTTGCGATTTGTTGCGATTTGTTGTGATTTGTTGCGATTTGTTGCGATTTGTTGTGATTTGTTGCGATTTGTTGCGATTTGTTGTGATTTGTTGTGATTTGTTGCGATTTGTTGCGATTTGTTGTGATTTGTTGCGATTTGTTGCGATTTGTTGTGATTTGTTGCGATTTGTTGCGATTTGTTGTGATTTGTTGTGATTTGTTGCGATTTGTTGCGATTTGTTGCGATTTGTTGTGATTTGTTGCGATTTGTTGTGATTTGTTGTGATTTGTTGTGATTTGTTGCGATTTGTTGTGATTTGTTGCGATTTGTTGCGATTTGTTGCGATTTGTTGCGATTTGTTGTGATTTGTTGCGATTTGTTGTGATTTGTTGTGATTTGTTGTGATTTGTTGTGATTTGTTGCGATTTGTTGCGATTTGTTGCGATTTGTTGTGATTTGTTGCGATTTGTTGTGATTTGTTGCGATTTGTTGTGATTTGTTGCGATTTGTTGCGATTTGTTGTGATTTGTTGCGATTTGTTGCGATTTGTTGTGATTTGTTGCGATTTGTTGCGATTTGTTGTGATTTGTTGTGATTTGTTGCGATTTGTTGCGATTTGTTGTGATTTGTTGCGATTTGTTGCGATTTGTTGTGATTTGTTGCGATTTGTTGCGATTTGTTGTGATTTGTTGTGATTTGTTGCGATTTGTTGCGATTTGTTGTGATTTGTTGCGATTTGTTGCGATTTGTTGTGATTTGTTGCGATTTGTTGTGATTTGTTGTGATTTGTTGCGATTTGTTGCGATTTGTTGCGATTTGTTGTGATTTGTTGCGATTTGTTGTGATTTGTTGTGATTTGTTGTGATTTGTTGCGATTTGTTGTGATTTGTTGCGATTTGTTGCGATTTGTTGCGATTTGTTGCGATTTGTTGTGATTTGTTGCGATTTGTTGTGATTTGTTGTGATTTGTTGCGATTTGTTGTGATTTGTTGTGATTTGTTGTGATTTGTTGCGATTTGTTGTGATTTGTTGCGATTTGTTGCGATTTGTTGTGATTTGTTGCGATTTGTTGTGATTTGTTGCGATTTGTTGCGATTTGTTGTGATTTGTTGCGATTTGTTGCGATTTGTTGTGATTTGTTGCGATTTGTTGCGATTTGTTGCGATTTGTTGTGATTTGTTGTGATTTGTTGTGATTTGTTGTGATTTGTTGCGATTTGTTGCGATTTGTTGCGATTTGTTGCGATTTGTTGCGATTTGTTGTGATTTGTTGCGATTTGTTGTGATTTGTTGCGATTTGTTGCGATTTGTTGTGATTTGTTGCGATTTGTTGCGATTTGTTGTGATTTGTTGCGATTTGTTGTGATTTGTTGTGATTTGTTGCGATTTGTTGCGATTTGTTGCGATTTGTTGTGATTTGTTGCGATTTGTTGCGATTTGTTGCGATTTGTTGCGATTTGTTGCGATTTGTTGTGATTTGTTGCGATTTGTTGCGATTTGTTGTGATTTGTTGCGATTTGTTGTGATTTGTTGTGATTTGTTGCGATTTGTTGCGATTTGTTGCGATTTGTTGCGATTTGTTGTGATTTGTTGTGATTTGTTGTGATTTGTTGCGATTTGTTGCGATTTGTTGTGATTTGTTGCGATTTGTTGCGATTTGTTGTGATTTGTTGCGATTTGTTGTGATTTGTTGCGATTTGTTGCGATTTGTTGCGATTTGTAGCGATTTGTTGTGATTTGTTGCGATTTGTTGCGATTTGTTGTGATTTGTTGTGATTTGTTTTGATTTGTTGTGATTTGTTGTGATTTGTTGTGATTTGTTGCGATTTGTTGCGATTTGTTGTGATTTGTTGCGATTTGTTGTGATTTGTTGTGATTTGTTGCGATTTGTTGTGATTTGTTGCGATTTGTTGTGATTTGTTGCGATTTGTTGTGATTTGTTGTGATTTGTTGTGATTTGTTGCGATTTGTTGCGATTTGTTGTGATTTGTTGCGATTTGTTGTGATTTGTTGCGATTTGTTGTGATTTGTTGCGATTTGTTGCGATTTGTTGTGATTTGTTGCGATTTGTTGCGATTTGTTGCGATTTGTTGCGATTTTTTGCGATTTGTTGCGATTTGTTGCGATTTGTTGTGATTTGTTGTGACTTGTTGTGATTTGTTGTGATTTGTTGTGATGTGTTGTGATGTGTTGCGATGTGTTGCGATTTGTTGCGATTTGTTGTGATTTGTTGTGATTTGTTGCGATTTGTTGCGATTTGTTGCGATTTGTTGTGATTTGTTGCGATTTGTTGCGATTTGTTGTGATTTGTTGCGATTTGTTGTGATTTGTTGCGATTTGTTGCGATTTGTTGTGATTTGTTGTGATTTGTTGTGATTTGTTGCGATTTGTTGCGATTTGTTGCGATTTGTTGTGATTTGTTGTGATTTGTTGCGATTTGTTGTGATTTGTTGTGATTTGTTGTGATTTGTTGCGATTTGTTGTGATTTGTTGCGATTTGTTGCGATTTGTTGAGATTTGTTGCGATTTGTTGTGATTTGTTGCGATTTGTTGTGATTTGTTGCGATTTGTTGCGATTTGTTGTGATTTGTTGCGATTTGTTGCGATTTGTTGTGATTTGTTGCGATTTGTTGTGATTTGTTGTGATTTGTTGTGATTTGTTGTGATTTGTTGTGATTTGTTGCGATTTGTTGCGATTTGTTGTGATTTGTTGCGATTTGTTGCGATTTGTTGTGATTTGTTGCGATTTGTTGCGATTTGTTGCGATTTGTTGCGATTTGTTGCGATTTGTTGCGATTTGTTGCGATTTGTTGCGATTTGTTGTGATTTGTTGTGATTTGTTGCGATTTGTTGCGATTTGTTGTGATTTGTTGCGATTTGTTGTGATTTGTTGTGATTTGTTGCGATTTGTTGCGATTTGTTGTGATTTGTTGTGATTTGTTGTGATTTGTTGTGATTTGTTGTGATTTGTTGCGATTTGTTGCGATTTGTTGCGATTTGTTGTGATTTGTTGCGATTTGTTGTGATTTGTTGTGATTTGTTGTGATTTGTTGCGATTTGTTGCGATTTGTTGTGATTTGTTGCGATTTGTTGCGATTTGTTGTGATTTGTTGCGATTTGTTGCGATTTGTTGTGATTTGTTGTGATTTGTTGCGATTTGTTGCGATTTGTTGTGATTTGTTGCGATTTGTTGCGATTTGTTGCGATTTGTTGTGATTTGTTGTGATTTGTTGTGATTTGTTGTGATTTGTTGTGATGTGTTGTGATGTGTTGCGATGTGTTGCGATTTGTTGCGATTTGTTGCGATTTGTTGTGATTTGTTGCGATTTGTTGCGATTTGTTGCGATTTGTTGTGATTTGTTGCGATTTGTTGCGATTTGTTGTGATTTGTTGTGATTTGTTGTGATTTGTTGCGATTTGTTGTGATTTGTTGCGATTTGTTGCGATTTGTTGTGATTTGTTGTGATTTGTTGTGATTTGTTGCGATTTGTTGCGATTTGTTGTGATTTGTTGTGATTTGTTGCGATTTGTTGTGATTTGTTGTGATTTGTTGCGATTTGTTGCGATTTGTTGTGATTTGTTGCGATTTGTTGCGATTTGTTGCGATTTGTTGCGATTTGTTGCGATTTGTTGTGATTTGTTGCGATTTGTTGCGATTTGTTGCGATTTGTTGTGATTTGTTGTGATTTGTTGTGATTTGTTGTGATTTGTTGTGATTTGTTGTGATTTGTTGCGATTTGTTGCGATTTGTTGCGATTTGTTGTGATTTGTTGCGATTTGTTGTGATTTGTTGCGATTTGTTGTGATTTGTTGCGATTTGTTGCGATTTGTTGTGATTTGTTGCGATTTGTTCCGATTTGTTGTGATTTGTTGCGATTTGTTGCGATTTGTTGTGATTTGTTGTGATTTGTTGCGATTTGTTGTGATTTGTTGCGATTTGTTGCGATTTGTTGTGATTTGTTGTGATTTGTTGCGATTTGTTGTGATTTGTTGTGATTTGTTGCGATTTGTTGTGATTTGTTGTGATTTGTTGTGATTTGTTGCGATTTGTTGTGATTTGTTTTGATTTGTTGTGATTTGTTGCGATTTGTTGCGATTTGTTGTGATTTGTTGCGATTTGTTGTGATTTGTTGCGATTTGTTGTGATTTGCGATTTGTTGTGATTTGTTGCGATTTGTTGCGATTTGTTGTGATTTGTTGCGATTTGTTGCGATTTGTTGTGATTTGTTGTGATTTGTTGTGATTTGTTGCGATTTGTTGCGATTTGTTGCGATTTGTTGTGATTTGTTGCGATTTGTTGTGATTTGTTGCGATTTGTTGTGATTTGTTGTTTTGATTTGTTGTGATTTGTTGTGATTTGTTGCGATTTGTTGCGATTTGTTGTGATTTGTTGCGATTTGTTGTGATTTGTTGCGATTTGTTGTGATTTGTTGCGATTTGTTGCGATTTGTTGTGATTTGTTGCGATTTGTTGCGATTTGTTGCGATTTGTTGCGATTTGTTGCGATTTGTTGCGATTTGTTGCGATTTGTTGCGATTTGTTGCGATTTGTTGTGATTTGTTGTGACTTGTTGTGATTTGTTGTGATTTGTTGTGTTGTGATGTGTTGTGATGTGTTGCGATGTGTTGCGATTTGTTGCGATTTGTTGCGATTTGTTGTGATTTGTTGCGATTTGTTGCGATTTGTTTTGATTTGTTGTGATTTGTTGTGATTTGTTGTGATTTGTTGTGATTTGTTGTGATTTGTTGCGATTTGTTGTGATTTGTTGTGATTTGTTGCGATTTGTTGCGATTTGTTGCGATTTGTTGCGATTTGTTGCGATTTGTTGCGATTTGTTGTGATTTGTTGTGATTTGTTGCGATTTGTTGCGATTTGTTGTGATTTGTTGCGATTTGTTGCGATTTGTTGCAATTTGTTGCGATTTGTTGCGATTTGTTGCGATTTGTTGCGATTTGTTGCGATTTGTTGCGATTTGTTGCGATTTGTTGCGATTTGTTGCGATTTGTTGCGATTTGTTGCGATTTGTTGCGATTTGTTGCGATTTGTTGCGATTTGTTGCGATTTGTTGCGATTTGTTGCGATTTGTTGTGATTTGTTGTGATTTGTTGTGATGTGTTGCGATTTGTTGCGATTTGTTGCGATTTGTTGTGATTTTTTGTGATTTGTTGCGATTTGTGCGATTTGTTGCGATTTGTTGCGATTTGTTGCGATTTGTTGCGATTTGTTGCGATTTGTTGTGATTTGTTGTGATTTGTTGCGATTTGTTGCGATTTGTTGTGATTTGTTGCGATTTGTTGTGATTTGTTGCAATTTGTTGCGATTTGTTGCGATTTGTTGCGATTTGTTGCGATTTGTTGCGATTTGTTGCGATTTGTTGCGATTTGTTGCGATTTGTTGCGATTTGTTGTGATTTGTTGCGATTTGTTGCGATTTGTTGCGATTTGTTGCGATTTGTTGCGATTTGTTGCGATTTGTTGTGATTTGTTGCGATTTGTTGCGATTTGTTGTGATTTGTTGCGATTTGTTGTGATTTGTTGCGATTTGTTGCGATTTGTTGTGATTTGTTGTGATTTGTTGTGATTTGTTGCGATTTGTTGCGATTTGTTGTGATTTGTTGCGATTTGTTGCGATTTGTTGTGATTTGTTGTGATTTGTTGCGATTTGTTGCGATTTGTTGTGATTTGTTGTGATTTGTTGTGATTTGTTGCGATTTGTTGCGATTTGTTGTGATTTGTTGTGATTTGTTGTGATTTGTTGCGATTTGTTGCGATTTGTTGTGATTTGTTGCGATTTGTTGCGATTTGTTGTGATTTGTTGCGATTTGTTGCGATTTGTTGTGATTTGTTGCGATTTGTTGTGATTTGTTGTGATTTGTTGTGATTTGTTGCGATTTGTTGCGATTTGTTGGGATTTGTTGTGATTTGTTGTGATTTGTTGTGATTTGTTGCGATTTGTTGCGATTTGTTGTGATTTGTTGCGATTTGTTGCGATTTGTTGTGATTTGTTGCGATTTGTTGTGATTTGTTGCGATTTGTTGTGATTTGTTGCGATTTGTTGTGATTTGTTGCGATTTGTTGCGATTTGTTGCGATTTGTTGTGATTTGTTGCGATTTGTTGCGATTTGTTGCGATTTGTTGCGATTTGTTGCGATTTGTTGCGATTTGTTGCGATTTGTTGCGATTTGTTGCGATTTGTTGCGATTTGTTGCGATTTGTTGCGATTTGTTGTGATTTGTTGCGATTTGTTGTGATTTGTTGCGATTTGTTGCGATTTGTTGCGATTTGTTGCGATTTGTTGCGATTTGTTGCGATTTGTTGCGATTTGTTGCGATTTGTTGCGATTTGTTGCGATTTGTTGCGATTTGTTGCGATTTGTTGCGATTTGTTGCGATTTGTTGCCATTTGTTGCGATTTGTTGTGATTTGTTGCGATTTGTTGTGATTTGTTGCGATTTGTTGTGATTTGTTGTGATTTGTTGCGATTTGTTGCGATTTGTTGCGATTTGTTGTGATTTGTTGCGATTTGTTGTGATTTGTTGCGATTTGTTGTGATTTGTTGCGATTTGTTGTGATTTGTTGCGATTTGTTGCGATTTGTTGTGATTTGTTGCGATTTGTTGCGATTTGTTGCGATTTGTTGCGATTTGTTGTGATTTGTTGCGATTTGTTGCGATTTGTTGTGATTTGTTGCGATTTGTTGCGATTTGTTGCGATTTGTTGTGATTTGTTGCGATTTGTTGCGATTTGTTGCGATTTGTTGCGATTTGTTGCGATTTGTTGCGATTTGTTGCGATTTGTTGATTTGTTGCGATTTGTTGCGATTTGTTGTGATTTGTTGCGATTTGTTGTGATTTGTTGCGATTTGTTGTGATTTGTTGTGATTTGTTGCGATTTGTTGCGATTTGTTGCGATTTGTTGTGATTTGTTGCGATTTGTTGTGATTTGTTGCGATTTGTTGTGATTTGTTGCGATTTGTTGCGATTTGTTGTGATTTGTTGTGATTTGTTGCGATTTGTTGCGATTTGTTGTGATTTGTTGCGATTTGTTGCGATTTGTTGTGATTTGTTGCGATTTGTTGCGATTTGTTGCGATTTGTTGTGATTTGTTGCGATTTGTTGCGATTTGTTGCGATTTGTTGTGATTTGTTGCGATTTGTTGCGATTTGTTGCGATTTGTTGCGATTTGTTGCGATTTGTTGTGATTTGTTGCGATTTGTTGTGATTTGTTGCGATTTGTTGCGATTTGTTGTGATTTGTTGCGATTTGTTGCGATTTGTTGCGATTTGTTGTGATTTGTTGCGATTTGTTGTGATTTGTTGCGATTTGTTGTGATTTGTTGCGATTTGTTGCGATTTGTTGTGATTTTTTTTGATTTGTTGCGATTTGTTGCGATTTGTTGTGATTTGTTGCGATTTGTTGTGATTTGTTGCGATTTGTTGTGATTTGTTGTGATTTGTTGTGATTTGTTGCGATTTGTTGTGATTTGTTGCGATTTGTTGTGATTTGTTGCGATTTGTTGTGATTTGTTGCGATTTGTTGCGATTTGTTGTGATTTGTTGCGATTTGTTGTGATTTGTTGCGATTTGTTGTGATTTGTTGCGATTTGTTGCGATTTGTTGTGATTTGTTGCGATTTGTTGTGCGATTTGTTGCGATTTGTTGCGATTTGTTGCGATTTGTTGCGATTTGTTGTGATTTGTTGCGATTTGTTGTGATTTGTTGCGATTTGTTGCGATTTGTTGTGATTTGTTGCGATTTGTTGTGATTTGTTGCGATTTGTTGCGATTTGTTGTGATTTGTTGCGATTTGTTGCGATTTGTTGCGATTTGTTGTGATTTGTTGTGATTTGTTGTGATTTGTTGCGATTTGTTGTGATTTGTTGTGATTTGTTGCGATTTGTTGTGATTTGTTGTGATTTGTTGCGATTTGTTGCGATTTGTTGTGATTTGTTGCGATTTGTTGCGATTTGTTGCGATTTGTTGCGATTTGTTGCGATTTGTTGTGATTTGTTGTGATTTGTTGCGATTTGTTGCGATTTGTTGTGATTTGTTGCGATTTGTTGTGATTTGTTGCGATTTGTTGCGATTTGTTGTGATTTGTTGCGATTTGTTGCGATTTGTTGTGATTTGTTGTGATTTGTTGTGATTTGTTGTGATTTGTTGCGATTTGTTGCGATTTGTTGTGATTTGTTGCGATTTGTTGTGATTTGTTGCGATTTGTTGCGATTTGTTGCGATTTGTTGTGATTTGTTGCGATTTGTTGCGATTTGTTGTGATTTGTTGTGATTTGTTGTGATTTGTTGCGATTTGTTGCGATTTGTTGTGATTTGTTGTGATTTGTTGTGATTTGTTGCGATTTGTTGCGATTTGTTGTGATTTGTTGCGATTTGTTGCGATTTGTTGTGATTTGTTGCGATTTGTTGCGATTTGTTGTGATTTGTTGCGATTTGTTGTGATTTGTTGTGATTTGTTGTGATTTGTTGCGATTTGTTGCGATTTGTTGGGATTTGTTGTGATTTGTTGTGATTTGTTGTGATTTGTTGTGATTTGTTGCGATTTGTTGCGATTTGTTGTGATTTGTTGCGATTTGTTGCGATTTGTTGTGATTTGTTGCGATTTGTTGTGATTTGTTGCGATTTGTTGTGATTTGTTGTGATTTGTTGTGATTTGTTGCGATTTGATGCGATTTGTTACGATTTGTTGTGATTTGTTGCGATTTGTTGCGATTTGTTGCGATTTGTTGCGATTTGTTGCGATTTGTTGCGATTTGTTGCGATTTGTTGTGATTTGTTGCGATTTGTTGCGATTTGTTGCGATTTGTTGCGATTTGTTGCGATTTGTTGCCATTTGTTGCGATTTGTTGCCATTTGTTGCCATTTGTTGCCATTTGTTGCGATTTGTTGCGATTTGTTGTGATTTGTTGCGATTTGTTGCGATTTGTTGCGATTTGTTGCGATTTGTTGCGATTTGTTGCGATTTGTTGTGATTTGTTGCGATTTGTTGCGATTTGTTGCGATTTGTTGCGATTTGTTGCGATTTGTTGTGATTTGTTGCGATTTGTTGTGATTTGTTGCGATTTGTTGCGATTTGTTGCGATTTGTTGTGATTTGTTGTGATTTGTTGCGATTTGTTGCGATTTGTTGCGATTTGTTGCGATTTGTTGTGATTTGTTGTGATTTGTTGCGATTTGTTGCGATTTGTTGTGATTTGTTGCGATTTGTTGTGATTTGTTACGATTTGTTGCGATTTGTTGCGATTTGTTGTGATTTGTTGCGATTTGTTGTGATTTGTTGCGATTTGTTGCGATTTGTTGCGATTTGTTGCGATTTGTTGCGATTTGTTGCGATTTGTTGCGATTTGTTGTGATTTGTTGTGATTTGTTGTGATTTGTTGCGATTTGTTGTGATTTGTTGCGATTTGTTGCGATTTGTTGTGATTTGTTGCGATTTGTTGTGATTTGTTGCGATTTGTTGTGATTTGTTGCGATTTGTTGTGATTTGTTGCGATTTGTTGCGATTTGTTGTGATTTGTTGCGATTTGTTGCGATTTGTTGCGATTTGTTGCGATTTGTTGTGATTTGTTGTGATTTGTTGCGATTTGTTGCGATTTGTTGCGATTTGTTGCGATTTGTTGCGATTTGTTGTGATTTGTTGCGATTTGTTGTGATTTGTTGCGATTTGTTGTGATTTGTTGCGATTTGTTGCGATTTGTTGCGATTTGTTGCGATTTGTTGTGATTTGTTGCGATTTGTTGCGATTTGTTGCGATTTGTTGCGATTTGTTGCGATTTGTTGCGATTTGTTGCGATTTGTTGTGATTTGTTGCGATTTGTTGCGATTTGTTGTGATTTGTTGCGATTTGTTGTGATTTGTTACGATTTGTTGCGATTTGTTGCGATTTGTTGCGATTTGTTGTGATTTGTTGCGATTTGTTGTGATTTGTTGCGATTTGTTGTGATTTGTTGCGATTTGTTGTGATTTGTTGCGATTTGTTGCGATTTGTTGTGATTTGTTGCGATTTGTTGCGATTTGTTGCGATTTGTTGCGATTTGTTGTGATTTGTTGCGATTTGTTGCGATTTGTTGTGATTTGTTGTGATTTGTTGCGATTTGTTGCGATTTGTTGCGATTTGTTGCGATTTGTTGCGATTTGTTGCGATTTGTTGCGATTTGTTGTGATTTGTTGTGATTTGTTGCGATTTGTTGCGATTTGTTGTGATTTGTTGCGATTTGTTGTGATTTGTTACGATTTGTTGCGATTTGTTGCGATTTGTTGCGATTTGTTGCGATTTGTTGCGATTTGTTGCGATTTGTTGTGATTTGTTGCGATTTGTTGTGATTTGTTGTGATTTGTTGTGATTTGTTGCGATTTGTTGCGATTTGTTGCGATTTGTTGCGATTTGTTGTGATTTGTTGCGATTTGTTGCGATTTGTTGCGATTTGTTGCGATTTGTTGCGATTTGTTGCGATTTGTTGTGATTTGTTGCGATTTGTTGCGATTTGTTGCGATTTGTTGCGATTTGTTGTGATTTGTTGTGATTTGTTGCGATTTGTTGCGATTTGTTGCGATTTGTTGCGATTTGTTGCGATTTGTTACGATTTGTTGCGATTTGTTGCGATTTGTTGTGATTTGTTGCGATTTGTTGTGATTTGTTGTGATTTGTTGCGATTTGTTGTTATTTGTTGTTATTTGTTGTGATTTGTTGCGATTTGTTGTGATTTGTTGCGATTTGTTGCGATTTGTTGCGATTTGTTGTGATTTGTTGCGTTTTGTTGTAATTTTTTCGATTTGTTGTGATTTGTTGCGATTTGTTGCGATTTGTTGCGATTTGTTGTGATTTGTTGTGATTTGTTGCGATTTGTTGCGATTTGTTGCGATTTGTTGCGATTTGTTGCGATTTGTTGCGATTTGTTGCGATTTGTTGCGATTTGTTGTGATTTGTTGCGATTTGTTGCGATTTGTTGCGATTTGTTGCGATTTGTTGTGATTTGTTGTGATTTGTTGTGATTTGTTGCGATTTGTTGCGATTTGTTGCGATTTGTTGCGATTTGTTACGATTTGTTGCGATTTGTTGCGATTTGTTGTGATTTGTTGCGATTTGTTGTGATTTGTTGTGATTTGTTGCGATTTGTTGTTATTTGTTGTGATTTGTTGCGATTTGTTGTGATTTGTTGCGATTTGTTGCGATTTGTTGCGATTTGTTGTGATTTGTTGCGTTTTGTTGTAATTTTTGCGATTTGTTGTGATTTGTTGCGATTTGTTGCGATTTGTTGCGATTTGTTGTGATTTGTTGTGATTTGTTGCGATTTGTTGCGATTTGTTGCGATTTGTTGCGATTTGTTGCGATTTGTTGCGATTTGTTGCGATTTGTTGCGATTTGTTGCGATTTGTTGCGATTTGTTGCGATTTGTTGCGATTTGTTGCGATTTGTTGTGATTTGTTGTGATTTGTTGTGATTTGTTGCGATTTGTTGCGATTTGTTGCGATTTGTTGCGATTTGTTGCGATTTGTTGCGATTTGTTGCGATTTGTTGTGATTTGTTGCGATTTGTTGTGATTTGTTGCGATTTGTTGTGAATTGTTGCGATTTGTTGTGATTTGTTGCGATTTGTTGCGATTTGTTGTGATTTGTTGCGATTTGTTGCGATTTGTTGCGATTTGTTGCGATTTGTTGTGATTTGTTGTGATTTGTTGCGATTTGTTGCGATTTGTTGCGATTTGTTGCGATTTGTTGCGATTTGTTGTGATTTTTTGCGATTTGTTGTGATTTGTTGTGATTTGTTGTGATTTGTTGCGATTTGTTGCGATTTGTTGCGATTTGTTGCGATTTGTTGTGATTTGTTGCGATTTGTTGCGATTTGTTGCGATTTGTTGCGATTTGTTGCGATTTGTTGCGATTTGTTGCGATTTGTTGTGATTTGTTGCGATTTGTTGCGATTTGTTGTGATTTGTTGCGATTTGTTGTGATTTGTTACGATTTGTTGCGATTTGTTGCGATTTGTTGCGATTTGTTGTGATTTGTTGCGATTTGTTGTGATTTGTTGCGATTTGTTGTGAATTGTTGCGAT
>OZ036004.1:2100124-2175124 GCA_964035015.1 Corallium rubrum
AGAGGGCTGTATTTTGGCTAAAAATATTTTTGATTTTTAGAAAAAAATCCGGAAAAAAACGTAAAGGGGTTAGCCTTTACTTTTTGGCCGATTTTGGTCATTTTTTTAAAGCTAAAAATAAGGTCAAAAAACGATAATTCAGCCCAAATAAAGGCCTTTTTTGCCTTCTAGAGCAACAACAAGGCTTTATTTGGGCTAAATATGCATATTTTAGCCGTATTTCAAAAGTTGAAGAAATGGCCAAAATCGGTCAAAAAGTAAAGGCTAACCCCAAGATGGCGGAGTATTGAGCAACTATGTCACATGTCTCCGCAGAAATCGATATTCTTTGAGTTAATCTACGGTGGAGATTAATCTGAAAACATCAAATCATATAGTTAAGATATTAAAGAAAATTTTCCAAACATTTGTGTCTTCGAAAGCAAAGTTGAAACGAAATATTAAAGAAATATATATTCGAAGAATGGCCGAAGACGAAGCTACAACAAACATGTCACCGGATACAACATTTGAACGCTATAAAATGGACAATTTCGAGGCGACGAATGCCAAACGAGTACCCTACGAGGAACTAGATTACAATATCTACAAGCCAAGCTCAAATCTTGTGGCTTTTCAAACGACGGAACAACGATTACCCCTATGGATCGAAGCTTTTTATCATCGTTACTTCGCAAACAACAACAACAACGGTGAAATCGAAACCCTATGGAAAGAACAACAACACCAAAGCTTTCCTTCAAAATGCGAGACGATCGCCTTAGATATGAGCCACTCGAAAGGAAATATGCTAACGATCACCATTTTTGTATCCAAAGGAAGAATACAAGTACAAGGAAGACTTGTAAAAGATTGGGGCTGCGACGAATTCAAACACGTGCTCGACATGGTTAATTCCGACGGCCCGATGAAAGTCGATTATACGGATAGGTTTATCAATAAAATCATTGGTAAAGAAAAACAAAACCCGCAACCAATTCACACCCATAAAGATAAAGATGAGAAAGCAACAGATTCACCGCGAGATAAATCATTCTCAATGATAAAACATCACTTGGCAAACCTTGAAGCAAACTTTGTCACAACGAATGAAAATAACACCAACACAATAACAGAGCTGCGGCAATCAATGTTGCAAAAGGACGATGAAATCTCCCTTCTTAAAGAAGAAATATCGTCACTGAAATCGACAAATACATCACAACAGCAAGCAATCAGCGATCTAAATATTAAACAAATGGAACTTGAAGAAGAGATGAAAGCAATGAGCAGAGACCAAAAGAAATACCAAGATAAGAACACTGCCTTGGTTAAATCCATTCAAAAAAAGAAAAATGATCTAGAAGCCAATATCCAACCCTCAACCTCTGAAACCGAAGCAGAAATTCCTACCTGGGCTTCAATGTCTTCTGAAGCTACAACATATCCTATCTCGACATCCAACAGTTTTGATATCCTTTCTAACATGAACAACGAAGAAGAAGCAATCGAGAAACCTGTTGAGAAACCTGCTGTGAAACCTGATGAATCCAGTCCTACTCCTACGTCATCTAAACATGACTCCAAATCAGCAAAGAAACCCAATAACAAACAAAACGAAACTGATGCAGAAACGATCATCTTGTGCGACAGCAATGGTCGGTTCATAAAACCCAACCTCCTATGCCCAGACTCGTCGACCCACTACCTCAGATGTCCAACCCTCACCCACGCTGAGAAGATTATTGAAGACTACAACTTTAAGAACGCTAAATCTATCATTATACACTGTGGTACAAATGACCTAGAACAAGCTGAATCTGAGCTAAGTGTTATAACACAGATGGAGAAAGTCATAGATCTCTTGCAATCCAAATACAAAGATTGTAGAATAATAATCTCTGGCTTACTACCTCGCACAGATAAATTTAATGAAAAGGTAACACCCTTAAATAATGCCATAGAGAAAATGGTGTTGGAAAAAAATCTCTCATTTGTCACCCATAATAACATTAAAGCTGAAGACCTGAAAGATAAGAAGCATCTAAACCAAAGAGGAGTGAAGATCTTTGCGAAGAACATCAAGGCTACATATTTCAAGACCACTCCCAAGAAAGGCAGAAAGATGAGACAAATTCCAAAACCAATCTATGACCAACAACCAAAATACCCCTTTCAATCAAATCCACTTACACCCAACCCGTACTATCATATGCACCAATTACCATATGACACGAGAAACCACCCACTACAAAGCTATTCCAATCCTGCAACAAGACAACTGCAACCTCCCATGTCTTTCATTCCGAGTCCAAGGCCCTTGATACCATCAACTAAACAACAACAACAAACTATTATGAAGCCTGAAAAAATTCCCACCCAGCTAACAGATCTAATCACACAACTCTATGGATGGATCAACTGTTAAAGACATCATTCTAGGGTGAGGCGGTTTTTATAAAAAATCGAAAACCGAAAACCGCCCGAGAAAAACCGAAAAAAACGAGTGAACCGATTTTTTTAAAACGCGTTCGAAACCATAGTTAAAAAAAAACATGCATGACGCCACTCGCGCAAGATTTCAGTTTCAAAAACAATTGTATTGATTATAACATCCTAACTACGAATTACAAAGAAACATGCAGTATATAAGATAAATTTTACATTCAGGAGAATCGTCCGGTTTTTCGGCTTTCTTGAAGAAATGCCAAACAGCACTTTGGCTCATTTTGGCAGAGAAATGTTACCAGTAACCAACAGTTTCGGGCAGCGTAACAAAGTTTTCCAAGTTTCAACGAACGGTTACTTAAAAAGGGAAAGCTGAAAGAGCACGAGTCAGAAAATATATGCGATATAACATTGAAAGCGAAAATTGGTTAATTATTCATGTTACGCTCCGACTGTTTATGAGTCATACACCAATTTTATTTTAGTACGGTATTTCGAAGACGCAAATCTCTTCAGTCGTTTTCCCGTCAATTCCGTGTGTAAACGCAACAAAAACCCGTGTAAGTATGGTTCGATTTTTATTGAAATACCGATTTTTCTTTCGATTTTTCGATTTTTTCATTTTCCTCCAAAAGCAACATCGGTTAAATCGGTTTTCAAAAACATCGGGTTTTTTCGGTTTATCGATTAACCGCCTCACCCTACATCATTCTGTAAGTGTTTACTTATATATACTGTAATAGATTTAATTTTTTCCTCTTAATAACCTTCTAAAACCCTTAAAAAATGATACAATCTATATGATTTGAATTTTTCTGAAATCTCTACCTCTTAACTCAAAAAACAACAAACATATAAAGTATAAGAAAAGACTAAATCATGTACCCCAAAATTTCATTCAGTACATGGAATATAAATGGCTTATTCAACAAAATCCTTGGAGATAAAACAAAAAACAAGGATTTTGTTGAGGCTATTGCAAATGTGGATTTCATGTTTCTCACCGAAACATGGTCCAACCAAAATATTGATATACCCGGATTTGAGGCTATTAACTCTAACTTAGCTAAACCCCTTTCAAAAACTGCCTGTAGAGCATCAGGTGGAATAAGCCTACTTTTCAAAAATAGTTACAAAAAATACATAACTATAACAAAGAACACAGAAAATTTCCTTTGGAGCAAAATTTCCAAGGAAATGCTAGATTCTGACAAAGATCTATATATCTGTGGTACATATATACCACCTGAAAAATCAAAATATTATGACAATAAAATATTTGAAGAACTTGAAAACGACTTAGTTAACTTCTCATCGAGAGGAAATGTTCTAGTACTTGGTGACCTTAATGCTAGGACAGGTAAACTTGAGGATTTTGTTTCAAATGAAGGGAGTGATCACATTAATGACACTAGTGATAGCTCTTTTCAACCCCCAGAGAGACAAAACTTTGACATAACAACCAATAATCATGGAAAACAATTGATAAATATTTGCAAAAGTACCGACATGAGGATACTAAATGGTCGGACCAATGGTGACTCCTTGGGAAGACCTACTTTTCATGGTAAAAATGGAACCAGTGCAGTTGATTATATCATCTGTAACCAAAACTTAATGCCAAAAGTTAAAAATCTAGTTGTTAAATCCCCCTGCTATCTATCTGACCATAGCCAAGTTATAACTTGGATCAATCTACACAAAACCACTAACTCTCATAATATTATATCCTCACAACCCCCATTAACAAAACTGCCACTAAAATATATTTGGACTGATGAATCGAGTGAAACTTTTAGAAAAGAACTGAAATCAGCCGAATTACAAAGAAAATTAAACACATTCCTTGATGATGATTTCTCTTCTGACAGAGAAAGCATTAACAAATGTGTCAATGAATTTCAAAACATTATCAATGTAGCATCCAAAAAATCTCTAAAAATCAAAAAGAAAAAATATCGACGTAAGATTTAATAACATTGCAAATAAAAATTGGTTCGATAAAGATTGTAGATTTAAAAGACACCAGTTACGAAAACTAGCTAACCAGAAACATAGAGATCCAAATAATACTGAAATCAGAATTGCATACCATACCGCTCTAAAAGATTATAAAAACACTTTAGAAACGAAAAAGAACAATTTTCATTTTAATAAAATCCAAGAACTTGAAAATGCTAGCAATGATCCTTTACTTTTCTGGAAAACACTTAGAAACAGCAGTGATGACCTTGATTTTAATGATACTAAAAAAATACCACAACCAAGCGAATGGCTCAACCATTTTGAAACACTACATTCGGAACATCAATTAAATAAGGAACAAGACGCAATTATTAAATGTCTAAAAGACTACGAGAAAATGAAAGACAATTTTAATGAACTTGATGACATCATCACAGAAGATGAACTACTAAAAGCAGCGAAAAAACTAAAATCAAAAAAAGCTGTATATAATGACAGAATTAGTAATGAAATGATTAAATGTAGTGTTGAAATTCTCTCCAAAGGTTTTTTAAAAGTTTTTAACAATATTTTAACATCGGGGAAGTTTCCTGAATTATGGACTGAAGGCCTTATAACCCCGATCCATAAATCGGGAAACTCCCTCGATCCCAACAACTATCGAGGTATTTGTGTCTCAAGCTGCATGGGCAAATTATTTTGCTCAATTATGAACAATAGATTAATGAATTCTGCAAATAAAAAGAAACTAATTCACCCTACTCAAATCGGGTTTATGCCAGGAAACAGAACGGCAGACCATGTTCTCACACTGAAAACTCTACATGATAAATACGTTAAACAGAGTAAGAATGAGAAAATCTATACATGTTTTGTCGACTTTAGAAAAGCTTTTGATTCCGTTTGGCATCAAGGCTTATTCTACCAATTACTCAAAAATAACATAGGAGGACATTTCTATGATTTAATTCAAGACCTCTATTCAAGCACCAAATGTGCAATAAAACTTTCCGATAACAGAACTCCGTTTTTCCCCTACAAAAAGGGAGTTCGTCAAGGATGCATTTTGAGCCCTTTACTATTTAATATTTATATAAATGAACTCCCAAAACTATTCGAACAAACACAATCAGATCCATTTGTATTACCAAACGGGACTGCTATAAACAGTCTCCTATATGCAGATGATCTCATTATACTTTCACGCTCAAAATCAGGTCTACAAAACTGTTTAAACCAACTGCACGAATGGTGTAGTAAGTGGCTAATGGAAGTAAACATCAAGAAAACTAAAATTATGATTCTACAAAAACATAACTCAAAATTACCAGACCTTAATTTCCACATTGGAGATAAAAAGATAGATATAGTCAAAGAGTATACCTATCTTGGTCTCAAACTTGTGCCCAACGGCAAATTTAAGCTTGCTCAACAACAGCTATGCGAAAAAGCTCTGCATGCCCTTCATAAAATTCGTAAAAAACTTGATTTTCATAAACTCTCTCCGAAAACAGCTACCAAAATTTTTGACACAGTTATCTCCCCCATTCTACTATACAACTCAGAAGTCTGGGGAGCATATGAAAAAAATGATCTTAACAAATGGGACAATTCCGAAACAGAAAAAGTCCACCTAAGATTTTGCAAATTATATTTAGGTGTGAACAGAAAAGCAAGCAATATAGCTTGCAGAAGTGAACTTGGGAAGTATCCACTTCTGATTTCAATTAAAAAGAATATAATCAACTATTTTAAACATATTCTCAAACTAGACGACAACTCAATTGTTAAACAATCATTCCTAATGTCTAAACATTTATATGATAATGGTAAAGAATCTTATTATACCAAGGCGATAGCTATGTTAAAACCATTCTATGATAAAACAAACTTGGAAAATGATATTATCAACTACTGTACAAAAACTGTCGTAAATAAAATGAAAGCGAAATATGAAGAGTTCTGGCGTCATAAAATGACTAACTCCTCCAAACTATCTTTCTTTTGTAAATTCAAAAACCAATACAAAATGGAAGAATACTTATCTCTAATTAAAAATCCAACAATAAGGAGAACATTCTCCCAATATCGTGTAAGCAACCATAAGTTGCAAATTGAACGAGGAAGATACGAAAATGTTCCTCGTGAAGAGCGTATTTGTAAACTATGTGACTCTGGCAATGTGGAAAACGAATTCCACTTCGCGTTCACATGCCAAAAATACCAACATTTACGAGACAACTCAAACAACATTCTCAAAAATCTGTTTGATCTCAACACAACAACAGAAACTAAACAGAAATTACTTGAACACACGATGTCTTCGGACGATCCTGTTCTGATAAATCTATTTTCCAAGTTTGTATTTCTCTGCACAAAGGAACGAGAAGATAGCCTCAAATCCCTGGAAACCCAAAATAATTGAAAAAATCCCAAAAAAAAACACCCCAACAAACACCCAAATACTTCTCTCTATACATACTATACTTCCAATATAGTATTGGGATATAACCATACATATTATATTATATACAATAGTTATTATATATATATATATATGTGTGTGTATGTATATATATATATATATATATATATATATATATATATATATATATGTGTATATACATATATATATATACATATATATATATATATATATATATATATATATATATATAGGTTTTTATATTAATATAATATGTTGTATTAATATAAAAACTTATATTATACTTAAAAAGAAAACTTTTAAATGAACTACATCAGAACACAGTAGTCATAACATTGTTTGGACACTGGGGTGGTTTATAGATTATCTTATGTATATACATATTGTTGTTCAGTGCTCTTACAGCACTTATATACTTTAGCAATGCCTGTAATTAGGTCATGCCAATAAAGTTTATTTAAAAAAACAAAAACAAAAAAAAACCCTTTACTTTTTGACCGATTTTGGTCACTTTTGAAACTTTTGAATTAGGGTCAAAAACGGTGAAATAAAGTCGTGTTAGACCTTCTGTGAAAAGGAGAGGGCTGTATTTTGGCTAAAAATATTTTTGTTGATTTTTTGAAAAAAATCCGGATAAAAAAGTAAAGGGGTTAGCCTTTACTTTTTGGCCGATTTTGCTCATTTTTTTAAACCTAAAAATAAGGTCAAAAAGCGATAATTTAGCCCAAATAAAGCCCTTTTTTGCCTTCTAGAGCAACAAGGCTTTATTTAGGTTAAATATGCATATTTTAGTCGTATTTCAAAAGTTGAAAAAATGGCCAAAATCGGTCAAAAAGTAAAGGGGTTAGCCTTTACTTTTTGGCCGATTTTGGTCATTTTTTTAAACTTAAAATAAGGTCGAAAAACGATAATTTAGCCCAAATAAATCCCTTTTTTGCCTTCTAGAGCAACAAGAAGGCTTTATTTGGACTAAATATGCATATTTTAGCCGTATTTCAAAAGTTGAAAAAATGGCCAAAATCGGTCAAAAAGTAAAGGGGTTAGCCTTTACTTTTTGACCGATTTTGGTCACTTTTGAAACTTTTGAGTTAGGGCTAAAAACGGTGAAATAAAGTCGTTTTAAACCTTCTGTGAAAAGGAGAGGGCTGTATTTTGGCTAAAAATATTTTTGTTGATTTTTTGAAAAAAATCCGGAAAAAAACGTAAAGGGGTTAGCCTTTACTTTTTGGCCGATTTTGGTCATTTTTTTAAAGCTAAAAATAAGGTCAAAAAACGATAATTCAGCCCAAATAAAGGCCTTTTTTGCCTTCTAGAGCGACAAGAAGGCTTTATTTGGCTTATTATGCATATTTTAGCCGTATTTCAAAAGTTGATAAAATGGACAAAATCCGTCAAAAAGTAAAGGGTAACCCCTTTACTTTTTGACCGATTTTGGTCACTTTTGAAACTTTTGAGTTAGGGTCAAAAACGGTGAAATAAAGTCGTTTTAAACCTTCTGTGAAAAGGAGAGGGCTGTATTTTGGCTAAAAATATTTTTGTTGATTTTTTGAAGAAAATCCGGAAAAAAAAGTAAAGCGGTTAGCCTTTACTTTTTGACCGATTTTGGTCATTTTTTTAAACTTAAAATAAGGTCGAAAAACGATAATTTAGCCCAAATAAAGCCCTTTTTTGCCTTCTAGAGCAACAAGAAGGCTTTATTTGGGCTAAATATGCATATTTTAGCCGTATTTCAAAAGCTGAAAAAATGGCCAAAATCGGTCAAAAAGTAAAGGGGTTAGCCTTTACTTTTTGGCCGATTTTGGTCATTTTTTTAAACTTTAAAATAAGGTCAAAAAACGATAATTTAGCCCAAATAAAGGCCTTTTTTGCCTTCTAGAGCAACAAGAAGGCTTTATTTGGGTTAAATATGCATATTTTAGCCTTATTTCAAAAGTTGAAAAAATGGCCAAAATCGGTCAAAAAGTAAAGGGGTTAGCCTTTTCTTTTTAACGGATTTTGGTCACTTTTGAAACTTTTGAGTTAGGGCCAAAAACGGTGAAATAAAGTCGTTTTAAACCTTCTGTGAAAAGGAGAGGGCTGTATTTTGGCTAAAAATATTTTTGTTGATTTTTTGAAAAAAATCCGGAAAAAAAAGTAAAGGGGTTAGCCTTTACTTTTTGGCCGATTTTGGTCATTTTTTTAAACCTAAAAATAAGGTCAAAAAACGATAATTTAGCCCAAATAAAGGCCTTTTTTGCCTTCTAGAGCAACAAGAAGGCTTTATTTGGGTTGAATATGCACATTTTAGCCTTATTTTAAAAGTTGAAAAAATGGCATAAATCGGTCAAAAATAAAGGGGTTAGCCTTTACTTTTTGGCCGATTTTGATCACTTTTTTAAACTTAAAAATAAGGTCGAAAAACGATAATTTAGCCCAAATAAAGCCCTTTTTTGCCTTCTAGAGCAACAAGAAGGCTTTATTTGGCTAAATATACATATTTTAGTCGTATTTCAAAAGTTGAAAAAATGGCCAAAATCGGTCAAAAAGTAAAGGGGTTAGCCTTTACTTTTTGGCCGATTTTGGTCGTTTTTTAAAACTTAAAAATAAGGTCGAAAAACGATAATTTAGCCCAAATAAAGCCCTTTTTTGCCTTCTAGAGCAACAAGAAGGCTTTATTTGGGTTAAATATGCATATTTTAGTCGTATTTCAAAAGTTGAAAAAATGGCCAAAATCGGTCAAAAAGTAAAGGTTTTTTTTGTTGTTTTGTTTTTTTTTGTTTTTTTTTTATTTAAAAGCTTTTATTTGCATGAGCCAATTACAGGTATTGCTAAGCAAAAATAAGTATAAACTAATTTTAACTATAAACTATAACTACTTAAAGCCATTTGCGTCCAAGCACAAACCGCAAACATCTCAACGAGCCACTCCACGCCTGAAACGCGACGCCCGGGTGCGGCGTCCATCCCGGTCTAACCAATCACATCTGAAAGATCTTGTTGTGACATTTACACCGTGAGAACACCCAATGCAATTGGTCAATACAAGATGAACGCCACCCCCAAACGTCGCGCCCCAAACGCGAGACAACTCGCAAAAACGTTCGCGGTCTGCGCCCGAACGCAAACGGCTGTAAACTGTGACTAAATAACAAACGTTTTGTGCTTTATATATACAGGTAATAGATAGATAAAATATTAGAAAAGTCCATAAGTGCATACTTCTGATTTAAGGGCTGTTGTCTCTGGTATAAAAACATTTCGAAATATGCTTCGAAAATAGTTCAGTTATTACTGGATCATTCAGTGACATAACATTACTCAATAAATTTCTTTTGTATTCATTGGTAATGTTCAGTTGAAAAACGTTTTTTAAAATGTTGTGCGAGTTATTTCGCAGGTTTTCGTATTTTTCACATTCAAAAGCAAGGTGGAATTCATCTTCAACTGTAGAGCTATCGCAATTTTTACAAAATCTTTCCGCTCGAGGTATATTTTGATAACGACCGTATTCAATTTCTAGTTTATGATTACTAATCCGAAATTTTGAGAACATTCTTCTCTGGTTGGGGTCTTTTATGACCTTTAAGTATTCCTCTAAATTATAATGTTTTTTAAATGTTGTATAGAATGACAATTTAGTAGAATTATTAATTTGCTGTTTCCAGAATGATATATAGTATTTTTTAACGGTCTCTACAAAATCACTTGTGTTCGTATCATTGACGAATTTTTCGATATCTATAGGTTGATCTATGCCTGGGTAGAATTTTTTAATAATACTAACGACATTAGTGTAAAATGAATCTTTACCGTTTGTGTGAAGTCTTTTTGAGAGGTAAAAAGACTGTTTTGCTATGCTTGAATCTGGTAATTGGCTAATATGGCGAATGTATGTGAATATTCTCTTGAATATAGGGACTAATAGAGGGGATTTGCCTAATTCACCCCTGCTAGCGATGTTGCTAGCTTTTCTGTTGACACCCAGGTATAGTTTGCAGAATTTTAGATGTGTTTTTTAGCCTTTACTTTTTGACCGATGTGTTTTTTAGCCTTTACTTTTTGACCGATTTTGGTCACTTTTGAAACTTTTGAGTTAGGGTCAAAAACGGCGAAATAAAGTCGTTTTAGACCTTCTGTGAAAAGAAGAGGGCTGTATTTTGGCTAAAAATAGTTTTTTTGATTTTTTGAAGAAAATCCGGAAAAAAAAGTAAAGGGGTTAGCCTTTACTTTTTGGCCGATTTTGGTCATTTTTTTAAACTTAAAAATAAGGTCAAAAAACGATAATTCAGCCCAAATAAAGGCCTTTTTTGCCTTCTAGAGCAACAACAAGGCTTTATTTGGGCTAAATATGCATATTTTAGCCGTATTTCAAAAGTTGAAAAAATGGCCAAAATCGGTCAAAAAGTAAAGACCGATTTTGGTCACTTTTGAAACTTTTGAGTTAGGGTCAAAAACGGTGAAATAAAGTCGTTTTAAACCTTCTGTGAGAAGGAGAGGGCTGTATTTTGGCTAAAAATAGTTTTGTTTTTATTTTTTGAAGAAAATCCGGAAAAAAAAGTAAAGCGGTTAGCCTTTACTTTTTGGCCGATTTTGGTCATTTTTTTAAACTTAAAATAAGGTCGAAAAACAATAATTTAGCCCAAATAAAGCCCTTTTTTGCCTTCTAGAGCAACAAGAAGGCTTTAATTTGGGCTAAATATGCATATTTTAGCCGTATTTCAAAAGTTAAAAAAATGGCCAAAATCGGTCAAAAAGTAAAGGGGTTAGCCTGTACTTTTTGGCCGATTTTCGTCATTTTTTTAAATTTTAAAATAAGGTCAAGAAACGATAATTTAGCCCAAATAAAGCCCTTTTTTGCCTTCTAGAGCAACAAGAAGGCTTTATTTGGGCTAAATATGCATATTTTAGCCTTATTTCAAAAGTTGAAAAAATGGCCAAAATCGGTCAAAAAGTAAAGGGGTTAGCCTTTACTTTTTGACCGATTTTGGTCACTTTTGAAACTTTTGAGTTAGGGCCAAAAACGGTGAAATAAAGTCGTTTTAAACCTTCTGTGAAAAGGAGAGGGCTGTATTTTGGCTAAAAATATTTTTGTTGATTTTTTGAAAAAAATCCGGAAAAAAAATGTAAAGGTTTTTTTTTTTAATAAAGCTTTATTTGCATGACCTAATTACAGGTATTGCCAGGGGTTAGCCTTTACTTTTTGACCGATTTTGGTCACTTTTGAAACTTTTGGGTTAGGGTCAAAAACGGTTAAATAAAGTCGTTTTAAAGTTTCTGTGAAAAGGAGAAGGCTGTATTTTGGCTAAAAATAGTTTTTTTGATTTTTTGAAGAAAATCCGGAAAAAAAAGTAAAGCGGTTAGCCTTTACTTTTTGACCGATTTTGGTCACTTTTGAAACTTTTGAGTTAGGGCTAAAAACGGTGAAATAAAGTCGTTTTAAACCTTCTGTGAAAAGGAGAGGGCTGTATTTTGGCTAAAAATAGTTTTTTTTTGATTTTTTGAAAAAAATCGGGAAAAAAAAAAGTAAAGGGGTTAGCCTTTACTTTCTGACTGATTTTGGTCACTTTTGAAACGTTTGGGTTAGGGTCAAAAACGGTTAAATAAAGTCGTTTTAAAGTTTCTGTGAAAAGGAGAAGGCTGTATTTTGGCTAAAAATAGTTTTTTTATTTTTTGAAAAAAATTTGGAAAAAAAAAGTAAAGGGTTTTTTTTTTTTAATAAAGCTTTATTTGCATGACCTAATTACAGGTATTGCCAGGGGTTAGCCTTTACTTTCTGACTGATTTTGGTCACTTTTGAAACGTTTGAATTAGTGTCAAAAACGGTTAAATAAAGTCGTTTTAAAGCTTCTGTGAAAACGAGAAGGCTGTATTTTGGCTAAAAATAGTTTTTTTGATTTTTTGAAGAAAATCCGGAAAAAAAAAGTAAAGGGGATAGTTAGCCTTTACTTTTTGACCAATTTTGGTCACTTTTGAGACTTTTGAGTTAGGGCCAAAAACGGTTAGATAAAGTCGTTTTTGATCTACATTTTTTTAGCGAAAATACAGCCTTCTCGTTTTCACAAAAGTTTTAAAAATGACCAAAATCGGTCAAAAAGTAAAGGCTAACCGCTTTACTTCCCCCCCCCCCGGATTTTTTTCAAAAAATCGAAAATAATATTTTTAGTCAAAATACAGCCTTCTCGTTTTCACAGAAGCTTTAAAACGACTTTATTTGAACGTTTTTGACCCTAACTCAAAAGTTTAAAAAGTGACCAAAATCGGTCAAAAAGTAAAGGCTAACCCCTTTACTTTTTTTCTCCCGGATTTTTTTCAAAAAATCGAGAAAAAATTTTTAAGCAAAATGCAGTCTTCTCGTTTTCACAGAAGGTTTAAAACGACCTTTTCTAACCGTTTTTGATCATAACTCAAAAGTCTTAATTAAAAGTGACCAATATCCGTCAAAAAGTTAAGGCTAACCCCCTTACTTTTTTCCCCCTGGATTTTATTAAAAAAAAACAAAAAACATTGTTTAGCCAAAATACAGCCTTCTCGTTTTCACAGAAGGTTTAAAACGACCTTTTCTAACCGTTTTTGATCCTAACTCAAAAGTTTTAAAAGTGACCAAAATCGGTCAAAAAGTAAAGGCTAACGCCTGTACTTTTTTTCCACGGATTTTTTAAAAAAAATCGAAATAAATATTTTTAGCCAAAATACAGCCTTCTCGTTTTCACAGCAGCTTAAAACGACCTTTTCTAACCGTTTTTGACCCTAACTCAAAAGTTTTAAAAGTGACCAAAACCTTTCAAAAAGTAAAGGCTAACCCCTTTACTTTTTTTTCAACGAAAATACAGCCTTCTCGTTTTCACAGGTTTAAAACGACCTTTTCTTACCGTTTTTGACCCTAACTCAAAATTTTTATAAGTGACCAAAATCGGTCAAAAAGTAAAGGCTAACCCCTTTACTTTTTTTTTCGGATTTTTTTCAAAAAATTAAAAAAACTATTTTTAGCCAAAATACAGCCTTCTCCTTTTCACAGAAGCTTTAAAACGACCTTTGCTAACCGTTTTTGATCCTAACTCAAAAGTTTTAAAAGTGACCAAAATCGGTCAAAAAGTAAAGGACATACCCTTTATTCCCCCCCCCCCCCCGATTTTTTTCATAAAATCGAAAAAAACTATTTTTAGCCAAAATACAGCCTTTTCGTTTTCACAGAAGCTTTAAAACGACTTTATTTGACCGTTTTTGACCCTAACTCAAAAGATTTAAAAGTGACCAAAATCGGTCAAAAAATAAAGGCTAACCCCTTTATTTTATTTTTTTTCGAATTTTTTTCAAAAAATCAAAAAAACTATTTTTAGCCAAAATACAGCCTTCTCCTTTTCACAGAAGCTTTAAAACGACCTTTTGTAACCGTTCTTGATCCTAACTCAAAAGTTTTAAAAGTGACCAAAATCGGTCAAAAAGTAAAGGCTAACCCCTTTACTTCCCCCCACCCCCGATTTTTTTAAAAAAATCGAAAATAATATTATACAGCCTTCTCGTTTTCACAGAAGGTTTAAAACGACTTTTTCTAACCGTTTTTGATCCTAACTCAAAAGTTTTAAAAGTGACCAAAATCGGTCAAAAAGTAAAGGCTAACGCCTTTACTTTTTTTCCAGCCAAAATACAGCCTTCTCGTTTTCATAGAAGGTTTAAAACGACCTTTTCTAACCGTTTTTGAGCCTAACTCAAAAGTTTTAAGAGTGACCAAAAGCGGTCAAAAAGTAAAGGCTAACCCCTTTACTTTTTTTCTCCCGGATTTTTTTCAAAAAATCGGGAAAAATTTTTTAAGCAAAATGCAGTCTTCTCGTTTTCACAGAAGGTTTAAAACGACCTTTTCTAACCGTTTTTTATCATAACTCAAAAGTCTTAAAAGTGACCAAAATCCGTCAAAAAGTTAAGGCTAACCCCCTTACTTTTTCCCCCTGGATTTTATTCAAAAAAACAAAAAAACATTTGTTAGCCAAAAATACAGCCTTCTGGTTTTCACAGAAGGTTTGAAACGACCTTTTCTAATCGTTTTTGATCCCAACTCAAAAGTTTTAAAAGGGACCAAAATCGGTCAAAAACTAAAGGCTAACCCCTTTACTTTTTTTTCAACCAAAATACAGCCTTCTCATTTTCACAGAAGGTTTAAATTTAAAACGACCTTTACTAACCGTTTCTGACCCTAACTCAAAAGTTTTAAAAGTGACCAAAACCTTTCAAAAAGTAAAGGCTAACCCCTTTACTTTTTTTTTCAGCCAAAATACAGCCTTCTCGTTTTCACAGGTTTAAAACGACCTTTCTTACCGTTTTTGACCTAACTCCAAAGTTTCAAAAGTTACCAAAATCGGTCAAAAAGTGAAGGCTAACCCCTTTACTTTTTTCCCCCCGGATTTTTTTCATAAAATCGAAAAAAATATTTTTAGTCAAAATACAGCCTTCTCGTTTTCACAGAAGGGTTAAAACGACCTTTACTAACCGTTTCTGACCCTAACTCAAAAGTTTTAAAAGTGACCAAAATTGGTCAAAAAGTAAAGGCTAACCCCTTTACTTTTTTTTCCCCGGATTTTTTTCAGAAAAAAAAAAAAAAATTTAAAGAAAAAACGGCCTTCTCGTTTTCACAGAAGGTTTAAAACGACCTTTTCTAACCGTTTTTGACCCTAACTCAAAAGTTTTAAAAGTGACCAAAATCGGTCAAAAAGTACCCCTTTACTTTTTTTCCACGGATTTTTTAAAAAAAATCGTCGGTCAAAAAGTAAAGGCTAACCCCCTTACTTTTTTTTCCCCGGATTTTTTTCAAAAAATCGAAAAAAATATTTTTAGCCAAAATACAGCCTTCTCGTTTTCACAGAAGGTTTAAAACGACCTTTTCTAACCGTTTTTGATCCTAACTCAAAAGTTTTAAAAGTGACCAAAATCGGTCAAAAAGTAAAGGCTAACCCCTTTACTTTTTTTTCAAGGATTTTTTTCAAAAAATCGGAAAATTTTTTTTAGCCAAAATACAGCCTTCTCGTTTTCACAGAAGGTTTAAAACGACCTTTTCTAACCGTTTTTGACCCTAACTCAAAAGTTTTAAGAGTGACCAAAATCGGTCAAAAAGTACAGGCTAACCCCTTTACTTTTTTTCTCCAGGATTTTTTTCAAAAAGGGCCTGAACCACAAGTTGCATAATGCATTACGGGGCCCATGACTAGATTATTTATTACCTTTGAGCACAATTTTTCATCACCAGATTTTGGACCAAAACACAGTACACTTCCATAATTCGATTCATACATCTGGAATGCTCCACTGCATTAAGCTCAGCAACCACCAACTTAAAATAGAACCCTATAGCTCCCAGTATTTGTGGTGGTGATTTTCTCAGTGCAGAGGTGGAAATAGACATAGCAGGGAATTAAGTCCTTGGGTAGGAAGTTGTAGTGCTTTCTACAGTAGAGGTGAGATAAGTGACAGGGGTACCAGGTAATTTATAGGTAGTGGGTAGGAATAGGTTTCATTTCCCTCAAGAGAACAATGATTACAGCTAGGACTAAGGATCAGTAAGGACAGGTAAAGGAATCACAAACCCAAACTCTACTATACAAAGCAATTCAACTTAATATCCAAGATCTTTTTTCTAGGATCTCTAGTCCCATCGCTGCAAAGAAAAGATCATCAGCCTGCAGTACAGAGATAGCCTTAATGTTCTGAGAGTGGCTGCTGGGGCAAAATGTAGGGAGATGTATACTTTTAGTAAGGAAATGCAGGGTCAAAGGTAACCAATTAGCCACACACCCCACCCAATACATGGTTACTTCATGGTCTCTTAATCAAACACTATAATTATTAACCGCTTAGGCCCAGGAATCCCACAGGCAACATATGTTGCAGAAAAAACTATATATATATATACTGTACTGGCAACAAGGCCCTGAACCACAAGTTGCATAATGCATTAGGGGCCCAATTGACTAGCTCCCAGTATCTGCGGCTGTGATTTTCTCAGTGCAGAGGTGGAAATAGACATAGCAGGGAATTAAGTCCTTGGATAGGAAGTTGTATTGCTTTCTGCAGTAGAGGTGAGATAAGCGACAGGGGTACCAGGTAATTTATAGGTAGTGGGTAGGAATAGGTTTCATTGCCCTCAAGAGAACAATGATTACAGCTAGGACTAAGGATCAGTAAGGACAGGTAAAGGAATCACAAACCCCAACTCTACTATAGAAAGCAATTCAACTTAATATCCAAGATCTTTTTTATCTCTACTCCTATCACTGGAAAGAAAAGATCAGCCTGCAGTACAGAGATAGCCTTAATGCTCTGTCAGTGGCTGCTGGGGAAAAATGCAGGGAGATGTATACTTTTAGTAAGGAAATGCAGAGGCAAAGGTAACCAATTAGCCAGACACCCCACCCAGTGGGCCTGTATTAGATAGCCTAAATGTTCTGTCGGTGGCTGCTGGGGAAAAAAATGCAGGGAGATGTACTTTCAGTGTCGGCCAAAATTGGTGAAAAAGTAGTTAGGCTATGTATTAGCCCTTAACATTTTGGCCATTTTCCAACTTTTGAAATGTGGCAATTAATCATTTCAAAAGTTGAAACACTGGCAAAAATCGACCAAAAAGTAAAGACTGGTCAACCCCTTAAGATTTTGATCAATTTTTTCAAACTTTTGAAATAAAGTCATACTAGAAAATAACCCTTTGTTGTGTCACCTGCAGCAGTAATGTGTATATTTACAGTTTAACAACATTAAGTAAAGACCATATTGCAGTACCTTAATTCAGCTTGTCATTGATTGGTTGTGTTTAAGTATTCATTTTATTAAAATTTCCCAAGACTCTATAACAGAACAGAAGAAAGAAAATGTTATTAATGGTAGTATTGTATATCATTTATACTAGCTGTTAATGCATCTCGAAGCAAGAAACCATTTTTTTAAAGACTTATGTTACTGTACATTCATATCAACAACAACAATAACAGCAGCAACAACAGCTCAGAGCAGCCAGCAACAAATTATAGTCAGTAAGCGAGACCGATTATAATACTGTACGCTAAAGATCTTGCCATGAATATCTCAACATCTTATTTTTGTTCAAAGCTTCATGAGGTTTGGTTGTAACTGATGTACAACTGGATATATATTCGGCCTAAAGAAGCTGACAATTGAAAGTGAACTTAACCATGAACCTTCACACAATGAACAATTGACTCAATTTACATAATTATATGTACCACATATACCTAAAACTAGAACGCTATGTTTTCAGAACAGTTATGTAGTGAGAGTGTCGACTGCATCTGGAATACCCTCACAAATGAACTTCACGAACTGGACATTTCTCTGCAAAAGTTTAAACTCCCCTTCAATTATTACATCTCAGCTACCACATCAATTTTTGATGTAGGAAATCAACGGTCGTGGAATTCAATATGTCCAAAATGCCATCAAACAAGGCAGTTAATGCAGTTTCAATGAAATATGTTAAGTGGTATACAGTTGTGAGTGGGGTGAGGGGGGGGGGGGGGTGAGTTTGTACTGTAACTAATATTACCGTAGTTTAATTATTTTAATAGGTCACTTATGTAATTGGCTCAATGCTGTGTTAGTGCTCCTGAGCTGTCAGTTAAATATGTATCTTTTATGTGTTATTATCACCTAAAGTAATTAAATAAATAAATAAATAAACAGCAACAACAACAATAGTAGTGGCATAGCCAAGGAGATCACCCCCACGCTCTTGTGAAAAGTTTAAAAAGTTTAAATCCATGGAGAAACTTGTAGGGGGGGGGGGGGGGTGTTTAACAGTTGTTTAAAGCCCAAGTGAGTAGACTAGTAATGTGTGTAACAACATTCTTATATATACAAGACACGGCCGCTAGCAACTTGGGCACTAACGGCACTTGGCGTACTCGATATTTGTCGACAAAACAGTTTTTACAACTTTTGAAAATATTAATGGCTAGAAAATTGTAAAGAAACATACCTGTGGACACTCTTCTACTTCATTTTGTTGACTTTTCTCATTATTCTACAACATCAGCCTTGATTATCAACAAAATCTCCTGCCATGGAGTGGCTACTGGGTGATAAAGGATTAAATACTTGCTTCAAATATGCAGGAAATAGTGTTAAGAGACCCTAGAAGTCCAACAGCAAGAAACAATAACAACATCAACAACAAAATAGCAACAACAGCAACAACAACAGCAGCAACAACATACACTTGTTGACTGGCACTGAGGGAAACATCGAGTTTTACGGATCCGAAGGTTTCAAAAGTCAACAAGCGTTTTGTTATATACCAAAGACTTTTAAAATACAAAACTGCCTTGAAACTTGCAAACGACAAAAAGACTTACCAAAACACTTTGACTTTCATGTCTTCGTAATTTCAATTCAAGTCATTCAACTAAACAAATATACCAGACTCAACACTAAGAACAGCTTAAAATTTCAGCAGCAACAACATCAACAACAAAATAGCAACAACAGCAGCAAAATAGCAACAACAACAACAACAACAACAACAACAACAATAACAACATCAACAACAACAACAGCAGCAACAACAACAACAACAAAATAGCAACAACAGCAGCAACAACAAAATAGCAACAGCAGCAACAACAACAACAACAACAACGTGTAATAGCAACAAGAACAGTGACAACATCCAACATCAACAAAGCCTAAATGCTTTAACATTCTTTTTTACTTAATTTGAAATCTTAGGCTTAGTAATGACTATGTAGTACAAATACTGTATACAACATTCATTGCTACAGGATATGTTTAAAGACTTAATTTGACATTTAAAATCTTTTACCTTCTACAAATTCCACCCCTACGGTAGAACGCAATTCAAATATTCTAATACACAATGAAGGTCTTTCCCACTTAAACGCCACTTCCATTTCTGCAAAGAAAAGATTTAACAACTAATTTCTAACAATTATTATTAAGTAAAGGCATTGGAAAAGGTATTTGTAAAGATATTTGTACCTGTAAACTTATTGGCAAAGGTATTTTAAAAGGTATTCGTAATGGTATTATATTGGTATAAAGCCTATTTGTAAAAGGTAAATGATTGGTAAAGGTATTTTTCGTAAAGAAAAATTGGTAAAGGCCGTAAACGTTAATTCGTAATGGGTAATTCGTAAAGCCATTCATAAAGGTATTGGTGAAGGAGGTATCAATTGGTAAAGGCATTCGTAAAGGTATTCATTGGTAGAGGTATCAATTGGTGAAGGTATTCGTCAATGTATTCGTATTTAAAAGGTCAAGGAACAAACCTCGTGTTGAACTTGAATCCAGATGCTGTCCTGTTTCGACATTTCTCACCTTCAAACAAGCGTTGAGAAGACAAATAAGCAGCCCTTTTCCACAGATACTGCTTTCCGAAGTTGAATTTAAAGTCCGCTTGAGATTAAATAGACGATAACTAGTTCAAAACATGTTTAGAAATCTTTAAAGGTCACCAAATTGCCACATGTGAACAGAACATTGAATCTTCGCGGGCTTTGGCGGTTTCCGTAGCGTTCCGACGATATCCGATTCCGAACATATCCCGAAGTAATGATTCCGAAGCAACCTCGTACCCAGGGTCTTCCGAAGCAATGATTTGGCCGGTTTAGCGCCAGCTAGCTAAATACATAATTTTCTTTAAAAAATCGGTGTATTTAAAAAGGAGGCATATCTAAATCGGTTTTCATCAGAGCGGTTATATACTATTATAAATACCCGGCCCGATCATGCCTATTTGGTCCCACCCGATTTACAGACCTAAACTAAACCAGGTCGACCTCACATCCAAAATTAAGGATTATCCTTAATTGTCAACTCGCCTAGAATTAAGGATAATCCTTAATTTGAAATGAAAACTCTCCCCCATAACCCCAACCCCTAACCACAACCCCCCGGAAACCCTAAACCTAACCACAACCCCCCGGTAGCCCTAAGCCTAATCACAACCCTCCGGAAAAAAGCCCCACCTCTCAGACCCGGACCACAACGCCCCTCTAGGATTTTTAGCTTTATGTGTTCAAGTTTAATATCCCGCTTGTGGGACAGATAAATTAAGGCCATGTCTTAATTGTAGACCTATTTTAAAATTAAGGCCATGTCTTAATTCGAGCCCTATTTTACAATTAAGATATATTAATTTTGGTAAGAGATCGTGTTGACTATACAAAATTATACCCTATCCTAGCCTAGTTTCTAGGCCTTCCTCGGCCAAGCTCATGGCGGAAACGAAAGGCTTAGAAACTAGGCTAACCCTACCGTACCTTAAACCAAAATAAGCAGTCCAGAACGGCAAGTTTCAGACAGCTCAGGAACCAATCAAATTGATGGATTTCGTGTTCCAGACCGCCCAAGAACCAATCAAATTGCTGGATTTCACGTTGACGCGAATAACCAAACAAAGCAGAAAAAAAGGTGTTTACTGTAGTCAGAATTCGAGCAAGTGGGTAATGAATTAACAGAATTTCAATTCAGCCAATAAACAAACGGCAATTTTTGGGTAGGGGTGTGCCGCCGTGACATCAAAATTTTTTGACCGTATGCATATTTCAAAAGTTATAAAAATGGCCAAAATCAGTCAAAAAGTAAAGGCTATTACCCCCTTAACATGTTGACCGATTTTGTCCATTTTTTTCAATTTTCAAATAGGGCTAAAATATGACGATTTAGCACAAATAAAGCTTTACTGTTGGTAGAGAAGCTAAAAATAGGCTTTATTTGAGCTAAATATATATAAATTATTTTTTTGGCCTTATTTCAAAAGTTGAAAAAATGGACAAAATCGGTCAAAAAGTAAAGGCTATTACCCCCTTAACATTTTGACCGATTTTGGCCATTTTTTCAACTTTTCATATAAGGCTAAAATATGAAGATTTAGCACAAATAAAGCCTTATTATTGCTACAGAAGCTCTGGAAAGGCTTTATCTAGCAAAAATGGAACCAACATTTCAGAAGTTCGGAGAATGGTCAAAATCGACAAAAGGCCATATTATAATCCTTTAACACTTTTTTTGACATTTAAAACAAGGCTCAAATCAGATTATTTACATAAATAGATCCTTGTCGTTGCTGAAGTATTAACGCTTTTAGAATAGGCGAGTTTCAAGGTGTTGCGCGGGCACACTGAAAATTTCAAGAGAATCTGATGCGTAGTTTTCGCGCTATTAACTCTCAAAGTTTGCCATGCAACTACAAGACTGATGGAATATGAATTATGTCAGGAAATAAACTGTAAACAGGGTATTCAATCTACTGCATAAGAACAATACGATTTCAGTATTAATGATCCATCTGCGTACGTCATAAGGCATTGTTACCAAGAAGCCCAAATTTCCCCAAGACAATCTATCCACGGCAAATTTTGAGAGTTGATAGCGCGAAAACTACGCATCAGATTCTCTTGAAATTTTCAGCGGTGCTCCTGTCATGCTCCTCTGTACAATAAAACAACAAAAATGCCAACGGATTTCACTTCATAGACACTTTAAGAAAGTCCTTTGTGTTTTCCTCATGAAGTATTAATGCTTTTAGAATAGGCGAGTTTCAAGGTGTTGCGCGGGCATAATTTTTTACAAAAACTGGCCCACTCAAAGTAAACATACTGCTTAACATAAACAAAGTATAGGTACAGTTTCTGCAGAGTCGGACTGACTTAGTATTAGGGGCGGTGCCATTAGGAGAGGGGCGCCGTCAGGGTTTCTTTCAGAATATTTAACAAGGGGGCAAAACAGGCAATACTTACTACGTGTGAGGCAAGGAGCGCGCCGAAGACGCGACCAACTTCTAGGGGGTCCTGGAGCATGCTCCCCCGGAAAATTTTGAATTTTAGATCCTCTGAAATAGCATTAACTGCATTTTGAGGGGGGTTTGAAAGAGTTTGGAAGGATATAAAATACCAACAAAATATTCAAATATACTCATTTTATATAGGAATACACCATAACATGCAAGGCATAGACCATGAGGACATGTCGTCATACATGGACAAATCAACTCACATTATGTGTACCATTAATTAGGTGACTACTTCAAAATATTATTTAATCGTAATATACTATTATGTGTACCATACTGATTAAAACGTAAAACGACTATAAATCCAAAATCGGGTTTTCAAATAGGAATTGCACTACATATCAAATATAATATTATACAATAGGAAAGGGCGCAGTAACGGCATCCTAAGGGGGCGCATGTGCCATTGGCACAATGGCACATAGGGTTAGTCCGACTCTGAGTTTCTGGATGTTTAACACTGTTATTCTGCTGTTGTTGGCTCGCTAGCAAGTCCGTTTGTCATTGCTTACTTTGTGGAGAGCCCGCCAATTCCTTTGCAAAACGATGCGCGCGCAATACTCTGAAATTCGCCTATTGTAGTTGTCTTCACACGAAAATGAATATGCACCCGATCCGCACGTTGTATCTAATAAACAACTAGACATTATATACACATTGTATCCAGTAAGTTACTGGAAATTGTTTAATTCTAAGATGCGCCAACTAACGGATTAAAACTCACTGCGCATCCCACAATCTCTGTCAAGAACTGTTGACCATAAATTGCAAACACTATTAGGGTGGTTGGCGAGGGAGGAGGAGGTCTAAACCCCCTCCCCCCTACACTTTTCAAGTTAGGGTTAGGGTTACCCCCGGAAAATTCACATTTTTGAGAGTAGGGTTCGGGGGAGGGGGGAAGGGGTTTCATTAATAACCTCTTCATTAAACAATTTCCAGTAAGTTACTGGATACAATGTGTATATAATGTCTAGTAGTTTATTAGGTACAACGTTCGAATCGGCTGGAATATGTGCTCTTACATGGATGGAAACTGGCGCCTGCGCAAGTGTTTGGCGGCGGTGTTCATATACGCGTATAATTATATTGACAATTATCCAATATTTAATTTTCATTTTACGAGATGTTTATCTTGTGGTCTTTGTTGAGATAGATTTCACACGATGAATTTGGCAAAACGATGACAAAATGTCTAAATCACTTTCGTTAACAAGAACTACATTGTTATTTTTTAACCCAATTAAAATCGATGTCAGGAATAAACACTTCTCGGCGAGAGACGAATAACGGTTCTCTGCATACATTAAGACGTCATCGGAATACAAATCGTTTAAGCAATCTCCGATCTCTGCTAATCGGCTGGCATACTCTTTCATGTCTATTCGTTGCTTATCAGCGCTCTTGGGTAAAGTGGTACTAAACTTTTTAGGAAGTCTACCGGCTTTGCAGCCGCGTTTAAGAAGATCGTCTCCAATTTTCGCTAGCCGAGAGCCTATTCGTTGAAGCATACTTTTTTTGGTCGATTTCGGTTTGGTCTTGTATCTGTTAAGAGGCGGTAAAGACGCCCGACGTTCCGAAGGTCTTTTCGCCTTGAACGAAGTTGTTCTGCGACGATATCTAATCGGTTGAACGTTGTCTTTATCAAGTAGTACACCACTTTCCTTCGGCTCGCTTGGCGAGAGCAATATTTTGCCAGGAAATATTGGATCTACAGTCAGAAGCAATTCGGTCTTTTTAGCTCGGGTATCTTTCCCCATTTATAAACCAAGTTTTCTAGAAGAAAGGAAGAATTAAAAACGATTCGGTTGATAAACGAATGAAATTGTGCCCTTTTGAATGAAGTTATCACAAATCAACATCTAAGATCATGTGGGTATAGTCAACTACGAAATGACTATAATCCAAACTGGATATTCAAATACAACAAAAAATATCAAACCAAAACAACACAGAACTTCTTGGTAAACTGCGTCCGCCACGATTCGGAGCGAGAGGCGTCTTTTGATAACGAAATACTGACATTAAATGAAGACATTACTCTGATGAGGGGTTCCGGTTGAAACGTCAGTATTTCGTTATCAAAACTATTCTCGACAGTTTACAACCTTTCACTTTGCTCGAAAACACTGTCTATACGCTACTTAATTCCTACTAACTTACTTTGGAATTTACAGTCGGTTTCTGATGTCTTCTCTTCGTTTGTCTCTTCTTCGCTCGAGGTTCGGTTTTACTCTTTAAGATCTCCTTCTAGAACAGTTCTTTTATAGCCACGCGAACAAAACATGCGTGCTCACTTTTATTTCTGTTAATTACGAATGAAAAGAAAATTGTCCGCGAATGTTTGTCCGTTATACAGAAGGCGGCATTTGATTGGTTGGCGTTGATTGATCGCGGAGGTTGATGTTGTATACTTTTGGTATATATTTGATCTCTTCACGCAAGCTGGCACACGCCGTCACGGAACATCATTTTTTTAAACCAGTGTTCACAGTTACCAAAATTTTCTTGCTTTATAAAGTTTCGCTGATTGCTAGAAGACTAGAACAGTTTTTTGGGTGATTATTCCAGGGATAAAGCGCCTAACGCGTGACTGCATTGCTGAACTTGGTGGTAAATTACAAACAAAGGCACACCTCAGAGGCAGCTGTGTATCTGGAGCGGCCACTCGAAGTAAGGATATCACAGAGCTCCGTGCAGGCTCCGTGTAATCGTCACCTTGGTTGCAATGACATCATTGGTATTTTTAGAACAGAGCATTCTCGAATATAAATGCATGGTCGACGCAATTTGATTATTGACATTGCTGTTATTGCTTTGACGTTGAGGTACGCTGTTTGTTCTGTTTTAATGTAAAGCACAAGGTCATATCGTTCTATCGTAATTAATATACAATTTTAATTCAGAATAAAAAGATACACAAGCGGGCATAACCGGATGTTTTTGGGCACAGCTATTATTAACGGTTGTGACGACCGTTGATAAATGTTAACCCTTTCGTCCATGGCCTTCCAAGACTTCACCCCTTGACGAGTAAAATAAACGGTGCAGAATATTGTTAATTTTGTTATGTAGTATAATATATACAAATAAACTATCTTCTGTGAGAGTGCGGTTCGTCATCTCGCGGCTTTTTCATGTCGTAATGGTTTATTTCACGTAATTTAACGCGAGTATTTTCTGTAGATCATATCTTGTTTTAAACGACAATTTTATCTTTGTTCTTTATCGAAGAAAACGTAATTAAACCTTAGCTCATCGTTTGTCGTTATACACTAGTGTCAAGCCAAAGCTCTTTAAAGAAAGGGTCTAGTATTTCTAGATGGCAAAACAAAGTTTGAATAAGAAAGACAAACGCTTTCGTTTTGTGAATGTGTTACCTACCGAGTAGTATAAATATCAAAACACTCCATTTATTAACATTGTTGTTATTGGATTGACATTGATACAAGACGAAAAACGTTTCGTATGTTGTTCTTTCTTAACGTTCAAAACTCAACGCCAATGCGATATTGTCCTATAATAATTTATCTACAATTTCAATTCGAAAGGAAGGTTACCGGAAACACAACAATTATTAGCGATTGAGATGAGTTAACCGTTGATAGCCTCACGTTGACAGCGACGACAAACTGTCTTAGCAAAGTTTTTCCCGCTACTTTTTACAAATTGCTTTTTCATGTTATGGGAATTGTTTTACGTTTTAGTTCAAGAACGTGGCTATATATAATCCGCTCTGCTTTTCGCCCGTCGTCGTTAGTCGTTTGGCATACTAATGCCAAGCTCCAAGAACCACATCAAAAAACAAAAATAAGTACGAACTTCCAAGATATCTGTATAAGTGAAAATGCAAAGTAATTCGAGTAAGAAAACCAGCAAGAAATGTTTTCGTTTATTTGTGAGAAAGTAAATTCTGAATTTGAATCTTGGCCGTGACACAACACAATTAATTTTCTACCGAGTGCAAGGTATTGCGTGTGGTTTCATGTGAAATGACCCTCCACCGCACTCTCGATGCCATGGTTACTGTTCAAGTGGCTCATCATTATTATTTATGCAAACACAACAGAATTTTGAAGTTTTTGAAAACGTTACGTATAATTCAAAGCCGCGTAGGCGAAGGTTTAGGTATATAGGTATATATATATATATATATATATATACATTTATATACTTTCCAATTCTCCCAAACTTACTCAAGTCGGTTTGCATGAAGGTTAAATTCAAACAATAGTTTTACTTAAATTTCATCATATTTTATCACTGATAAAGAGCTATGCTTGAAACGTTAGTATTTGTAAATTTCGGCAGTTTATCCTCTTTATAAAAACAAGACTTTTATTTTCTCTGTAAACTTATAACCGTGTTATAGAATGCCCTCGTATAAACACGATGTTGCATGTGTACTATATGTAAACTTTCTTTTCAAATACACTTAAAGGTGTCACCTATATTTAACTTACAAGCCAAGCTCATGCATTGAGGACATAACGTTGATATTATTTAGGTGTTTATATCGCGATGGTCAACTCTCTTATAGGATAGCTAGCCCTAGTAAGGGGGCCTTTACATGTACGAACCCTGGGTTGAGAGCCAACCCAGGTTAGCTCGCCAACCCAGGTCAACCCGTCTACGAACAAACCCCTGTTAGTGTTTACACGATAACTGGGTCAACCCGTCTTGCCGGGTGACCCTTTTCAAGACCCGGGTCGACCCGGGTTGGAGAGGTGCGGAACTTTGGTCAATTCCTTCATGTAAACACGGGTTGACTTGACCCAGGCTCGTGTAAAGTGTTGGCAATATGATAATTTGTGTTGAGAAAAGCTGACCCGGGTTGGGGAAAAAGCAGCCAACCCGAGGGATGGCGAGCTAACCTGGGCTGGCACTCAACCCGGGCTCGTGTAAAGGCCGGCTAAGAGGATAGAATTTCACATCGCGTTTACATGGGAATTTTCTAGCCTTCGAGAAGGACTGGCCCTTGATGTTCATCTGGCCCTAGGGTAGTCAATAGCGAGGTCGTGCCTAGGAAGGCTGACTCTCCTCTATATGAAGAGGCTAACCCTCCTTCAGCCCCCTCCGGAAAACCCGGTTTAACCGTTGATCTTTCAATAAATAATCTTTAAATAGCATATTTCGATCAAGTTTACAACATTAAACACTGCCACACGAAAAGTAGTACAGCCTTTACTTCTTGAACGGAAAAGAAAAGATGACGAGTGTCTCTTATCTTTGACATCGCGTTTAATTTTATGCATGTATACAAAGATTTCGGCAAATTGGAAAAACAAAATGCAAATAAGCTCCACATTGTTGATCACCGACTCGCTCAAGTGTCAAATGAAATTCTTGAATAATTATTCTTGAATCATTATTCTATCATCTCACGGTTGAAACAATTTGAGAACAAAACTAACAGGAAGTCAAATTGAAAGGTCCCAGGAAAAATCCCGGATAGATGTCGAAACGAGATAAAAATTTGACAGCAAAATCTACTCTTATTATCTCAACGATGCACCTGTGCTGGCTAATTAAATTGTTCGAATATTAATATATGGCTTTGAAAACAGAGAGTGAACTTTGGGAATATCGTCAAGGTCACGAACATCCCCGGTTAGATTAAAACGAAAAAGGATATGATAGTTGCCAAAAATATTTGTTAATTATTACTAGATATGACCTAATTTGTGATTTAAATGAAAGATTGAATTGATCGATGTTGTTTCGGCATATATATGCCGAAGTTGCTGGATTTTCCCAATGAATATTTACTTTATACATTTGGAAATCATACGTACACGGTGCATGAGGTAACCACTAAAAAAACAACGTTAAGTCCCCTCCGTCATACAAGAAATTAATCATGACTCATGTATTTACTCCAGCCAGCTTGTTGTGACGTCAGTGATAGTGTAGAAGATCTTTCGATTCCGGACGCCGCTGACACGATAAGAGACGAATGTAGAACAGTAGTACTGAAACCAGACACAGTGCTGAAGAACGGTGCCCTGTTTGGCGTCAAAAACGTCGTTTGCCTGCTATTGATTCCGCAACGAACGAGCGAGGGAACGAACGAGCGAACGAACAACGAGCAAGGAAATGAACAAGCGAGGGAACGAAAGAACAACGAGCAAGGAAACGAACGAGCGAGGGAACGAACGAGCGAACGAACAACTAGCAAGGAAATGAACAAGCGAGGGAACGAAAGAACAACGAGCAAGGGAACGAACGAGCGAGGGAACGAACGAGCGAACGAACAACGAGCAAGGAAATGAACAAGCGAGGGAACGAAAGAACAACGAGCAAGGTAAGGAACGAGCAAGGTAACGAACGAACAATGAGCAAGGGAAAGAACGAGCGAGGGAACAAACGAACAACGAGCAAGGGAACGAAGGAACGAGGGAATGAATGAGCAAGGGAACGAACGAGCGAGGGAACGCACGAACAACGAGCAAAGGAACGAACGAGCGAGGGCACGAACGAACAAGGAGCAAGGGAACGAAGGTGCAAGGGAATGAAGGTGCAAGAGAACGAAGGAAGGAATGAACGAGCGAGGGAACGAACGAGCGAGGGGACGAACGGACAACGAGCAAGGGAATGAACGAGCAAGGGAACGAACGAGCAAGATAACGAACGAACAATGAGCAAGGGAAAGAACGGGCGAGGGAACAAACGAACAACGAGCAAGGGAACGAAGGAACGAGGGAAGGGACGAGCAAGGGAACGAACGAGCGAGGGAACGCACGAACAACGAGCAAAGGAACGAACTAGCGAGGGCACGAACGAACAACGAGCAAGGGAACGAAGGTGCAAGGGAACGAAGGTGCAAGAGAACGAAGGAACGAGGGAATGAACGAGCGAGGGGACGAACGAACAACGAGCAAGGGAATGAACGAGCAAGGGAACGAACGAGCGATGGAACGAACAACGAGCGATGGAACGAACAACGAGCAAGGGAACGATCGAACAACGAGCAAGGGAACGAACGAACGAACGAACGAACGAACGAACGAACGAACGAACGAACGAACGAACGAACGAACGAACGAACGAACGAACGAACGAACGAACGAACGAACGAACGAACGAACGAACGAACGAACGAACGAACGAACGAACGAACGAACGAACGAACGAACGAACGAACGAACGAACGAACGAACGAACGAACGAACGAACGAACGAACGAACGAACGAACGAACGAACGAACGAACGAACGAACGAACGAACGAACGAACGAACGAACGAACGAACGAACGAACGAACGAACGAACGAACGAACGAACGAACGAACGAACGAACGAACGAACGAACGAACGAACGAATGAATGAACGAACGAACGAACGAACAACGAGCAAGGGAACGAAGGAACGAGGGAATGAACGAGCAAGGGAACGAACGAGCAAGGGAACGACGGACCGAACAAACAAACAAACAAACAAACAAACAAACAAACAAACAAACAAACAAACAAACAAACAAACAAACAAACAAACAAACAAACAAACAAACAAACAAACAAACAAACAAACAAACAAACAAACAAACAAACAAACAAACAAACAAAACAAAACAAACGAATTCACAGGCTGAATCATCAGGACAAACGAATTCACAGGCCGAATCGTCTGCAGACCGCTCTCGTAATTGGCCACAGAAGTGTCTTAACTCATTTTCAATTGGAGAGTCTCTGCACTGTGAATATACAATCGTCTGGAGATTTGCAGGATCGAATCTCAAGTTAAGCCAAAAAAAAATCGTTCGTTCGGGGTTATATGGCGAATACTCTCTTCCCAGATGTTAACCTCCTACGCCAATGTACTGATGGCTGCCAAGAAAATTACACCAGATGTGCCTTGAATTACAATCTGGGTCATTATTCAAAGTTACCGCACGGGAGATCGTGTGGACCATATGGTCTGCCTGTATATGATCGGGATGCCGGTTTACTGAGATATGTTGGGTTACTTTAACCGCGATTGGATGGGGTTAGTACTTGGATGGGTGACCGTCTGGGAATAACCCTGTTCTCGAGCTTGAGACCATGTGAGTAGAGTTTAGTTGGTCTCTCCTGTGCTTCGAGGGTTTTTCACCAGGTTCTCCGATTTTTCTCTTTCCTTAAAACCAACACCTAGGTCTTAGCTGTAATTCGTGGGCCGATATGTGTCGTATGGCGGCTGCTGAGCGCCTTTAATATGCCTTCGACTTGACCATGTCAAAAATTATTGTAAAGCGCATTTGAAAACCTTAAAGTTGAATTTGCACGGTATAAATACATGTTATTATTATTATTAAAAATATATATCGGACTCCGATGGAGGGATCCGTTTGAAACGTCAGTATTTCGTTATCAAACTATTCTTGACAGTTGATCACCTTTAATTTGCTCTCTCTATATATATAACGGCAAGTTGTCCAGAAACAGGACGGACTTGTAGATTCTATATACAGGACTTAAGGCGGTTTTCCACTAGGCGAAAAATGTCGCGCGAAGCGACATTTTCTTTTGTCTCGCAAGCCCTCGAGTGGAACTAATTAGCCAAGACAAAAGAAAAATGTCGAGTCGGTCGACAAATGTCGCCAAGTGGAAAACCGCCTTTAAAATACCTTAGAGACGGAAGGGGGTATGGTGTGATATAACATGCATGTAATATTTGGTATTTCATTCGATAAACTGCATCGTGTAAAAACCGTAATTGACCAATCACATCGCGCGTAGCTATGATGTAACTTAAAAAAATAATGAGTGTTTGCAGGCGCGAAAATGCCTCCCGGGAACAGAGCTACGAATCACAAAATAACAAAATGCTGTTTTGCAGGAACCAGGGCTAACCTAGATCTAAACTAAACTTCTTTGCAAATTTAGTTTATGTGAGTCTTAAGACCACAGTATGATCCTAATCAATCGAGTTAGCCCGGTTCGTGTTAATCTGCCCCTAACAGATAAGTTGATAGAATATGTCATTACTAACGAGCTGTTCTGTATCTCCTATCGTTAACCACAATCACTCATTCGTAATGGATAAATATCAAAAGAATTAAAATAAACACATCTATACGACGAGAAATAATAATCTGTCGCATTATCCCGGTTTGGAGAAAAAGAAACATTTATAATTATTAAATTATATAGAAGATAAGAATTATCCAGGCAAGATGAGACCCGCTTATGAAGGACAGGTCCGCGGATTAGACCCACTAGGATCGTACTCTTGGTTTTAAAACTGCATAAACTAAATTTACAAAGAAGAATGTGAACAAATCCTAACGTTAATTCAAATCTCCTTTTGTGGGCGAGGAAAGAATTTCGTGACATTAACTAACCAGTAAATAAACAATAATTTTTCATAAACAATTAGTAAATATGGAGTTTAGGTTACCCCAGCTAGCCCGCTTTGTCGAGATGATTTTTACTCTGTTTACATGAGAAGGGCTAGCTCGCTCAGCTTGTTGTGCTAATTGCGTAATTTATCAGTTCTGGTAAGACACAAAGTCTCATTGTTTAAAATATGAACTGTACATGAACAAGCAGAACTTGGGAATTGTTAAAATGTCGAAAAAAGCTGATTGAAACAAATTTTGTCGCGCGTACGAAGCTTTTAATGACCATTTAAATATCTTCTTGCTGATCTTGCAGCCGAAGAAAGAACTTCGTGACATGAACGAACCCAGTTCTTAAACAATCAGTAAACATAGAGGTAGGCGTGGCGGGAGACTAAACATCATGCGAAATACTTTCTCCATATAAATGAGAGGAAGATAAATGAATAATTGGAAACCGGCCGTGTACGGCTTGTGTTTTAAAAAATCACTTAACTGAGTGTCATTTGACACCCCCAACGCTACGAGAGCACATTGGCGCAATTTATTACAAAGTTCACCCGTTAATTTATTTTGTCTACATCATGGAGTGTGTTTATGGCATGTCGAGGCGTTTAAATGACCTGCTTCTTAAAGTGAAAAAGTCAAAGTAATGCTGTGATCAAACTGTTGAACCAGCAGCTTAGACAAAACAATAACAGTGACCCAGCTGTGAGAAGTCGATCTTGTCTCTCTCTCTCTCTATATATATATATACATAGGTCGACACTTAGAGCTATATATTTTATAATATTCGGATGCTTATGACATCGCTATGTTTTGATTCACTGCAAGCTTTGTCGATCAAACTAGGTAACCGACAGTTACAAAACCGCGCATGCTCTGTAAGGTCTGTTCACAAAAATGTGGCGGAGCTCTGATATTGCTACAATCCTGGCCAACATTGCTGGGACCCTTTGCTGTTTTTGACGATTTGCACTCGATGTCCCAATGAATTTTGGCCAGGATTGCCTGAAAATGGTGAATTAAAAATAAAGGGCGAAAAACCATAAAAACGTTAGCAGGTTTTATCAAGTGTGGAGAAGAGAGTCTCAAAAATAAGCAGATGGCAGAATAATAAAAATCGCAAAAACATGGTTTTTGAAGAAAATTTGTTAAACAAGTATTTTTTTTTAATAAAAGTGGCGTGCTGCGTAGGCAGTGTTGAAACAACAATCGAAAGATAGTAAGGTTAGATATACTGCCGAAACAGAGAATCTAACGTTTCGAGCGAAGGCCCTTCGTCGGAGGGAAACGTTTCTCTTAGCAACAATATTATGCGACCTCAAAGACAAAATAATTTGTGGTTTTAGTGACTTTTGCAAAAATGACGTCACCCTAAAATCACGGAAATGACGTCACTGCCAAGATCACTATAATGACATCAATTGTTAGGATCATTAGAATGACGGCATCCACTAGACTCACCGAAATAATATCACTGCCAAGATCACTGAAATGCTTTCATAGGTGTATTTTTTCAACAGAAAAAGCAAACGAGAAATGCTTTGATGCTTTTGGTCATAGCTTTTCTATTTTGTCCGTTTTTGTCCTAGCTTTTTATTTAATTTGTTGGTGTACACCAGCATGAACAAGAGACGATAGAGATAAAACGCAACGGATTTTAAAATGCAAATTTTTGCTATCTTAATGGTAAGATACATGGATTCAGAAGTTGGCGAAATTTAAAATATCAGTATGTTTTATTGTCACAAAGATATCTGAATCACAAATACTCGAGTTTGTGAGGTCACAATTGGTGCGATACTTGACTTTTAGCTTATAACAAAAAAGATCGAAATCTTTTTTTATCTTAAAACAAGGTGTAATACACGGTTAATAAACCTTTCGTATATGACGTCAAAATAGCATCTTGGGAGACAACTTCGATGCTCTGACATTCAACAGAACAAATAACAACTATAGAACAAAGTATTGATTCTGCACGCACGAACGAACGAACGAACGAACGAACGAACGAACGAACGAACGAACGAACGAACGAACGAACGAACGAACGAACGAACGAACGAACGAACGAACGAACGAACGAACGAACGAACGAACGAACGAACGAACGAACGAACGAACGAACGAACGAACGAACGAACGAACGAACGAACGAACGAACGAACGAACGAACGAACGAACGAACGAACGGACGGACGGACGGGCACAATATAAAACACTCGTGACGACATCGCAATAAAATTTTACAATTTATAACATAAATAAGAAGTTAAGCGAACATGTTATGCGAACTACAGAATTTTCATCGTTTATTCGCCACGCTGAATGGCGAAACTTTGAAGTTGTTCCCTCCAGGATGGCCGTCTTGACGTCACGTAAGAGGTCTAGATCATCGTTGAGCTATACTGGGCTTCAGGTAAAAGACCTTGTGAGAACTAGTCACGAACTCTAACCATTGAGCTACTGAGGATCAGGTGGCAGACCGCGCGAGAACTAGTCACACTCTCTAACCATTGAGCTACTGAGGCTCAGGTGGCAGACCTTGTAAGAACTTGTCACACTCAGCTCTAACTATTGAGCTACTGGGGCTCAGGTGGCAGACCGCGCGAGAACTAGGCCACACTCTCTAACCATTGAGCTATACTGAGGCTCAGGTGGCAGCCTTGTAAGAACTAGTCACACTCAGCTCTAACTATTGAGCTACTGAGGCTCGGGTGGCAGACCTTGTGGAACTAGTCACACTCTCTAACCATTGAGCGACTGAAGCTCAGGTACCACGCTCTAAGCATGGAGTCAGTGGCGCAACTTGGCATCTGGGGCCCCGTGGGAGTGATTACTTTGGGGGGCCCTTTCCGATTTAGTGACCGCATTTCTAGGGGGTTCGGGGCCCCCCGGAAAATTTTTGAATCTAGGGTCTCTGAAATGGCATTTCCTGCACTTTGAGGGCACTTTTGAGCAAAATCTAATCACTCACACTCCGATTCAAAATCTGTTAAAGTGGGCAGATTATTTGAATAGATTCATAACTGCATTCATTCCATTCCGCATAGCCTGCGCGCAGTCATTTTACCCAACCTCCGCGGATTGGGTAAAAAGTCAGTGCACACTGCACATGCTAATAAGGGCACTTCTTGCCAAATTTTTTTTGGGGGTAAATACCCCCTCCCCCCGATTGCGCCGCCCCTGCGTATGGGTGTCAAAGCATCCCCCCACCCCCCAAGAGAAGATTTTCAGTGCAAGACTCAAGACTGTCAGACAAAGTGGCGGGCCTTAAAGCTGCGACAAACCAGTAGAAGGGTCCGGGGAAATGCTCCCCCAGGAAATTTGTGATTTTCTAATTCTCTGAAACGCTATTTCCTGCATTTTGAAGGCAGTTATAACCATCAGAAAGGGGGGGTTCTATGGAACCTACGGATCTCGTCACAAAATGCTCGGGCCGGGGCCCGTGGGCTTTATTTCCCAATAGGTAGTTGCGCCATTGCATGGAGTTATTGAGCCTCAAGTAACAGACTGATGCTATTTCAGAGGGTACGGTTTTGAGTCCGACCTGCAAGTCACGTATTGCCAATATTTAGTTCAATATACAAAAGGACTGCAGACGTGCCATTGTAAACATAGTCTTATAAAAGCACTGCGTCTATACAAAAAATGTAAATACACCTGGCTATGGTTTCAGGCCTCTGCTCCATTTATTATTATAGTGACGTCAAACATGCTTTTACTCACGATGTTTGTTTGTTAAACAAGCAACAATATTATGCGTTCATGCATGCACTTCTACTTGGACTAGCGAGTTCGTCTCCTAACTGATACTTACACAAGAAACGTATAATTCAAAACCAGTTCTGTTTTGGAAGGCGTGCTCACCATAGGCAAGAATTCAACAAGTTGTCACGTGATCATGTACGTCTAAAAATATCCGTTTGTCAGTGCGGATTCCTCATTGAACATGTGTAGATCTATTCCTATTTCGATTTGACGCAAGAAGCTAGGGTGAGGCGGTTTTTATAAAAAACCGAAAACCGAAAACCGCCCGAGAAAAACCGAAAAAACCGAGTGAACCGATTTTTTTAAAACGCGTTCGAAACCATAGTTTAAAAAAAATGCATGACGCTACTCGCGCAAGATTTCAGTTTCAAAAACAATTGTATTGATTATAACTACGAATTACAAAGAAACATGCAGTATATAAGATAAATTTTACATTCAGGAGAATCGTCCGGTTTTTCGGCTTTCTTGAAGAACTGATGCCAAACAGCACTTTGGCTCATTTTGGCAGAAAAATGTTACCAGTAACTAACAGTTTCGGACAGCGTAACAAAGTATTCCAAGTTTCAACGAACGGTTACTTAAAAAGGCAAAGCTGAAAGAGCACGAGTCAGAAAATATATGCGATATAACATTGAAAGCGAAAATTGGTTAATTATTCATGTTACGCTCCGACTGTTTATGAATCATACACCAATTTTACTTTAGACCTGTCTTCGCAGAGGTCCGCCTTCATTTGAGCCAATCAAAATTCATCTTCGTTTGATCCGCTTATGCGTTCAAGCTCGTGCGAATCTGAATCGAAGCCTTTCCGTAATTTCCGTTCTTATATCGGAGATCATACCTGGCAATAAATGTACGGTATTTCGAAGACGCAAATCTCTTCAGTCGTTTTCCCGACAATTCCGTGTGTAAACGCAACAAAAACCTGTGTAAGTATAGTTCGATTTTATTGAAACACCGATTTTTCGATTTTTTCGGTTTTCCTCCAAAAGCAACATCGGTTAAATCGGTTTTAAAAAAACATCGGGTTTTTTCGGTTTATCGATTAACCGCCTCACCCTACAAGAAGCATTGACAACACGAAATGCAGCAGCGAGAAAAATTTAGAGAAAACAAGAGAAAGATTAAGTGACATGCTCAGTAGTATAGCAAAGTACATTTCCGCTCGTCCCAGCATGCAATAAGACGCGGGAAATCATCTCTGACGCAAATCAAGAATGCCAGGCTTTCAATCGTAAATTGACGTGAGTTGACCGATTATATACTATTGAGCCAAACGATAATAAAAACCAGTTTTGAAAAGAACTGAAAAGAAAATCGCTTCCCTCGAAAAACAAATGTGCATCATGGTGGCGAGAAGGCAGGACGAAGGCGAGGCGTTTACCAGTCATACTCCCGTGCCACTTCAGGCCGAAGAGAACAACGCTGTTTTGTCGATGGGATACGAGCTAGCCTTGGCCGGTGACGAACTTACGAGAAGATTTTCCGAACAGAACGAGGTCGACGAGGAAGGGTTGTGGGACAACGTCAGACGGTTTGCCTTCATCATGGCATTTCGTTTAATTTTTGCCCTTGTTTGATTATAACTGGACACGGTTTCTCTCCTACATTTAAGTTACCTAGTATACAATAGGAGTGTCCCCCGTTTAGAGTTTGCACGAAATCTGGACAACCAAAAAAACGTTTGCAGCTGACGAAAACAAGAATACTGAGATGAAGTCATTTTGGTTATGTTGGTGTGAGATGGATTCCAGAAAAGAGACCGCCTTTGGAAACGAAACGTTCTATTCATCGAAGCTTCGTGTAAACGTTAGCGTGTAAATTTGAGTGCAAAGCTCTTGGTTTTTTGATGATGTTTGCTAATTTTCCTGCTATATATAGAAGACAGAAAACCCAAAAAGTACCCCGTTGTTGAACCTAATCTATTACAGTAGTCGTGTATATGTACAAACGCTGCATACTGCACAATAAAATGGCTCTACCCTAGACCACAGACGAGCCAGATACGATAACTTTGAAACCGTTAATCCTGACAAGAAACCGCGCCATGTTGAATTTGTTTTAAATTGTACATACATTCCCCTTAACGTGCCCAATTTTTTTGTAAATAAACACAAGTCGATACCAAGAACCTTAACTATCATTTCTTGATGTAAATATCTTGCGTGCAAAGCTAAAATAAAGTAATACACCATTCTGGAAAAAATACGATGCATATATATGTTGTTGAAACCGAGGCTGGCTTAGTGAGGTTGTGTATACGTGTGAAAAAATGGCGGGATTTTGCTGTATTTTGCTGCGAAAAAAAATGCCCCAGTTTAAACCAAGAACTGGATCACTGCCTGGAGTAAGTCTTTGCTTACTAGTGTTCGGAGTTTGATAGAATCGCTGTTGGAATAAATGTTTTATCAACTGCGTCATGTATGATTCCAAACATGCATGACGCAATGCATGGCTTCGTTGCAGTTGGTTCAAGGCTCAAAACAGGGATCAATGTTCGTTGTGAGTATTCATATTACTTGTGTTTCGTTGAAAAACCAAATAACCATGATAAGCGCGATACGACACACTCTTTCCAAGCACGGAGTCATCGAATAAGCTAGGATCCAACCGTTCGGCGACTGGGAATATTGATGACTGACATCGTGAAACTACAACGCGTTTTCCAAAAGCGTTCATGGCAACCTTTCGCCTGTTCTTTTATACTAAAAGCTATCAGTTACCTCTAAAAAATATAGTATGTTTGGGAGAGATGTTTGTGCGACTTATAACTAAGAGTAGTACATGCAAGAATTCGTGCCTTGCTCAAAAATGTCGCAAGTTATAATCTATAATAAACACCCCATAGAAACCATTCATTCCAATTTCCCCACAATCGTTTCACGTTACATGTTTTAGTTTATAAAATTACTAACTGTAGGCTAAGTCTTATATAGTAAATGTCTACCTAATGCTTTACGGTTTGGCAGTCTGTCGATTTTTCTCAACACCCAGCATATATATGGAGAGATGCAAAGTGGCATTGTTTACAACTAAAGGTTGGTTGCATATTTATTTGTTTCTCAAAGTTCTGGTAAAAATAATGAAATCCACTAGCAATGCAATGTATTCCTTTAACTCTAAATTCTTGTAATATTGCTCAAAACGTACTCTACATAGAACACTGTATAGACAAAGTAATCTAACATTAAATAGTATACAAGCTTCCACTCCCAACTGAAGTATAAGATAGAAACATATACTGTTATTCATATCATCTAAAAATCATCTTTCTGTATATATGTGTTAAAATACTATGTACTGGGTCTCCCTTGAAGACTATAAAGATCTTGTAAGTTCGAAGAACAGTCAAATCTTGTGTAATAATATCATAAGTAAGACCAAATGTTTTTCTCCACCAAGTGAGATGAATGATATTCATTGCTCTTTGATTAAGTCACCAGACATGATAACCAAAGAGAGCAATCTTTCGCTGGCCTCCTACGCTTTATCCTGTAAAATACCTTAAAATGGTATGTAGTTAGTTAGCTTTTGGTAATAGTATTTCCTCCCAGACGAATTCCTGCCATGCGTAGTAAAATTAAGGAAAAATTCTCGAAGAATATTCAGAGTCTTGCGTGGTTTGTTGGGTTTTTTGTTGTGTAGTCATGTCAAAAATGAATGAACAGCTCGAATTCAGGGAATCTTTTAGATATAGCTTAAACGAACAAACAATCAAAGAACTCGGACATTCCCAATGATCAAACAACTCAGAAGAAAACTTTCAACTTAGAGTTCATAAGACCTTCAAGAACACAAGTTCAACCCAAGAAATTAAAAGGAAAGAACATGCAAGATCTATACATTTGTATATGAACTTCTTTAATTAAAGTGTGAATGCTATACAAAGTTGAATGATACAAAAGGAAAAGCTGGAGGTATTTTTTTCTTAAAAACCCAAGCAAACAAACTAAAAACACACTGGCCTAACTGAAGAAATCATATGAAGATAACGAGGTAACTAATGGTTGCTGTTAGAGCTAGCTCAGGATAAGAGTGGGTAAACACACTTTTTTATTCTTTCATATAGCATACCCAACTCTTTGTTTTTTGCTAAAACATCGAACACTAGCTTACCTAAGCTTTAGTGTTGCGAACAAGAGTATAAAATAAAGGATTATTTCGGAAAGAAGACCGTGTTGACTTATAAAAACATAGATTTAAATGTCTGGCCTTGGAATAGATATGCAGCCTGTATGTGTGTATCTATTTCCCTCCGGCGTCGTGTGTTTTGTGTTAGAAGATTATCTTTCGCCAAATAAAGGAAAAAGCGTTTAGTTCTATATCGAGTAGAGCTGGTTTAATAAGATGAATGGAGTTTTTCTGGCACGCGCGTGAGCAAGACGTTGGTCATGTCATTATTACGATCAACGGAAACAACAGAAGATTCTTGCAGGTGCTTAAGCGAAATACACACGTCAGTGGCTGTTCAAAATATTGATTAAATGCGAATTTACAGTGCATTTGCATAACCAAAATAGAAAAAGCCCATTATGATTGCACGATATAACCGATGGATGCTCGACTAAGCGAATCAGACGAGTTCTTTCCGGGGAATTTTTCTCTACAAACAAGTTATGCAAACCTAGACTTATACCATGCCGAAGAGCGATCCAGTTGGAAGGAATATACAGCGAAAGACAATGCCTAATGCTTGTTAAGCAAATATATGACACAGCGACGAAGGCCAAGGTTTCGGAAACCTCTTGTCGAGACAAACCAAAATTTAAATCTCCTGAATTGTTTTAAAGGAGTTTCAGGTTTCCTTTCGGGCAATTTTCATCTCAGTTATTCATGCAGAAGTTTGTCTTGAGCGTTTGTTCTGTAAAAATATATTTCTTAATATTACCATAAAGCTGAAATGGCAGCTTGCGAGACAGTCTTGCATAATAAGCCGATATATTTCTTCGCCAATCTTTACCACTAAGATGGCTGAGCTCTGTGGCATAATAAATTACGACAGACACAACAACTCGATTCGGTGTTACTGCACGCTATCTTAACTTTATTTTAGTCAGTGTAAGACCAATGAAGTCAACTGTCCAAGCTACAGAAAATAATTTCTCGGGCTTTAGAAATTAACCTCAGAAGTCAGCTACAGCCATTAACGCGAATTATTATGAATAAAACTCCAGCATCAAAACAGTTTGGGATGTTAAATTGAAAGTAGTACAAGCCATACGTTTAGAACCGAACAAGAGAAAGCTTCTTACCATTGTTCGAGAACTCTAGGCACAAAAGTACCATCAGCTGCAGGGGGAGAAAGAGTTTTCCAGATCCTCGTATTACATTTGTTTGGTATACAGTATATACGCCAAATCCAGTCAGAGAAAACTGAGTCCAATCCATTTGTGTCGACCTTGAGCCGCATGAGCCCAAAAACCATATGGGTAATGCCTGCATGCCGGCTTCTGATCAACGTCGGCGATCTAATTTTTTTTCTCCCAACTCATGCCGCCCACGTCCGTGCCAGCAAAATGAGAGAACGGAAGTTGCATGGATCGCTGCTGGCATAATTATGCACAAGAATCACACAAAACACGAAACGCAAAAGAATTCCTTTAACTTCTCGTCGATACTGGCGTATATCAATACAATGAATCCAAATGCGCGTGTTTGAACTCTACAGACCACAGACACGACCGCTATTAATTTCCCGTGTTTCTTCATCATGGAAAACGTTGAAAGTGTCGTCGGAAAATGATTAGCTGCGTTATCTAGGCGGCAGAAAATTGTCTCTGCGATGCAACAGTTGTTACTTTGCTTTTATATAAAGTGTTTCGACAGCTGCAAAAATTTGTTGTTAATTCGCTGCTATAAACGGCTTCGACCGCTATTATCACTACTGTTATTATGACTTTGCGAGAAAATAGTTTTCCACAACTGTAACTGTAACACTCTGTTACTTCACTATAACACATTGCTTACACAACTGTAACAATTTTTGTTACTTTGCTGCAAAAGAGTAGCTTGCACAATTGCAACAATTTTTGTTACTTGACTTCAATCGGTTCAACCATTGCAACAATTTTTGTTTCTTTCCTACACAGCACATTGCTTTCACAATTTTTGTTACTTTATGACAACACGTTGCTTCCAGAATTGTAACAATTTTTCGGTACTTTCAATCGCTTCAACCAATGCAATGAATAATTTTTGTTACTTTCCTACACAGCACATTGCTTTTACAACACGTTAATGCTTCCACAATTGTTACTTTCCTACTTCAATCATGCAATAATTTTTGTCACTTTGCTGCATGCCACAAACATATGCTTTGACAGCTGCAACAAATTTTGTTGCAAAACCTTTGTCGCAATCAGTTGTGACAGACGCACAATTTTCTTTTGTGGACGCCACGCAAGCAACAATAAATTCGCATTGTAAGCGCGAAAAAATACAGCACAGCAGGAAATAAGGAATTTCGCAGTTTCCTGGCTGGTTATAACGGTAACATATGGAGAATGTAAATATACGGTTATAAACCCCCTTACGTCTTCTTATCACAGAAAACAATCTTTATTTAAAACGCTATATTTCTATTCAAAAATGCAACCATAAATGGTGATTTTGACAATCGTATATTACATCATAATCCATCTTGCAAGTATATTGCAGCAGTGCTGATCAATGGTCCTAATTGTAAGTATTCGCTTACACGAATGCTAATCTTCTTGTACGGCAAATTAAATTTTCTCTATTAAATATTAGCATATTAAAACCCACTTATCCGCACCGCAAAGTTAAAGCGTTCAAGTATAAACAAATAATTAGAAAGCAATGAGTCACGTATAGAGTGAGCGGTTGCACGTTCGGTTCGGTTCGGTTTAGTTGCACATAATTGGAGCCAATATCTCCGATGCGCTCGCAGCTTTCAACGGCGGGAAGCGTGTCTCGAGCAGACGAATGAACTCAGCCTTGTTTTGGGTTACGCGACGTGCCTGACTAGGGTCAATACCAAGTTCTTTACCAATTAGGATCCAATGATCACGAACTGCAAACAAGACTTTCTTCGTATAATTTGATGCTGGGGGACGACATATGTGTGCAATATATTTCAGATGATGAGTGATAATGAAATGTTCCAGATTTTGAGTATGGAAGATACGCTGGAGGTCCTGATTAGAGTAAACCATCGAAAATTCGTTCCGAGGATCCGATTTTCGTCTGTATCCCCCTCTTATCATTTTTCTGAGGCAACCATGCCAACAGGCCATTAAGCTACGGCGTTCAGCTGCGTTGGGGAGGATTGCTTGGGTTGCATAACACAAGCGACTACGAATGCATGCTTCCAAGATTCTTGCTTCCAAGATAGAACATTCATATACTGATCCGTTCATCATTATTGCTGCCTCCCACACTATTCTTGACATCTCTCTTGGGTTACCTATGCGGCGTTACTCAGTCTTTTTGCCGAGCTATGTATGGCTGCGTATATCAATTTTCGGATTTCGAGGTGTTGGTTCTGACCCCCCCCCCCCTTGACCATGCAACAGATGAGTATGACAACAGTAAAGAGCCTGAACACGAGGCTGCAGCAAAGTGCGCGATCCACTGGCCTTCCACGGTGAACGGTAAGGTAAATTGATCATGTCTTTTATACTTGTTTGTGGAAGTATTCATCAAGGCCATGAACGTTTTAGTGGTCAGTCTCGAGGAAAACGGTGCTCTTTTATGAGTATCAGCGCTGTTAACTGCACAAACTATTCAAGTGAACGATTGGAATTCATCTACTATCGACCGAGTGCAAGGAAACAATATGTACTTGAATGCTTTTCACAATGGTCTTATCCCACGTGAAGAATTGTTGTCGCTGAACAACCTACCAACTATTAACCAGGCAGCACTTCCTTCCGATAGTAACTTCCAGTTTTGTCTACTAAACATCGGAAGTTTAAAGTTGCCATCCAACAATGCCGACTTTGACGTCATCTGACGTCAGCCCAAATGCATGAAACGACATCTTTTGCAGTTTTGTTTTCTTGCTTCGTTCTTGAGATATTTCAGTTTGTTTGATATGTTAAACTAACCAGTGACATCACAACGTGCATAATAACTTACTGGGAAAGGATATATCTTTGCTATTATTAAACTGAATCAGTTGAAAACACTGATCTCAAATAATAGACTCATTAAGCCCGTTCTCCACTAGGCGAATTTGTTCGCGCGAAGCGAATTCTCCGGCAATATGATTGGCAAGTAAGAAAATTGGCGCGAAAACTTGCAGCACCAACCAATTACATTGCATGAACGGGTATTTCGATTCGATTCGCGCGAACAAATTCGCCTAGTGGAGAACGGGCTTTATATTGGATAGAGCATCTATTGTTTCGCGCGTGGCAAAAATTGAAGTCGGAAGTGAAGCTAAAAATCTCGCGGCGGGACTCACAATATTGCTGAATCATAGTTTTCGCCCTTGGGTTTCACTTTAAATGATCGGATTTTTAACGAAAACCAGGTAAATTTTTGTGACATGTATCTGTCGCTATGGGAGAACTTGAAAATGGCTGTATGAAAACCAAGTGGGTCTCACCTGAAATGGCCGCCACTAATTTATTCCGACGTCACAGCGAGCACCGGATGCTCTATCCAGTATAAGGAGTCCATTATTTGAGATCAGTGGTTGAAAACCAGACACAGTGCTAAAAAGCGGTGCACTGTGGCGTTCAAAACATCGCGTTAAAAATATCGCGTCAAAAATGCGGCTTTCTATCGATTCCTAACGAACGAATGAAATCACGCACAGAATATAAAGCGGTATGAAAGTTAGCTGCGCCCGCAAGCCAACTTTCAGGGAACCGCAAAATATATTTTTGTTGTTGTAAGAGAAACACACACACACACACACATAATCGCTTCGAAGTGATTCCGTCTGATAATAGAAAAGATAAACAACCTTTCCCGGTAAGGCATTATGCACGTTGTGACGTCACTGATTAGTTTCGCTTATAAAACAAACTGCGCTATCTTAAAAACAAAGCAGGAAAACAAAACTGCAAAAGATGTTACTTTGTCATTTTAAAAGTACTTTCAAATAAGAGACTTAATTCTTGTTTCATAGACTCAGTGGCGTAACGGAGGAAGACGGGGCCCTTAGGTATATTTGGTGTGGGGGTCCCTGTTGTCATGATTTGACTGACATGGTCTGAAAGCTGTATTACTTGATACATGTGTTTTTAGATGAAGAGAAGATTTATTACTTATATAGCCTTTTTACTTATATATATATATATATATATATATATATATATATATATATATATATATATAAATATATAATATATATACATATATATATATATATAATATATATATATATATATATATATATATATATATATATATATATATATAATATAATATACATATATAATATATATAAATATATACATATATATACATATATATACATATATATACATATATATACATATATATACATATATATACATATACATATATATATATATATATATATATATATATATATATATATATATATATATATATATATATATATATATAAATTAAACTATTTCGTTTTGTATTCATCAATTGAAAGGTAAAGAACTTCATATAATACGAAATCAACAGACTCGCACCCAGGACTTTTGTTTTTGCTGAGCTAAAGAACTCAGCTGCCATCCTCGATGGGATCATGGAGGACAAATTTTTTAGCTCTCAATAAATTTAATCTTCCTGTTAAATGTTAACCTGCATTTGTTATGTTTAGTCGTTATAATACCGTATTCTAATTTGGACGCAAAGATATATAACATTCTCTGATAAGTCATTATGTATGTGTGACGTAATTCCAGACATTTGCATATCAAACAAAATGAAATATCTCAAAAACAAAGCGAAAAAGCGAAAATCTTCCAAAGAAGTTAGTTTATCATTTTAAAAGTTCTTCCAAATAAGACAACAAAAAATTTCGTTAGGGGCACTTTGGGGGGAAAATTGCAACTCTAAGGCCACGTTTACACTATTACGGTACGGTTGTGGTCCGGATTGAGGTGAGCGTTCCGTAACAAAAAAATCGTCTGTTTACACTATGACAGTACGGTAAATTTACCATAGCGTAGTGATTTGCAGCCGTAGTGCTAAGCGTAGTGACTACGCTACGGCAACCACTCCGGAATAATGTAAACACAACAAAGAAACGTAGTGATTTTTCAACGGAAGACTGACCGTACCGTAATAGTGTAAACGGGGCCCAAGGGGCTGTTTACATGGGAGGCGGGACAGGACGTTTTTCATCCCCGGTTTACATGAGAATGTTTCTACCGGGACGATTTCACCCTGGAATACCCGGGACGTTCAACAAGCATCTCTATAGTTCGTGTTGGACATATTCGGTATTTCGCCTTTTTTAAGAAAACTAGCTATTTGGTCGGATAATTGTAGCTAGATGAATTATCTTTCTTCCAGTATATTTGAAGGTACTACAGTGGTTTATTTCTCGAGAAAACATTCGGAGAAGACAGATTATAATACATACGAAAAAAAATTTTAAAATAGCGGCCGCTATTATGATTTGGACATGTTCAGTATTTCGCTTTTTTTAGGGAAACTAAACTATTTGGTCGGATAAACTGTACGTATGTTGTGGCAAGGTGAATTATCTTTCTGCCAATATATTTTATAACTTCTACAGTGGATTATTTCTTGAGAAAACGTTCGGAGTAGACGGAGTAGGCAAACTTTGTCAGCATTTTCAGTCAGAATTTTTTGCCAGGCAAACGTCCCGGCAAAGCGGGACGGAGTGTTTACATGAGAAAAATTGACTTGCACATGATCCCGGCTGAGCGAACCGGGATCCCGCTTTGCCGGGACGAAAAACGTAAAAACGGAAAATTCTTTCCATATAAACGGAACGGGACAAATATAAGAGATATATACATGCATGGCGGGATCCCAGCAAACGTCCCGTCCCGGCAAACGTCTCGTCCCACCTCCCATGTAAACAGCCCCTAACTTCAGTCGTTATCACGCTTCAAAAGTGAAGTCAGGATTTTAGTATATCACGTCCGCCCCCCTGCGTTGTGTGTTACCTTTTGTAAGGAACAGTTTGTAAGAGGACTAAAAGTGACGTAATATAGCTGACGTCACTTTCTGCCACGGAGTTAGCGTAAGGTCTGTGAACACTCGCGCGATTCTCTCTCCTCCGCAGAGGCTCGGAGGGGCAGGCGTGCGGGTGAGGGAAGACGCGCGGGGAATGATGGGAAGAGGGAAAGAAAATGAGCCTCTGCCAGATAATGATGTCAATATGGCGCCCAAATTCCGTGATGGACTAGGCGCCAGACTCGGGATTTCATCATATAATCAACAAATCTACTACGCAAAAGTCGGAAATCACTAAACTGTGGACAAAAGACACATTTAAATCGCTGATACTTCTCAACTCGACAATGTTACTGCAACACAAGGGCAGGATTTTCCGGTTTTGAATTTATGCAAATAAAAGTATAAAACAAACGCTACATGAGAAAGTTTATCATTCATCTCAAAGGACGAACTGTTGTAAACATAGATCTTACCATTATGTCGTAGAAAGTTAGCACCGAGAATATTTCTAGCGCTGTTCGTCGGCTTTGTTTATCAAGTTAATACTTAATCAGGAGTGGAAAGCTTCCAGGCAGTTGACAACGTTCGATGAAACGTTTGTCAGTCTGGCAGCGTTTCGAATTTTTCGACCCGTTCGGCAGGTGATTCCATAGAAAAATTCAGAATAACATCCAGAAGTACATTCTAGACTTAGATCTTGAAGAAAACAATGTACTTCGTGCAAACTATCGTCGCTGTCTGCCATGACCAGAGAACCGCGGATTTGTCCAGAGAACGGCACATTATCTGGCAGAGGCTTCTTTTCTCGTTTTCCGTCTTCCCAGGGTCCACCGCACGCCTCTGACCTTACGCCCACGTTTCTTCCACTAGCGGTTTTCCCTCGTAGCACGTAGCTACTTCATGTTAGACCTCATTATCCACGCAAAGCCTCTGCGGAGGAGAGAGCGCGCGATTGCTTGTTCCTGCTGGGAGAAGACTAAGGACGATATTAGAGCTAAATATGTTAATTATTATCATGCAACACGATCAAATCCGCCAAAATAACATAGGTATACACATATTACAAAATACAAACCAACTACTGACTCTATCTCTATTGTATTTGGCGCTTTAAACATGTAAAAGTGGATATAGTGACCACAAAACTGCAGCCCTGTTTACACGGCCAAAATTTAAGCGGGATCTGAGCCACATCTGACTTTAAGCGGGCTTAAAATGTCCGTGTAAACAGATCGGCGTAAATTAATCGCGATTAGTTTGCGCCATCTCAAGGAGGTGGATTAAACTGAGCACGATCAGTTAATCGCGCTTAACCTGGCCGTGTAAACGCAACGGGATTGAAAAACGCTTGCTATTAATACGGTGTTATTAATACGATAAAATGCATTTTTTTGCCCTGCTGTAGAAGCATCCATCTCGCTATTCTTTGTTCCTTTGTTTGTTTGTTTGTTTGTTTGTTTGTTTGTTTGTTTGTTTGTTTGTTTGTTTGTTTGTTTGTTTGTTTGTTTGTTTGTTTGTTTGTTTGTTTGTTTGTTTGTTTGTTTGTTTGTTTGTTTGTTTGTTTGTTTGTTTGTTTGTTTGTTTGTTTGTTTTAGCTCTATTACTCTTTCTCGTGTGCCGATGTCTTCCGTTGTTCTTTGACGCACGCTACCCATACGAAGCTTCCAAAACCAAAAATATAGCTCGTCCGCCATGTTGAATAATGGTGTACGTGTTTTAGTAAGGGATTATTAAATGACCGTGTAAACGCACCAAGGTGGCGGCTTACGTCATTATTTTTTAAGGTGACATAAGTTATTTCCCCCAAAAACTTGGGACTTCATTTATGCAAGAACAAGCAATCGCACGAGTGTTCACAGACCGTACTCTAACCGAGTTAGGACTGTGACACAGGATAGCGTTCCAGTTATAAAAATTGAGATGACTGACAGACACTGGACACCTTAGTCTTTATTACCTCGATTTCTCAAACTCATTAATAATTCATGAGATAATCAATCAATCAGAAGCGCTGAATTGCACCACGTGAAGGGACTTGAAATACCAGGGAAGTACTGGGCAGAGGACTTGAAATGTCATATTCTATCGATGCACGAGTACATTTCGTCCTCTAGTTTTGTTAAAAATAATAAAACTATAAGGCACAATGTTCTGCCATATGGTGAAACTAGGTTTCTCTAACGCTAAATAAACTTTCCAATACCTTAATAGATAAATATCAAACGAAGTGCCTTACTTCTGTATACCAAAGGTCCAAATGGAGGGTTGTTAGCATAAAAAGAAAAGTGCTTGAAACAAGATCACAATTACGCTAAAAATAAAAATTAAAGACATTTATTATAACAAAAGAGTTGATGTTTGCGGGCATAAATATGTTTTTGGCCCGACTCAGGCTCATTTTAGCCGGGCAGAAGGCGAGGGTTAAAATTAGCTCTCAGTACAAGAACATCAACAGTGCAGTGCAGTGCAGTGCAGTGCAGTGCAGTGCAGTGCAGTGCAGTGCAGTGCAGTGCAGTGCAGTGCAGTGCAGTGCAGTGCAGTGCAGTGCAGTGCAGTACACTCCACTCTACACCCTACACTACACACTACACACTACACACTACACACTACACACTACACACCACACTCTACACTACATTACATTACATTACATTTTTTATACTGTAAACCAAAATCTACTTAAAAATGCTTTACTTACAATCGACAGAGCTTCCTTTTCCGAAGGTGGTAGCGTCATTTTCTGTCTACACTCAAACAAAACAAAAGAAAGAAAACGTCATTTTGGAGCAGTCTAAGTTTGAAGGTTTGTCCATGAGAGATTAGACCTTTTAGCTTGCATTCTTAAGCCTCTTTTCCAGTCGTCGCAGGAACTGGCTCGCAGCAAGTACTTGCATCTAATTAAAAAGAACTTGCAGTGCTTATTTTTTCGCTCTGAGTTCTTTTCAATTAGATGCAAGTACTTGCAGCTCACTGCGAACTTGTTTCAGCGATGACTGGAAGTCCACCTTTATTCACTTCACTCCAGAGCTGCTGTGTGTATGGGGGGAGGGGGGAGGAGGGGGAGGGAGGAGTGGGAGGAGGGAGAAGGAGGAAGGAGGGGGAAGAGGAGGGAGGAGGAGGGGGAGAGAGGAGGGGGGAGAAGGAGGAGGAGGGGAGAGGAGGGATAAGGGGGAGGAGGGAGAAGGGGAGGAGGGGGAGGGGGGAGGGGGAGGAGGGGAGAGGAGGGGGGAGGAGGGGGAGGAGGGGGAGGAGGAGGAGGAGGGGGAGGAGGGAAGGGGGAAGGGGGAGGAGGGGGAGGAGGGGAGGAGGGAGGAGGAGGAGGAGGAGGAGGAGGGGAGAGGAGGATAAGAGGGAGGAGGAGGGGGGACGGGGAGGAGGGAGAGGGGGAGGAGGGGGTCGAGGAAAGCGAGAGGAGGAGGGGAGAGGGCCTTATACCATTTAAACTATACCATTACTCAAATATTATACCAACTGAGCGGCTCGTCCATCCACAGATAATGGAAGGGGAACTGGACAGGAAACTTAAAACGATGTTACGAAACCGGAAGCTGTGTTTGCACAACTTGCTATGGTAATTCTACACTTATTAGGGGCTAATGCACCAAACAGATGGTCCCACATGGCCAGGATCAGCTATTGCTGAAATTAAACATTAGTGTAATATCACTTAAGCTCAGCAGTGTCCGATTTTAGCCATATGGGACAACCAGTCAGATGCATTAGCCCATTATAGACGAAATCGGAGTTTCGACTGCGCATACAATCTGAGTCGGGATAAAACGTAGTTCATTTAAAACATGAGGCTGAAGCAGCCGTAGTAAACAACATTTCTGATTTCAGAAACGTTTTAGTGTTTAGGTATTCTATAAGGATAAACTTTGCTTATCGATTATCCTTGACAATAATCCTAAACGTAGTGTCTAAAAATAATGAACTCAAAACATGAAAAAACAGTCCCAGCCTATGTTATCTTCCCGTTATGCTTTAATAGACACGATGTAATTTGCATAGGGGCCTAAATTGAATAGGAAACTAATTTGCATGTGGGCCTAAATGAAACTACGATTTGGTGTATAAGCGTATAATCACCATAGCAAGTTGTGCAAACATCGTTTCCGGTTTCGTAAGTTTCCTATCCAGCTCCCCTCCATTATCTATGCTCCATCTAGCTCTAAATTTTTATCCAATCAATATTTTATACATACTGAGGTACAAGGTCATTCGCAACAAAACTCCATTACTCCAGTCTATAGCAATCGGCCGAGTTGAGTAGATTTGCATCTGATCTCAACATTGTGGTAAATTAGGAAAATTACTCTATTTTAAATTGTAACAATATATCTCACCAAAGGCACAATGCTGCTACATTCAGTCATTTCTAGATGTTCATCAGAATCCATTCCTGCGCCTGACAAAAAAAATCAAAGACAAAAAACAATCAAAGACAATAAACGGTGAACAGTTTCTTGGACAGTACCACCTTCGCGCCGGCGTGTATTTCATACGATAGATCAAACACTCCTTCTCGTGTTTGATATAGTACATTACATCACAGCACAGCACAGCACAGCACAGCACAGCACAGCACAGCACAGCACAGCACAGCACAGCACAGCACAGCACAGCACAGCACAGCACAGCACAGCACTCCACTCTACAGAACACTACACTACATTTTTTATACTGTAAACAAAAAACTACTTAAAAATGCTTTACTTACAATCGACAGAGCTTCCTTTTCCAAAAGTGGTAGCGTCATTTTCTGTCTACACTCAAACAAAATAAAGAAACCAACGTCATTTTGGAGCAGTCTAAGTTTGAAGGTTTGTCCATGAGAGATCATTAGACCTTTTAGCTTGCATTCTTATTCTCTTCACTCCAGAAAAACTTCACTCCCAATTTCACGCGGTTTTCTTTGTTATGTAATATTTCAAATCTGAGTTAGTGTTCTAGACGTGGTTTCTAAATCCTATGTGCCGTTAACAATAGCGAGGCGCAGCCGAGCTATTGTTAACGGCACATGGGATTTGGCAACCAAGTCTAGCACACTAACGAGGATTCGAAATAGCTTCTCACACATCATTAGATATTCATTGTAATGAGGGCAATCACAACAGACTAGTCAAGCGCTTGCAGAGACAAGGGGAAATTTTGTTTTAAAACAGCCCAACGAGTTTTGGTTCGCAAGACGTTGGATTTATTGGATCCTGGAAGCTTAAAAATAAAATGAACCAATAGCCATATAATAAATTCCTTATTAACCTCGTTTGCTCGGTCTGTACTGGAAAGTATTTGCCCTCGGTTTTATCGCACAAATCTCGCTCCTTCGTCGCTCGGTCTGTACGAAAACCTCAGGCAAATACTCTCCCGTACAGACCTCGCACTCGGTTAATAAGGCTTTATTACTGTATTTAGAAAACATTTCTAAATACAGTATTGAAATTTTAAATTAACATATGTATTAATTCTTTGAACGTTTTCATGGCGAGTCAACAGGCCGAAAGCTTAGCAAAGAAATATTTTACGTGGTGTTTCCACAAAATTTATTTATATTAACATATGTATTGTTCTCGCACTTGAATTAATTGGGTCTCTGGTTTAGACTGGGTTTCCAGGTAAGTACATGTGACGTAAATCAAGCAACCGGATTGGCCGAAATGCTATGAATATCTAATGATGTGTGAGAATCATAAGTCTTTATCTCCCATACAAACTGAATTCAATTGAATTTTGAAATACTCATTATAAATGCACGGTCTCTATACAGGGTGTCCCCCCAAAAATTCCCCCATCCGTTTTTGTACTGCATCTTCTTTAATTTGGGTACAAGAAGTAAATTTTTATATCACGCCGAAAGCCCATCACTCCTTCTTTGTTATCTGAAATTTTCAGAGCTAAATCGTTATCTACTCGCTTCCTGGAGTCATTTAAAGAGGCATCATCAAAATTTGAACTTGTCCAAATTATGCAAATTATCTTACATGGCAAACATGTGCGTGGAACTCTCATGAGCATTGTTATTACCCCAAGGAACCCCACATGATTTGATACCGCATTGCTTCATTTGGAATCAAACTTTATTCCCCTGTGGTCAGTTTTCACATGCATATGTATTCAAACTTGTATTCCGCACTCAAACAAAGCTGTGGTCAAAAACGGGATGGGCGACATTCGTTTGGGACACCCTGTATTTTTTCAAATCTGTAGGTAGCAAGGCAGAAGTGCACTTTACTTCATCCGTCTTAAGATGGTTGGACACCAATTCACTCCCGAGGAAAGAGCATTCATGGTACTTTCCTATCATGAAACAAGAAGCCCAACAAGGACAAGGGAAGCCTTTAGGAGAAGATTTCCAAATCTTGACGTAGCATACATAATTTGGACAAGTTCAAATTTTGATGTTGCCTCTTTAAATGACTACAGGAAGCGAGTAGATAACTACTTAGCTCTGAACATTTCAGACAACAAAGAAGGAGGGATGGGTTTTCGGCGTGATATAAAAATTTACTTCTTGTACCATAATTAAAGAAGGTGCACCTCATAAATGGATGGGGGCATTTTTTTGGGACATCCTATATGTATAAAGCCCAGGGAAGTAAGTATACAGGTAAAGACAAAATCTTGTGAAATTTGAACTAAATTCACAAGTATGTGGCTTAAAGTGTCTATGAAGTGAAAAATTCGTTGGCATTTTTGTTGTATCATTCTACAGAGGAGCATGACAGGAGCACTCACTGAAAATTTCAAGAGAATCTGATGCGTAGTTTTCGCGCTATCAACTCTCAAATTTGCCGTGGATAGTTTGTTTTGGGGAAATTTGGGCTTCTTGGTAACAATGCCTTATGACGTACCCAGATGGATCATTAATAGTGAAATCTATTGTTCTTATGCATAGCTGTCCATCTGCGTACGTCATAAGCATTGCTTCCGAAAGCCCAATTTTTCTCCAAGAACGACTAGCCATGGCAAACTCTGAGAGTTAATAGCGCGAAAACTATGCATCAGATTCTCTTGAAATTTTCAATGAGTGCTCCTGCCATGCTCCTCTGAACAATAAAACAACAAAAATGCCAACAAATTTTTCATTTCATAGACATTTTAACCAACTGAGTCCCTCGTTCATCTAGCTCTCAATCTTTGATTATCCAATCAATACTTTATACCTACTTAGCTACAAGACCATTCGCATTCGCAAGACTCCCTTTTTCCAGTCGAGCAATCGACCAAGTTGATTAGACTTGCACTTAATCTCAACATTGTGGCAAATTAGGAAAACGCATGTTTATATTTTAAATTATAACAATATATCTCACCAAAGGCACAATGCTGCTACATTCGGTCGTTCCTAAATGTTCGTCAGAATCCGTTCCTGCGTCTGTTTCTGTGTATGTTGGATTTCTTATACATGCTCCAGGGGGCTGAAGACAGTAAAGAATTAGGATAAGAAGAATGAAGATGACGATATAAGGATAAAGAGAATAAAGATGAAGATGAGAGTAAGGTTGAGGTTGGGGTTAAGGATGGAGGTTAGGATTGGGGTGAAAATGAGATGAGAATGGGATGAGAATGGGGTAGGGATGAGAATAAGAATGGGATAGGGATGAGAATGGGGATGAGAATAGGGATGAGAATGAAGTAGGAATGAGAATGGCATGGGGATGAGAATGGGACGAGGATGAGAATGGGATGAGGATGAGAATGGGATGAGGATGAGAATGGGATGAGAATGAGAATGGGATAGGGATGAGAATGAGGATGAGAATAGGGATGGGATGAGCATGGATGGGGATGAGAATGGACAGGGATGAGAATGGGATGGGATGAGAATGAGAATAGGGATGAGAATGGGATGAGAACGGGATGAGAATGGATAGGGATAAGAATGGATAGGGATGAGAACGGGATGGGATGAGGTTAGGATAGGGATGAGAATGGGATAGCGATGAGAACGGGATGAGGATGGGATAAGGATGAGAACGGGATAGCGATGAGAATGGGATGAGGATAGGATAGGGATGAGGATGGGATAGGGGTGAGAATGGGATAGCAAAGAGAATAGGATGATGGTGGGATAGGGATGAGAATGGGATAGGAATGGGATGAGAATGGGATGGGGGTGAGAATGGGATGGGGGGTGAGAATGGGATGTGGGTGAGAATGGGATGGGGGTGAGAATGGGATGGGGGTGAGAAGGGGATGGGGATGAGAATGGGGTAAAGATGGGATGAGAAGTTGGTAAAGATAAGAGGAGAGAATAAAAGATCAAGACGAAAATAAGGATGGGAATAAACAAGGGAGAAGGAGAAGGAGGCTGGGTACCAGGGTGACGAAGGAAATAGGAATAGAGATTAGCATATTTCTGACTATTTCATGACTTTGCGCAAAATAAAGCTTTTTGAAAATTTTCAGAAATCCGAGGAGCAATCTGTAGTACAAAAAATGTTTCAAAAAACAAAAAGTTTCACAATTTCTCTTCACCTGTAATTCTGGATGTTCGTAATCATCTTCAACCTCCTCTTCTTCCATGTAAGGTTCACTTGTCAATAGAATATTTTCAAAATTCTAAAACAGATATTTAAACCTGGATTTAGAATACTATCCAGTTGACATAAATCATCATACTTCATTTTGTCGTTAGCTAAAAACATGAATTAACTTTCTAATGAATATTGTGGGACAGTGAACCCCAGCCTACGTCATAGCCTGTGTTGGGTTTTTCTTTGAACACAGGCAACTACATTCTCGATCAATTTCTTTTAACATTAACAACTGCAGATGTTTCTTCAGTTGTAAATTCCTCCACGCAGCGTTCGCAATTTGCTTATACGTTCCTCGTAAAAGCATCTTCCCCAGCGACTCGAGATCATTTGGGAACTTTCGTTCTGCTTCTTTACTAGGCCATTTTACTTTAACAGTGACATTGGTTGTATTACTGTCCTGATTGTCCTCTCTTTGCGACTGAATGGGCGAAAAAGGCCACTGTGGAACAACAGTTGAAGAAGAAGGTCCAGTCTTTGAAGGCGAACTGCAAGATGGCGGTGCACACGTTTCTCCTATGTTCGGTGAACGTTCACCATGATCACCACGATGCATTTTAACACTAATACTTTGCAGATTTAAGTCACTAGTTCTCTTCAAGGAGATGGTTGATGCGGAGGTTGATTTGTTGTGTATTTGACGATAACTTTCGTTAATACTGTCAACTTGTTTGATGAGATTGCGACGCTTCTTCAAGGTGTTTACGCAAACTTTACAGACAAAAGGACTGCTTCTTTCCACGTTATAAGGAAGGCTTTCGAGCTCAGGCAATACTTTAAAATCCCCTTTACCCTCCACTCGATACCTTTCGTTAACTTTCAAAATACCTCTCAGACATAATATGCAAATGTCAGACATTACAGGTAAACTACGTCAAGTGTTCCTTCTTTTAGTTGCAAATTTGATTGCAATTTTTATTTACTTCCTTTGCAAATTTGCAAATTTCCAAACAAATTTGCAATATTCCTATAGGAAATTCACTTCCTGTTTAATTTTCCTAAGTTCCTGTTTAATTTTCCTAAGTTCCTGTTTAATTTTCCTAAGTTCCTGTTTTGTGTAGTGGTCTTTTATTATGTTTTTACTTTCAAAAGGTTGCTCAAAAATAAAAATTATATATATGAACGCCATATATACATATTATTTCGTATTCGAAGAAGCAAATTCAAAACTAAAACACATTACTTGGTTTGACAAGCCGTTAGGTTCGAATCGCCGCCACACCCCAAATAACGTAAACAAAGGCGCCTGGTTTTAAAATTTAAGAGTCCGTTGGTGTTTTTATTGTAGCTTCAAATTTTAAAAACTTTGCTGGTCGCTAGCTTGATTTATGTAATATTTGTAAGATGTTACGCACTAAAAGATTGATTTGCAAACCCGAGTGAAATTTATAGTATTCGACATGTATCATGCAGCAGGCATTTTGTAAAATATTTTAAAGTGAATCACGAGAACTATAAACATTGCTTGGGTTTGCAAGTCGGTTGATCGACCAGGAAAATATCACCAGTTGCATGATTTATTTTAGTTCGCAACATCTTAGAAGTGTAGCGAGCAACCAGCAAGGTTTTGAAAATTTGAAAATACAATGAACACCAACGAACTCTTTGTTTACGTGAATATATTTATACGTCTCGATCGTTCGTTGCAGAGGCGGAGATCCGAACGTACATGTATTAAACGATTTATCAAACCGAGCCAAGTAGAATATAATGTGTTTGAGTTTTGGATTTGTTTCTTCGAACAAGAAATTATAAGTATAATTCATATGTAATTTATATTTTTGAGCAACCTTTTGACGCTTGGCGGTATTGTGTGACACGTCTACTGTCTAGACTCTTATTTGATGGCATATTTATTTCCCGACGTTCGCAAGAATTATTAGTCGCTTGTTGCACTTTGTAATACTTTTGTTCGGTTTGCAAGTCGACCAGGAAGATATATACCATTTGCACAATTTTTCAGTTAGTGTAGCGAGCGAACAGCAAAGTTTATAAAATTTGAAGTCTCCATATATTGAAAATAGGGGTCTTTGTTTACGTCGTTATTTGGGGTGCAGTAGTGTGTTTTAGTTTTGGATTTGCTTCTCTTCGAATGCGAAATTATATGTATATATAGCCTTCATATATATAATTTTTATTTTTGAGCAAGCTTTTGAGAGCAAAAACAAAACAGGAACTTAGGAAAATTAAACAGGAACTTAGGAAAATTTAACAGGAACTTAGGAAAATTTATATACTATATAAAAACCTATACTTATACTATACTTATAATTTCTTGCTCGAAGAAACAAATCCAAAACTCAAACACATTATATTCTACTTGGTTTGATAAACCGTTTCGTTCGGATCGCCGCCACACCCCCAACTAACGAGACGTATAAATATATTCACGTAAGAGTCCGTTGGTGTTCATTGTACTTTCAAATTTTCAAAACCTTGCTGGTCGCTCGTTACACTTAAAATACTTCTACGATGTTGTGAACTAAATCATGCAACTGGTGATATTTTCCTGGTCGACCAACCGACTTGCAAACCCGAGCAAAGTACTCGTAATTCACTTTAAAATATTTTGCAAAATGCCTGCTGCATGATACATGTCGAATACTATAAATTTCACTCGGGTTTGCAAATCAATCTTTTAGTGCGTAACATCTTACAAATATTATATAAATCAAGCTAGCGACCAGCAAGGTTTTTAAAATTTGAAGCTACAATAAAAACACCAACGGACTCTTAAAGTTTAAAACCAGGCGCCTTTGTTTACGTTATTTGGGGTGTGGCGGCGATTTGAACATAACGGCTTGTCAAACCAAGTAATGTGTTTTAGTTTTGAATTTGCTTCTTCGAATACGAAATAATATGTATATATGGCGTTCATATATATAATTTTTATTTTTGAGCAACCTTTTGAAAGTAAAAACATAGTAAAAGACCACTACACAAAACAGGAACTTAGGAAAATTAAACAGGAACTTAGGAAAATTAAACAGGAAGTGAATTTCCTATAGGAATATTGCAAAGTTGATTGGAAATTTGCAAATTTGCAAAGGAAGTAAATAAAAATTGCAATCAAATTTGCAACTAAAAGAAGGAACACTTGACGTAGTTTACCTGTAAGAAAATTAGTCGTATGACGTTCTACATAATTATTCGCTTATCTCATTAAAATGATGCACAGACGCTACTTGGCGCCTCCTTTTCTGCCCGCGCCTTTCCACCCGCGAGCGTCTGTGACGCAGGCTAGTGAACCCCTGATCTCAATAAAACTCGATGGGCCATGGGGTCGAATTTCGCGTGCCAGTTGTACAGTGTTGCCAGATCATGAACAAAGTTGACAGTTTTGTGAACTTTTTGTCCTTGACGTAAACTTTTTATGAATAACAAGGTTTTGTGAACATTTCATGAACTTTTCAAAATAATATGAACTATTTCATGAACTTTGATTTTTTCACTCCCTCAAGACAAATGTTTATTGATAAATTATATTTATGAATATCATTCTCAAATATATCTGGTGACTTCTGACTTCTGGTTGAAATGTTCAGCGGTTGTAATGCTAAAATTAACCTGGATTACATGTAATATCCATATAGTTGCTCATCTGCACACACTGTAAGAGCAAAATATCTTCAGTGATGAGCGATATAGACGATTTATATTAAAATAAATTGGCTAATTTTTAGCATTATTGTGTTGTTGGGTTAAAATTTGAAATTCATGAACTTTTTGTCAATTTCATGAACATTTGATACTTGTCTACGTGAACAATTACAAATTTGATCTGGCAACACTGCAGTTGTATGACGTGACCACTACCCAAGATGGCTGCCACTGAAGTTCATAGCTTTCGTAGATTGAAAACAGACAAAAAGAGTTATTTTAAGAAATTTCAACGAATGTAAGGACACAAGAAGTACTTAATAAGGTTTAAAACGTTAATTTCTTGTATTTGTTTCTGTTACTGAGCTGTAAAACCTTTAAATTTCGTTGTTTGTCTTCAGTGCCGACAACGAAAAAACTTCACGATAATATAAACTGAAAAACAGTCTATAAAATCTACGAAGAATTCAATTTCAAGTCTTTTATAGTAATCTTAATGCCTTAACAATATTTCGTGTTGTGTACTTGCCATCTTTTGACTGTATTTGTTGTTAAACAGTGAAAACTAAACGAACCGACATCTGTTGTTTGCTTTACGGCTTTTGCGACTCCCCGGCACTGCACACATAATATTTCTCCTCCCGGATAATCTGACCGTGCTGACGTCAAGATTGCTTATGCGAGTTAACTTTTGGGATTGGGAACAAGTTCTAAGGCCGCAATGCGTCATATGTTCCACTACGTAAGATGGCGGCGACTGCCACGAAATGTTTGACTGCTGGCCATAGGGAATGGCCTATCCAGTTTATTTAGAGATCAGTGCCCAAGATGGATTCATAGCTTTCGTAGATTGAAAACAGACAAAAAGAGTTACTTAAAGAAGATATAAATGAATGTAAGGACACAAGAAGTACTCAGTAAGGTGTAAGACGCTAATTTCTTGCATTTGTTTTATTACTGAGCTGTAAAACTTTTAACTTTCGTTGTTTTTCTTCAGTGACGACAACGAAGAAACTTCACGATGATATAAACTGAAAAACAGACTATAAAATCTACGAAGACTTCAATTCCAAGTCTTAAATTGTACCTTTTATAGTAATCTTAATGCCTTAACAATATTTCGTGTTGTGTACTTGCCATCTTTTGACTGTATTTATTGTTAAACAGTGAAAATTAAACGAACCGGCATCTGTTGTTTGCCTTACGGGGACCTAATCCAGGCTGACCTGTTTTAGCTGCGCATGCGTAGAACGAATATCTTGCGCGTAAACGTCATCAGTACACGGCGACAGGAGCGAGGACACGCCGAGCTCAAAGTCAAACATCTCCGCTCAAAATCTTCGCGCATAGCACGAAGGTTGGGCTTGCCATAGAATACGGTTCGTTGACAACTCGTGGAATTTTCGCGATGTACGAACCATTACCCTTCTCAAATTCATCAGTTTCAAATGTCCTCAGAACTCATTTGAGCCAGCACGCACGTGGACTGCGAACTGGCCCATGAAAGTGGCCGATTTGCTATGCTATTTCCGATAGAGAAAACTCTACTTGGCCCGGCTGGAATTCGAACAGGCGACCTTCGGTTTACCAGGCCGATGCTCTACCAACTGAGCTACAGGTCAAATTGGGAGCTGAAGGTCGAATGATAGTACTTAGGCTATTTGATATTTCGAAACAGACTAGTTTCTTCAATATCTATACACGTAAAAATCTCACAGCTTGTCAACAGGATGTGTTCGCAACAGGCTTGTAGCAAGGCTGTTAACAAGTTGTAACAATGCTGTTCATTCAAGAAGCTGCTACAACCTTGTTATCATCAATCTGTTAACAACTTGTTGAGTGCAGAGCGGTAACAGGTTATTGGAACAACTTGTCATCAGTCTGTTGGAGTCATCAGCCTTGTTACTTGTTACAAGTTGTTAACAACCTGTTACAGACATGTTAACAGACTGGGACAGCCAGTGCGAACACATGACGGTGACAGCCTGTTGAACAGCCTTGTAACAACTTGCTTGCAGGTCTGTAACAGCTTGTGCGTTTTTACGTGTGTAGACAACAGTCTTCATACATGACGATTTAGAATGACTATTGTGGGACAGTGAATTCGGGTGGAGAATAATAATGTGTTACTCCGACTGACGAACCATACCGGACAAGTAGAGAAAACTCTATCATCCGACCTTCAGCTCCCAACCAGACCTGTAGCTCAGTTGGTAGAGCATCGGACTAGTAAACAGAAGGTCGCGGGTTCGAATCCCAGCTGGGCCAAGTAGAGTTTTCTATACTTGTCCAGTATGGTTCGTCACTCGGAGTAACACCTTATTATTATGAAATAATTTTTACACATTTAAAATGTCTTTGGGAAGCACGGGTGGCGTGTGCTGTTATGGCGCTGCCTCTCACCGCTGTAGTTAAGCCCAGTTGGACGGGGTTAGTACTTGGATGGGTGACCGTCTGGGAATAGCTCCGTTCTCGAACTTGAACTTCATGTGCGTAGAGTTTAGTTGGTCTCTCCTGTGCTTCGAGGGTTTTTCGCAGGGTTCTGTGGTTTTCCTCCCTCCGTAAAATCAACACTTAGGTCTTAGCCATATGTCGTGCACTTTTAACATGAGCCTCTGGCTCGGATGATTGGGAAACCACATCCTGTGTTTACGACGTTAAATAAATCATTACTCATTACTCATGTCTATCTGTAATTTAGTAAACAAACTAAAACTGTCATTTTGTTTTGAATTTGTGTTTCATCATGGCCTTACATTTAAGGTGACTCGATAGGAAAAAGCTAGAAATAATCAGATTTTTCCTCTAAAACGTTTCACAGTGTAGATTCGTGCATTGTCCTAGTTCCTTGCACAGCCCTAGTGTTACTCTTGAGTATTGAAAAGTATCAGACAGTCCACAGTTTTCAGGAGGGGAGAAATCATTGTTCTAGTAAGTTCAGAAATCCTAATTTGCATTACATTTGCATATTACAATAAAGCCTCGGTCAAACGAGGATGAGAGTTGATGAGAGTTGGCAAGCGAGAGTTTGTCTGAGAGTTTTCTCAACTCTCATGCCCCAGTTAAACGAGGATGACAGTTGATAAGAGTTGACCATGAGAGTTGACGAGAGTTGTAGGATTTACCGCGCGTAGCAGGGAGACTAGGAACGAATTTCGAGGTAAACAAAGTACTAAACTCTCATCAACTCTCATATGCCAACTCTCATGACCATTCAAGTGTAAAACCTTTTCAATTATCAGCACTGATACTATAGAGCTAGTGCTGTGCAAACTCCGGTTCTTCACTTCCGGCTCCGTCTCCGTCTCCGGCAAAAAAAAACTCCGGCTCCGGCAGAAAATTTCCAGCTCCGGCATCCAAGGAAAATTCGAAATTTAATGGAAATTTTACGGCAATTTCACATTTCAAAGTGGAAGCACAAGCACTATCTTTGTTTTTGATTTTAACACTTCGCAACCTCGTACCCAGTAGTGTTTTCGCTAACGGCTTGCTGCTTAGTCCAACAACTACAAAACGCAAGTAATAAGTAGCGAATAACGCCACAAATATGAATATATATATGTTTACCTGTTTGCATGTCTAGATATAATGCGGGTGTCGTATTACATTGGGAGACATGTGTTTCAAAACATGTTTAAATATTTTCTGTTCGCCCAATTTAAATAAATTTTATATCGACATGATCGCTTGAATCTGCCGAATCCAGCACTATAGGTTTTGTCCCCCGAAAGTATTAAGATCAGTTGTTATTCGAATATTTACTCTATGCCTTCAACAGCGAACTTTGAAATGATGCCGTGAACAACGAACTTCCGAAGTTACGAACTTCGGAAGTTTACTCTATGCTTTCAACAGCGAACTTTGAAATGATGCCGTGAACAACGAACTTCCGAAGTTACGAACTTTGGAAGTTCGTTTCGAAGTTCGCAGCTAACTTGCGAAGTTCGTCGCCCACTTCGGAAATAACGAACGAACTTCGGAACATAATCGGGAAAAGTTATGTGAAATCCTCTGTAAGTGCTGCCGGAGTTTTGCCGGAGCTGAACAAACTCCGGCTCCGGCTCTCCGGCGCACAGCACTATATAGAGCTATTCAAGGAACTAGAGAATGAGGCACAAATGTAAACTGCAAAATGTTTTAGGGAAAAAAATATGATTCTTTATAACTTTTTCCTATAGGAAAATGTTAATAAAATATAAGAATTTTTAGCTGGGTTCTTATCTTTATAATTAATTCAATTACGTTTTCCGCCGCCACAATTTTCTGCATTTTCCTTTGGTTAACATCAGATGATTTTACTCATCAGAGCTCAGTGAATTCTCTATTTGGAACGCTAACTCTAAAGTAAACTGTTCCTTACCTGGTTGTATCTTACAGCAGAGGTGCGGCGACGTTTCTTTACAAAAATAACAACAGCAATGATGATCAATACAATGATAATAATACCAACAGTGACTCCAATGACCTTGGCGTGACTCTAAATTAAAATAAAAACGAAAACAATTTAAAACAAGAAATATGAACGAACAAACGAACGAACGAACAAACGAACGAACGAACGAACGAACGAACGAACGAACGAACGAACGAACGAACGAACGAACGAACGAACGAACGAACGAACGAACGAACGAACGAACGAACGAACGAACGAACGAACGAACGAACGAACGAACGAACGAACGAACGAACGAACGAACGAACGAACGAACGAACGAACGAACGAACGAACGAACGAACGAACGAACGAACGAACGAACGAACGAACGAACGAACGAACGAACGAACGAACGAACGAACGAACGAACGAACGAACGAACGAACGAACGAACGAACAAACAAACAAACAAACAAACAAACAAACAAACAAAAAAACAAGCAAACAAACAAACAAACAAACAAACAAACAAACAAACAAACAAACAAACAAAAAGCAAGCAAACAAACAAACAAACAAACAAACAAACAAACAAACAAACAAACAAACAAACAAACAAACAAACAAACAAACAAACAAACAAACAAACAAACAAACAAACAAACAAACAAACAAACAAACAAACAAACAAACAAACAAACAAACAAACAAACAAACAAACAAACAAACAAACAAACAAACAAACAAACAAACAAACAAACAAAGCAAAACAAATGAGATATGAGCCTGACGAACACGTCTAACGTAGGTTGTGTTTATTTTTATACTAGCTAACGAATACTATTTCTAAAAAATACTCACAGCTCTATCATTGTTTGTACTGGCCAAAACATGAGGAGTAGTGTTCTACAAGTAACACACAACAAAATATAGTTATCACATTACAAAAGAACAACAAGTGCACCCAGCCCAAAGACTGTGCTCAACCACGAACCCAGGGTGGGTGGGTAGTTGAGTGAGTGAGTGAGTGAGTGAGTGAGTGAGTGAGTGAGTGAGTGAGTGAGTGAGTGGGAGGGTGAGTGAGTGGGTGGGAGGGTGAGAATGCGAGAGTGGGAGGGTGAGTGAGTGGGAGGGTGAGTGAGTGAGTGAGTGAGTGAGTGAGTGAGTGAGTGAGTGAGTGAGTGAGTGAGTGAGTGAGTGAGTGGGTGGGTGGGTGGGTGGGTGGGTGAGTGAGTGAGTGAGTGAGTGAGTTGGTGTAAGTGAGTGAGTTGGTGTAAGTAAGTGAGTGAGTGAGTGAGTGGGAGGGTGAGTAAATAGGTAGTGCGTCCAACACCCAGAAAAACATATTTGACGACATATTTAGTAGAAGGAATGGGGAAGGAAGGTCCGTTTGAGTCATGCCTTTTAAGAACGAGGGATATACTTACTGTAGGCTTTGAAGTCTTGTCTGTATTAAGACGAGGACGAGTTGTAGGAATTGTAGGAATTGTAGGAGGCGGCTTGAAATACTAAAGACAACAAAACAAGAACAGATTCAAAACCAGACGCTTGCTGTTAATTTCACACGAACGAACGAGCGAGCGAACGAATGGAACGGAACGGAAAGGAACGGAACGGAACGGAACGGAACGGAACGGAACGGAGGGAAAGGAACGGAACGGAACGCAGTGGAAAGGAACGGAACGGAACGAACGAACCTCTCATATCTAACATTGTTCAGAGATTTAATAAACCTACTGGAAGAACATGATCAATAACGTGTATGACTCCATTTATTGCAGGGTAGTCACTAAGTATCTTAGCAATGTTGTTCACTGTGCTTCGGTTCTGAAAAAGACAAACAAACAAACAACAAAACAACAAACATTAGTTTAAGTACGCAAGCTTTTTAAAAGTTAAGAACGTCAGTAAAAATAGGCAAGCTTGAAAGCAGAACATTTTTAGACAGAAATAATAACTTACATCTTTTGTCATTACAGTGATGTTGTTTCTCGCCAAGCTAACAACAGTTTGTTTTGTCCCGGGTTTAAACAAGAACTTTCCTTTAACAACGTGATTTTGCAATTCATAGATCGACATTCTCTACAAAAAATACAAATAAGGTCCAAGCTAAACGTCGCGCAATAGACGAATTTAATTCAAACGAATTTAATTCGAATTAAATGCGACGTCGAGTTAAACGTCGAATTTTAGTCGGATTTAATTGTTTTTACTTGGACGCGTTGAGCCTGAAAATGATTTCTTGAAAACATGGCGCCGGATTGTCACAGACAGAAGAGAAACATTTAATTCGACGCGACGATAATTCGTCGTGTATCTCGAACACGCATTATCGTAGCAATATCCGTCTGTCGCAGACGAATTTAATTGGCGAATTTAAAGTGTAAATGAAACGAAAATCAACTCAGTCTTATTTGAAAGAACACTTAAAGTTATAGAGTAACATCTTTTGCAGTTTTTCATTTCCTTGCTTCGTTCTTGAGATATTTCAGTTTGTTTCAGAAATTGAAGCTTGATGTTAGTAATAATTGTTAGTTGTTTGCTGTACAAGCTGTGTTAGTTAGTAATACTCAGAAAAACTCTGAGCCCTGAGCGGGACTCGAACCCACAACCTTCTGAATGCTAGCCAGACGCTCTAACCATTGAGCCACCAGAACTCAGATAGCGGAGCAAGGTTAATTAAGGTACTTATACCTTAGACTGTGCCCAGTCCTCTAGGAACGAATTCCAACCGCTCGGTTACAAGTACTTGTTGGTCTACAAGTCGCGTTGTAACAGTAAGTTTCCAGTTAAACACTGTTAGTTAGTTTCAGAAATTGCAGCTTGATGTTAGTAAGAATTGTTAGTTGTTTGCTGTACAAGCTGTGTTAGTAATACTCAGAAAAACTCTGAGCTCTGAGCGGGACTCGAACCCACAACCTTCTGAATGCTAGCCAGACGCTCTAACCATTGAGCCACCAGAACTCAGATAGCGGAGCAAGGTTAATTAAGGTACTTATACCTATTACTAACTAACACAGCTTGTACAGCAAACAACTAACAATTATTACTAACATCAAGCTGCAATTTCTGAAACTAACTAACAGTGTTTAACTGGAAACTTACTGTTACAACGCGACTTGTAGACCAACAAGTACTTGTAACCGAGCGGTTGGAATTCGTTCCTAGAGGACTGGGCACAGTCTAAGGTATAAGTACCTTAATTAACCTTGCTCCGCTATCTGAGTTCTGGTGGCCTAATGGTTAGAGCGTCTGGCTAGCATTCAGAAGGTTGTGGGTTCGAGTCCCGCTCAGAGCTCAGAGTTTTTCTAAGTATTACTAACTAACACAGCTTGTACAGCAAACAACTAACAATTATATTTCAGTTTGTTTGATATGCAAATTAAACGTTTTGAAGTCATGACGTGCATAATGAGTTATCGAAAAAAGTTATACAGCTTTGCTATTATCAAACCAAATTAATTCAAAGGAAGCATGTGGGTGTGTTTCGCCCAGAACACTAAACATGTAGATTTTCAGGTAATTATATTTGACAGTATCAAAGATATAACTTTTTTCGATAACTCATTATGCACGTCATGACGTTAAAATGTTTAATTTGCATGCCAAACAAACCGAAATATATCAAGAACGAAGCAAGGAAACGAAAAACTGCAAAATATGTTACTCTATCATTAACACAAACAGAGGCCTTGATAATTCTTGACATCATGCGATAACCGAATTCAATAATTGTTTTATTATACAATTATAAATGTAGAAGCCTTTAGAAAGTTTCTTACAAAGTTAGGTAAAAATAGTAAATATTCATACCATCTTCAGTTAGAGGTTCGCTAACTTTTTTCGCTTTCAAATACAATTTTCTCTTTCAAACACTGCTTTAAACTCTAACAGCTGTATGTGTAGCTCGCTTGTTTTTTCTTGGTGGTTTTAGTGTCAACAAAACGTGCCACATCCGCCGGATTAATCCGCTTCTGATCTTCACTTCTAACGACGGCCGCCATATTTGTTTTGTTCAAACCGCTGGTCAGCGCGTCATAGCTACAGATAATTTTTGATATTTTGTAGGTGGCAAGATATCAAGAATTATCTGTAGGTTGTTAGCCAATCACAATCGAGATTGTATCAGTATTGTATAATAAAACATTTTAACGCCACATGTGCATAATGAGTTATTGAAAAAAGTTATATATCTTTTCTATTATCAATCCAAAATAATTCGAGGGAAGCATGTGCGTGTGTTTCGCCCAGAACACTAAACAGGTAGATTTTCAGGTGATTATATTGAACAATAGCAAAGATATATAACGTTTTTCGATAACTCATCATGCACGTGTGACGTCGCAACATGTGACATTTACTGTACATCAAACAAACTGAAATATCTCAAGAACGAAACAAGGAAACGAACTAGATCCCAAGGATAGTGCAAAGTTTCTAGTAATAACAATTTTTGCCACGTGTACGGACAGAGCTGCCAGCCCCGCAACCTGCCAGCCCATTTTCTTGAGCAAAGCCCAAGTTAATTTAATACAAGTGAAAACTCAGACAAACAACCCAAAATAGAATCTCGAGGGATTCTTAAAGAGTCATTTTCTCTTCAAGAACGCAAAAAAAATTATAAACTCCGACAAACATGAATACTGACGTCTTTTGTGCCCTTCACTATTGTTTTCCGGTCTGTTTAATAACATCAAGATATTTTTAAACTCCTCGAAATTTTTGCATAAAAAGCTTGGCGCATCACAAGAATTCCGATACTAATACGTATCGTGTGACGTCCAGTCAATCCAGATCAAAATTGACTAAAATTTGTCAAGTGGATTTCAAGATAAGTAAGTTTTTGTTGCCTTCACAAATTATTACGCCTGATGATTATGTTGCTAGCTTCACGTTATGTAGCCTTGCGAATCGTCTGCCCAATCACACGCTAAGTTCACGCAGGTACAGATACATGTAGAACTAAACATTCATGTTTACTATATGGCCAGGGTTCTTCGTAGTTGCTTATTGAACGCCAAATCAAAATGCGAAAACAGTCTACGATCTCCAGTATACAGAATTTGTTACTGAGCTGAAAATATAACAGACACGAACCAACAACACTCTACAAACCGACTTCACAACATCGTCAACATGCCACACCATATTAAAGTTAAATATAAAGCTTTTAATATTTATTCGCACCTTTGACCTTCCGCTAGGCAGACAGTAAATCCTTTCGCCCAGACCATATTTAATTAGCCATGCACTAAAGCCTAGAAATTCGTTGTTTCGAGAAGAAAAACCGATCACTCCTTTGCGTTTCTCCGCCATTGTTGTATTCGCCAGTCGCAAACAAAACCACGCGTGCGCAGTGGTATTCTAATATATTCCGGGGGGAAACTTCTTTCATTCTTGGTATATTAAGATAAACACGTCTTTCAAGAAATATCCATAGATAAGGTACAAACCTGTCTGTTATCGCAAATATTTGTCGTCTATGAAAGACTGATACTAGTGCTTCACATTTTCACTGGTTTTAGCCTTTCAACTACGACAAGTATGTATGTCGTTAAACCTGGTAAGTTTAAACCTGGTAAGTTTAAACCTGGTAAGTTTACCCGCCGGAAAGTTTACACTATGTATCTATGTATCGTGTGAATTTTCGCCACTCGTCACAATACTGCAAAGTTTCTGTGAAACTTTGCACTAAAAACTGCAAAAGATGTTACTCTATCATTTTAAGTGTTCTTTCAAATAAGACAAACTTAATTTTCGTTTCATGGATTAGGCACTTTAAGGAGTTCTGGTTCACTGATCCGTGCTTCCAGCTGCGCTAAGACGGTGATGAAAAACTGCTTTGTTTCATTATATTACGCCCAGGTATATCACTTACCTTCACAGTAAATCCATAATTAATCGGAGCAAATACAGTGAAATCTAACTCGCTGGATAAATAATTGATAAGTTGGTTGCCTTCGTGGCCAAAGGCCAAATTTCGAAAAACCTAAAATAAATAATGATCATGTTGTTGTTGATGTTGATGATGATGATGATGATGACGATGATGATGATGATGAGGGGTTTAGCCCGAGGGTGACATTGAAGCCTGAGGGACCGTAAAACTTGATGTTTCTCGAGGCAAAAGTCAACAAGCGTTTTGTTATATACCAAAGACTTTTAAAATACAAAATACCAAGTTGACTCGAAACTTGCAAAAGACAAAAAGACTTACCAAAACACTTTGACTTTGTCTTCGTAATTTCAATTCAACTAAACAAATACACCAGACTCAACAAGTACAAAGAACAGCTTTAAATTTATCCAGGTTTTCTTCAGACCTTCTTTGAAGATGTGTATAAGATATTCTTTCCTTTGGAAAATGGACTATTTCATACCAAACAAGCTCGAAACAGCTCTTGTTTTCAAAATGTTCCGATAAGTCCAAAGTTCTTGATCTGATGCAATAATCATTGTGTATTCACGTGAACAACGCATGATTAAAGCTGACGTCAGAGGGAAACATTGAGTTTGTTAAACAACACGTGACCATGATTTGACCAATAGGATTTCATCTTTGGCAAACGAAAATCTTTGGTATATAACAATATACACTTAAAGTCGGCTCCCGAGGAAAACAGTTAGTTTTGTTTTCCCGAGAGTCTTGATATTTCCCGAGACGAAGTCGAGGGAAACATCGAGACTGAGGTAAAACAAAACTAACTGTTTCCCGAGGGAGCAGACATTAAGTGTTTTGAAAAAATTGACGAAGCGCGGCCAGGATTATACATAATGAAAAAACAAACGTTCTCTGACCAAATATTTAAATTTAATTCGAGCTTTCGGCTGCCAGACTGCAGCCTTCAACAGGATAATAAAAATGAAAATGAAAATGAAATGGTTTTATATTTCATTTTTATTATCCTGTTGAAGGCTGCAGTCTTCCAGCCGAAAGCTCGAATTAAATTTAAATATTTGGTCAGAGAACGTTTGTCTTTTCATTATTAAGTGTTTTGTTATATAGCTAGAGTTTCACTGAATAATGTCGACGTTTATTGAGGGAAAGTGCACAGAAGACAAACACTAACACTTACCAAAACATTTCGCCTGGTTCCGTAATTTCACTTCAACCAAACAAATATGAGTCTCAGAACAAAAGAACAGCAATACATTTCTCCAGTTAATCTTCACACATTGCTTTGAAGACCTATAAATATTCTTTTTTTCGTACCAAACAAGCTTTGTTTATAGGATGCCGTGAAGAGTTCAAAGTTCTAGCGGGCAACAATTGAAAACTTATTGACCGAGCAGGCAATAAGTTCTCTCAATTGTTGCCCGCTCGGTAGACATTGATTGAAATTTAGCTAAGGTCATGTGACCACAAACCAACCAATGACAGTCATCGTTGCATCCAGTGAAACTCTAGCTATATAACAATGATGGTGATAATGATAATGGCGACAATAATGATCACAATGTTACTGCTACTGCTGCTGCTGCTGATGATCACGTTGATGATAATGATGATGATGATAATGATGACGATGATGATGACGACGACGACGATGATGACGACGACGATGATGATGATGATAATGATGATGATGATGATAATGATGATGATGATAATGATGATGATAATGATGATGATGATGATGATGATGATGATGACAACAATGACAACGATGATGATAAAGATGATGATAATAATTACATGATGATGATGATAATAATGATAACGATGATGATGATGATGATGATGATGATAACGATGATGACAATGATAATGATAACGATGATGATAATGATGATGATATGATGATACGATAGTGGTGATGATGATGATCGAGACGATAACGATGATGATGATAAAACGAGTCTTACCTTAGCAAATTCACTCATCTCTTCGATATCATATATTACCTGATAAAAATGTAGAGAAACAACGTCGATAGGAGGAACACACTGAAAAGGACGACAAGAAAATGACCTGACCACACCCCACCCCCCACCCCCAAGACAAACGAGATGATGATTATGATGACGATGATAAACCTTATCCTTACTTGCATCAAACTTCCTCCACAATATATTCCATCTCCAGCGAAACCTTTCCGGCATTCGCAAAAAGCAGCTCCATCTAAAAACGTTAAAAAAGCCATGCCATTATACTACAATCTCTCACGACCGTCTGCCTGCCTGCCTGCCTGCCTGTCTGTCTGTGTGTCTGCCCGCCCGCCCGCCCGCCCGTCCGTCCGTCCGTCCGTCCGTCCGTCCGTCCGTCCGTCCGTCCGTCCGTCTGCGTGTCTGCGTGTCTGCGTGTCTGCGTGTCTGCGTGTCTGCGTGTCTGTCTGTCTGTCTGTCTGTCTGTCTGTCTGTCTGTCTGTCTGTCTGTCTGTCTGTCTGTCTGTCTGTCTGTCTGTCTGCGTGTGTCTGTCTGTCTGCGTGTGTCTGTCTGTCTGTCTGTCTGTCTGTCTGTCTGTCTGTCTGTCTGTCTGTCTGTCTGTCTGTCTGTCTGTCTGCGTGTCTGTCTGCGTGTCTGTCGGTCGGTCGGCCCATCCGACCGTCCGTCCGTTTATTTGTTGTTTAGTTTAAGTTATGACTAAGTCTATTTCACTGCACTGCACTTCTCTTCCCTTCCCTTCTCTTCTCTTCTCTTCTCTTCTCTTCTCTTCTCTTCTCTTCTCTTCTCTTCCCTCCCCTTCCTTCCTTTCTCTTCCCCTCACCTCATCACTTCACTTCACCTCACCTCACACCACTCCAATTCACTTTACTCCACTCCATTCCATTCACACGACGACGCACCTTTGTCGACGAGACATTTTGCATGAACATGACAACCTCCGTTATTCGTTGCGCATGGATGAGATGGAGGTAACGCAGAACAAGAATGACCGTTACCAAAAAATCCTGGTCTGCACTTGCAACTAACAGAGTTCTAGGGCAAGAAAAAGAAACGCAAAGAAAGTATTAGTTCCAAGAAATCACCCTAAAGATACGAAAAACAGCAAAAGATGTTACTTCTAAGAGTTATAGATAGATATTAGATAGATATTTAATAAAAACTACATGGCAACCTAAAAGGCTGAATTGCGTAGATTCACAATTACAAAAGCTATGGTAATAAGAGAAAAAAAACATGCACTACCATTTACAATATGTATATACAGTACAAAGATTAACATGCTAACCAGGTACAACTTAACAGTTCGACATCGATGGAATGAAAGTGTTTTGAAAACGTTTGGTATGAATTATTGGGAGTGTGTGACTACGCTTGTGCCTTAAATTGTACTTTGGTTCGTTCTAAGGAGGTAATAGATTATGTAGTTTATGAGTATTATCTAATGTAATTATAAGTAATAACATGACTTGAGGGAAATTAGCGATTAAATTGCCCGCCGCCGAGATTTGAAGAATCTTTTGATTTTGAGAATTTGTGATTTTTTTACAAATCTTCCCGAGGCGAAGGGCAATTTAATCGCTAATTTCCCGACAAGTCATGTTATCAGTTTGTAATATTATGATCGCCGAGGAAAACTCAGAGAAGTATGCTGAGATAAGTTTAGGTGTTTGTTTTTGTATGGTTCAGTGAAGTTGTTCATGAGTTTTACTATTGATTGAAGTAATTATACCTTTGGGACATGCTTTGTGTTTGTAGAATAGATGTGATGTCTGTAAATAAAAATGTTGTGAGTGTTCTAGGACCGCCTGTTTGCATAATAGACATGCAAGCGGGAAATTTAGTAAAAGACAAAGGATTTCTTTGTCTACTAATTTTCCCCTGCATGCTTGATGAGGGAAAATTAGTAGACAAAGAAATCTTTTGTTTTCTACTAAATTTCCCGGGGAAATTTAGAAGACAAAGGCGTATGCATGGCGTAATGATGAAAATATACGGGATTTACATTCCCTTTGAGAACAATGAAAACCGAGGTGATCATGATATTACCAATTTAAATAGTCTTTTACACAGTTCTTGTCGTCGGTCGTATAAAGAGGTCAGGCCTGATAGTTTCAATCTTTGGTTATATTCTTCTCCTGGAAATATGATTGCCAATGATCGTTTCTGGACTCGTTCTAGTTCGTTCTCTAAATATTTTGGTAGTGAATGGTAGAAGACTTCGGCTCCGTAATCGAGTGTTGGTCTTATGCAGGTGGAATAAAAGTTGACAATATCGGATATGGGGACACCAGCTCGTCTTTTCAAGTGAGAGAAATTTTCGTCTCATAGGCACTTCAAAGAGGCAGTAAGATGGAAAATCTTCTCTTCAATTTTGATTTTATCAAGAAGTACTTTCCGTATGAGGAAGTATAGCGTTCTTATTAAATCACTATCTCATCATGTTCCAGAGATATTCAGATTAACATGCAAACGAGATGCCTTATGATGTCATCTACTCCACAGAGATCAAACAAACTTCCCCAAATTATGAATATATCAAGCAATAACTGTGTTCATTGCAATGTACCATTCGTATTAGAACAGCTTCAAAGTTTCAGCACAATCTACCTATTATTTCCGTAGATATTCCTCTTTTAAGCCTAAAAGTCCACCTTGTGGAAAACCGGCTTAACGGAATTAGTGGAGTACATGACGTCATAAGGTATCTTATTATATGGCAGCAGCGCCGAGAGGTCCGAATACGGAAATCCTGTAATTTGATTGGTTCATAAGCGGTCGGATATTTCCTGTATCCGCCCGCTCAGAGCGGAATCTGCCGTTCGGGACCGTAAGTTTTATAAACAAAATGGCAGTCATGACAGTATATGCAACAAGATGGATTATAATTTCAGAACTACTCATTTTTGAAATATATCGTGCAGGTATGTTGTTAGAAATTTTAGAAGCTTTCATTTGATGTATAGTTCGAGTTTCCACGTTTTGTGAAAGTTTTTAAAATGTCCAAAACGTTCGTAACATTTTTCGTAATAATAATATAACATTTACTTCTCACAAGTATTAGAATTTCAGATGATTTTTTATTCAACTACTTAACGTACGATCTTGAACAATATGTCAAACAAAAGCAATTGAGAAATACTATTTGGGGTAGAAAGTTCAGGATTCTAGCTCAACGGAAAGTACTTTAAAAATGGGAAAATGTCTGCCATTTTCGTTTAGTTCGCAAGAAAGATGGGTCGAGTTTTCACAGAACGTTCACAACATTTATGGCCATATAATAAACTACTTATTGACCTCGCTTGTTCGGTCTGTACTAGTGAAATATCAAACCTCTGTTTTCTGCACAGACCTCAACTCGCTACACTCGTCTCGGTCCGTACTAAAAAAACATCGGTCCGATATTTCACTAGTACAGACCTCACGCTCGGTCAATAAGTAGTTATTATTTGCATTTTTTTTTAAATCAAAATATCTTTGGAATAAGATGAGAAATTGAACAAGCGAAGAGGTTACTCTTCTTTATTTTAAAAACACTTCAAATAAAATAAAAATTGGGATAGACAATTTTGGCGTCTTACTGCCCCTTTAAAGTGCATATATGAGAATTTTCTTTTTCTTTTTCTAAAAATCGGCCGCCGTATCGAGACAATTCTAACGATACATAACACACCTTAAACGGATAAAAACTTCGCGAGATATCTTGCGTCAAACATGAGTTTTTCAAAACATGGCCGGGAGAAAAGAGTGTGAACGAGTCTGAGTTCTTCCA